>CM071925.1:82379945-82699109 GCA_016081115.2 Rehmannia glutinosa | reverse complement strand
TATTACTTCCACCTATTTAATTCAAATGTGAATCTAAAATGCAGAGTGTTGGGAATGTCGTAGGACAAACTTAAATGAGCAAATTAAGAATCACACCGAAATAAGCAGAGTCTATAATCACTCAGGATTAAGATTTATCATATGATCATCTTGTGATTTAATTTAATTTTCATTTCTACAAATGAGAATTTGTATGAAAATTCAAAATCAAATCGGTCGATCATATATGATCAAATCATATATAAATTCCCCCACTAAGATGTCTCCACATCGACTCCGTATAAAACATCACATTCAAAATGTTCGGGTCATTAATGATATTTTAATTAAAGATCATACTTTAATTAATTTCATCGCTGGACTTAATTTTAGTTTATTATCCATAATCTTAATCCTCTTGTATATAACTTTTATATACTAAGATTATGGTTATATAAATAAACTAGGATTTTCATGGTGTTCAAGAAAATACGTACAATATGTAAAAAGTTTGAAAATAAATGTCGCATTTATTAATAATCATAAACAATTCACAATTGCTTTAAGGCACTATCCCTAACAATCTCCCACTTCTAAAACATACGGGACATGTCTCCCAATCCACATGTTTTTGTGCCTCTAAAAATACTTTTAAGGCCGGGTCTTGCTGACAAAATCAACAGAATGTACACACCGACCCGGATATCGATTTTCGAGAGTATCCTTGTCTAACTAGAAGTCGAATCGATTGCAATCATCTATTTTAAGGTCAACCACCTAAATAGACAAAAACATCTTGATCTCAAACATATTTGAGAAGGTTCTTGACTATTATTTAATGAAACATTTATGGATTAGATTAAAATCGGTTAGCTATCCATATCGCAAAATCAAATCCGAGCCTTGTACACAACATATCATACATAAGGCTGCCTACTACGAGGCATAGAATACGATCTCATGTCCTCTTCCTCCCGAGGTGTCCAGACACCGCTCTTTGGAGAACGACTTCATATCGAGTTGGTAGGTAACCCTTCTTGGAATCTTGCATTCTATAATGCAATTACATCTTATCGATATAAGAAAACTCGAGATGATACCAATGATTTGTACTTGTGATTTTGAGACGATTCAAACTCCAAAGAACATAATTCACTTATCCAAATCTTTCATTTGGAATTTCTTCGCAAACCAACCTTTAACATCGCCTAATATCTCTTCATTCTCAATTAGTAGAATGTCATCTCGTAAATCACTAAAAATGCCACTTTACCATCCTTGATCCGCTTGTATATACAAGGCTCATCAACACTTTGGTCAAAACCATAAGACTTGATCGTCTCATCAAATCTACGGTACCTTGACCTTGAGGCTTGCTTTTTAATTCATAAATGAATCTAAGCAATTTGCAAACTTCTCGCTCTTGACCTTCAACTACAAAACCCTACGGTTCGAATCCATTTCTTGGTTCATAGCTTCAAGCCACCTCTCTTTATCGGAATCCTCCATCACTTGTCGAAAAGACAATGGATCATAAATCTACCCCATCGGAGATTGCAACATTTGCCTCTTCGATTTGATGATAGCGATTGGTGGTCTAATCACCCCCACTACGCCGGGGTGTCATGACATTCTCGGTATAGTGGTATTTTTGCGATTTCCTCAACATCTCTTGTTGGTTGTGGTATGATCTCATCGCAAAAGAACTCCTCGAAAGTACAACTTTACTTGAAGGTCGGAGGTTTTCTATATAATCGTTCTCAAGAAAGATAGCATTAGTCAAAGCTATTACTTTATTTTCTTGCGGATCATAAAATAAACCTCCTCTCGTTTTTGGGATACCAACGAAACGGATACACTACTCAACGTAGATGCAACTTTGATCTTTCCTTTCCTTTCAAAGACATCTGGGCACCCTCATATGTGAAAGTGGCGTAAACTAACTTTACTCCCATTCCACAACTCTAGTGGTGTCTTTTGGATTGACTTAAACTACATTCAAAATGTAAATTGCCATTTGCAATGAATATCCCCAAAACGAATCAAGCGGTGTTGCGTAGCTTTTTATCGACCTAACCATATCAAGCAACATTTGGTTTCTTCTTTCAACAACATCGTTTCTTTGAGGGGTGCAGTCTTTTGTGAGTTGGTACAAAATACCATGCTCTAAAAATAATCTTTGAACTCGGTATAGACATACTCGCCCCTCGGATCGGATCGAAGGCACTTCAAAGATTTTCCTAGCTACTTTTTCACTTCCGCATGAAATTCCTTGAACTTTTCAAAGTCTTGGATTTTCTATGCATGAGATAAACATATCCAAACCTCGAGTAATCATCAATAAAAGTGACGAAGTACTCAAAGCCACCTCTAGCTTGTGTGGTCATGGGACCACAAACATCACTATGCACAAGCTCTAGTGGTTCTTTGGCTCTATTGCTCTTTGCAGAGAAAGGTCTCTTAATCATTTTTCCTTCTAGACAGGATTCAGACACAGGAAGAGTGCCAACGTTTAGCTCTCTCAAAGGACCATCCTTTGCAAGCCTATTTATCATTAGATGCCAAAGATATGTTTCATCATCTTGAAAAACCTTTTGCCTTTTTGGTTTAGGATGTTCTACTCTAAACATTTCGGCATTTAGCAGTGGTTGTTCATTAGGCTTAATTAAATAAAGTCTGTTTTCCAATCTTGCAGTACAAATATTACGCCCATTTTTAAAAATAATAATCAAATTATCATTTAAAGATAGTGAAAATAAATGTTCATGCAACTTTGAAATAGAAATCAAATTTCTACGAAAAGCATGAATATAATAAACATCGTTTAAAATCAATATTTTATCTCTAATATTAAGATTAATTACTCCCACTGCTTTTTCCAAAACCACTGCACCATTGCCAACTCGCATTGTGAAAGACCCATCGTCAAGCTCTTCATAAGAGCTAAGCATTTGTAAGGAAGAACAAACATGATTAGTAGTTCCAGAGTCAACTACCCAAGTAGAAGAATCTCTAGATACCAAACAACTTTCAAGAACAAGTAAATCATATTTACTTTTCTTGTTTTCCTTTACTTTGAGAGAAACTTGGGGTCTCTCTTCCAATGTCCCTATTCACTTGATGGAAACAATTTCCCTTTGGTTTAGAGAAACCTTGTTTTTGCCTTTGAGGTTTTCACATACGAGTGAAATATTCAAGTTACTATTCCACTTGTTACAATTTTCTTCAGTTAATGAATCATTCAACAGTGCAAGCATAGGAAAATACATCATTGCTGAAAATTAAATAAAGCGACATAAATAAGCGAAGGAATATCATAGAGCATTCAATTTAGGAATTATAAACGTGATGCATGAATGTAATAAAGTTTGTCCTACCAATTCCAAGGTAAATTAATCTCACATTTGAAAAGCCGTCGTAGGCCAGGTCAAATCAAATGACGATTAAATCGAGACCATCTCAGATTAATAAAATAAATAATCAAGACATCTCATATCTTCATTTATTTATTAAGCACCTTTTAATTTAGCCTAGATACATTCAAACTATTTGATTGTATCCTTATGAGTGTTACCCATTATTTCGGATTTTAAAAGTCAACTCAAAATCGCCGTCGTAGGGTAGGAAAATTAAGAGTTAAATTTTAAATTCCTATCCTTTCGGAGATTAAGTCTTGATTATTGATTTAAGTAAAAACCATCCGCAGGGGACGAATCGGCGTCTCGAGCCGTCACTTAAATCTCACGGTGCTTTCATCAATAATGGAGGCCATAGGATTTACTGTCATGAATCCTTCTCCCACTCATTATTTTATAATAAATATTTCCTAAACATTTAAGTTATAAAACATCTTATATTTTAATAAGTCAAGTCCAATCTCATTGGTCTTTGATTAAAATTCTCTAATCTAAAAATCTAACTCTTAGAAATGAAATCATAATTTTAATCAATTGATTAAAATTCTCTAATTTAAAAAACTAACTTTTAGAAATTAAATCATAATTTTAATCAACTCTAAAATCCTCTAAATTATCAAAATAATTAAGGGAATAGAGATAAAACGAAATATTTCATGAAAGAACAAAGAAACGACTTCGTCAAGCGAAAATGGGACATGCCAGAGCCCCGCCCTGGACTCGCCCCCGAGCCACGCCTAGGGATGCCCGGTGCCGCCGGGCTGTCGAACGAGCGAATCCACATTATTTTATTTCTAAAACACGCATCCAGAGATTTTTCATAAAAACGGATCCATTTTTCACAAAATTAATTCTAAACAATTATCCCAATTTTAAAATCATATAAACACTTTTATACAAAATTTAAAAATTATATAAAACACTTTTATACAAAATTTTAAATATTATATAAAACACTTTTATATCAATTTTAAAAACCATATAAAATACTTTTATATCAATTGCAATCCATCTCATAGACCTATCTTAACAAATTAAACAATTCAATTATCATGATGCATGACATGCTTGCGGTGAGTTCAATGAATGACATATCAATATGCATGGCACATATATCACATATACATCACATAAATATTAATCCGCGAAATAATAAATATGACGATTTGGATCGATGCCTTAAATTCAAAAAACGCCCATGCATCCATATATCAAAACATGCAAGATCAAATCTAAACCCACTCCAAAAATAAATTTAATAAAGTAGATCTAGTTCTTATATAAAAATCGATGTCTCGATACCATTTGTTGGAAATTATTCGGGTCCCGACTCTAATTCGGGTCAAATAAGTTCCAAATTTTTAATCAAATTGAACGGAAGTGCGAGGATTTCAAAAATCGAGTTTTAGATATAAGAACACAAGATCATGCTTATTAAATTTATTCTAACTAAAGGAAGAAAAAAATTTACCTATTGATGATTTTCTTGTTCTTCGCTTCCTTCGTTAATCATTCGAATCCCAGAAGATCGTAGACACCACGACCTTCCAATTCGATCCTCCCTATCAATGATGATGTGTAGGCACCCAAATAATAATTTTAAGTTCCTAACTTTTATTTTTCCACGATGTACTCATTTCATGAGATCGTATGATTGAGCTAATGGATAAAGGGGAATTGAACTAGGATTAAACTAAACCATAAAATCTCACAATTTGAAAGTACAAAACCACCGATGGTACGAAAGTAATGGCGAAAATTGGTTGCCAAGCTTTCAAATTGAATTGGCCAAACACATTTGCTTTATGACCAAGTTGACCAATCAAAAGAAACTTTGCAATTGAAGATGTTCAATTTCATTTACAAATAAATGGGGCCGAGAAATAGATAGCAATTTTCCAAGAAAACCTGTCAATTTTTATTGACGTGAGCGCCGTTTTCCTTTCAATTGTTGTGGCTAATTGGTATGCGAAATTGTGTGTCTCAATTGTGAGAATGTGGTCCCTTTTATAGGTCTTGTTTAATCGTTTTAAAACTCCAAGCTTAGTTTCTATCTAATCTAGAATTCATAATTCTAGATAGACTCAAACTCTAATTGATAATTATCGATATAATTATCAAATTAATAATTATATTATCTTATATTTATTTAATTCTCGATCTGAGTTAAAAGCGTAGAATATCGAATATTCCGTAATTAACTAATATTAATATATTAGCCCCAAATATTTTGGAAAACTCTTTTCCAAAACCCTTAGGAACAGAAAATATTATTTCTAAACCGTTTACTCTAGGAAGGCGAGGCAAGGGGACCATGGATCTATAATTATAAGCTCCAATAAATCGAATAAATAATTAACTCTTTAATTAATTTATTCAACTTATTAATTCCGATATTACTCCACTATAAATTCGGAATTGCACTCTTATAATTATAGAATATCTTACTCTACGAATTGAACAGTCCACTGATATAATCATTACATATAGATTAATCCTCCACAGACAATTCCTAATTGAAGCTAGCAAGATCCGTGAAACCTCTTCAATTACCTCTTATCCTCATTTACCATTAATTTACGGCGAATGGTTAATTTATAATCATATTATAAATTAGAGATATCAAACCATTCGGGTTCAGAATTAACAAATGAGAGAATTGTCTTTCTCTTCCGCAGAAGGAATGGATTATATATCGTGAATTTATATTGACTATTTAATTCAAATGTGAATATAAAATGCAAGTGTTGGGAATGTCGTAGGGACAAACTTAAACAAGCAAATTAAGAATCACACCGAAATAAGCGAGTCATAATCACTCGGGATTAAGATTTATCCATTTATGATCATCTGTGATTTAATTTGATTTTCCATTTCTACAACAAAATTTGTATGAAAAATTCAAATCAAATCGGTCATCTATATAATCAAATCATATATAAATGCCCCCATTTAGATGTCTCCACATCGACGGTCCGGATAAGTCAATCACATTCAAAATGTTTGGGGCGCATTAATGATGTTTTAATTAAAGATCTCATACTTTAATTAATTTCATCACGGACTTAATTTTAGTTTATTATCCATAATCTTAACCTCTTGTATATAACTCTTATATAATAAGAGTATGGTTACATAAATAAACTAGGGATTTTCATGATGTTCAAGAAAATACATACAATATGTTCATGATTTTCTTGACTATTATCTAATGAAACATTTCGGATTAGATTAAAATCGGTTGGCTATCTATATCGCATATCAAAAATACGAGCCTTGTACACAACATAAAGCATACATAAGTGCCGCCTCTGCGAGGCATAGAGAATACGTCTCATGTCCTCTTATCCCGGGCGTCTTAGACATTGCTCTTTGGAAAACGACTCCATATTGAGTTGTTAGGTAACCCTTCTTGGAATCTTGCATTCTATAATGCAATTGCATTTTATCGATATAAGAAACTGAGACAATGCCAATAATTTGTTCTTGTGATTTTGAATGATTCAAATACAAAGAACATAATTCGCTATCGAAATCCTTCATTTGGAATTGCTTGGCAAACCAACCTTTAACCAACTAATATTTCATGGAGGTTATATTTCAGGATAGAGAAAATGGAGGTCATATTTGAGATAGAGAAAATGGAGGTCATATTTCATGCCTTCAATCAAATTCCACTCAAAGGGGGCAACATAACTAAAGCTATTGAAAGTCAAATCCCAACAAATGAAGAAGAAGATGCGGATAATCACAACTTCGGCTTTTCAATGCTCTAGATATGAGCATAAACTAACATTTCCAATCAAAGTCTTGATAAAGCTCATCGATAAGAGCTAAAGCGCCTATAAGGCTCTCGATACGAGCATAAATTGTCTATATGGCTTCCCGTCTGACATAAATTATCAATAAGCACTACAAGAAATTGAAATTTTCACAGAAGCGAGAAAAATCCGTCGGCAAACCCATTTTACCGAGCGGATCCGCGATGGAATCCCGACGGATTTTTCCGTTGGCAAAACGCTTGTTGGTAAATTTTTACCGACAGAAAAAATAATCCGTCGGTACTTTATCGACGGATTTCCGACAGAACCAGAATAGAAATCCATTACAATATGCCGACGGAGGAGGCGAAGGAGTTTGTGTCGAGAATGATATCCGTCGGGAATTTAAGGCGCCTAATAATAACGAGAATCCCGACGGATCCTAAGCCGAAATTGGCAAGCGGATTACGAGCGGATATATGCGGAACGGAATGCCTACGGATTATCTTTGACAGATCACCAAAGCAGACAAATACCGACGGATCGCCGACAGACATATACCAACGGAACACCGACATAATTTTGCCGACGGAACGCCGATAGACAAATAGCGACAGAACGCCGACAGATTTGTCTATAACTTAAATTTAAAAAAATTATAAATATTTTTTGTGAAATTTTATTTATTTTTAATTATTCATTTCCTATTTTACAAATAATAATTCTAACATCCATTAAAATTTCACAAAAAAAATTGTATGAATTGACAAACAACATCGAACATCCAAAATTCAACATCCAACATCGAACATCCAAAATTCAACATCCAACATCCAAAATCAACATCCAACATCCAAAATCATACCAAACAAAGTACCAAAATAACATAAAATAATTCAACATAAACATCAAAGAGTGCAACATCTAATAAACCAACATAAACAATCCAAAATCAAACACGTCCATATAATCCAACCACAAGAGACACATCACTAAAATATAATAGTCTAATCCTTACTAAGACTCGCATCACCATCACCATCACCATCGATGGTCTGTGGGCCTCGTGGAGTAGGTAGGTCATGGGGAGGGGAAATATCAGAGGTGCTCATTTTCCCCATCATCCACTCCACCCGTGCCTCGAGGGTGTTCGTCCGAGCTATATACTCATCCAACTTTTGTTGTACCTTGGCTCGACCCTCAACTCTTCCCTCCTCTCTTAGCGCTGCTGCGGCTGAGACATCAGGATCCTTCGAACATATTTGTAACAACAATCATAACATCGAAATAATCAGCAAATTACATTTGCCTCATCAAGAAACTAGTAGCTAAAACTAGTAATTAACCTGAAATATGCTTTAGATAATTACGAAAACTACACATGAGTTTTTGGATAATTACAACAATCCAAATATGTTTGAAAATTACAAATAAACCCCGAGGGTTGATTATGTTATGTGTTATGGAGCAATTGCAATCATAACATAGAAAATAATCAACATAAATGAACAAAAAGTAGTAACAATGGTAATATCTAAAATATAAAATACATGTGACGCGCTAAATTTACCAATGCCATAGATTGCTTTTTTAGAAGTTCCTCATTGTTATATAATGATGATCAATCCTCTTATTGCGTTGAGATTGATCTATGTTGAGTCATCGACCAAGGATTGATCATTTGCTATAAGAGACTCTATCTCCAACTACAAAAAAAATAGATGATTTGAAAAAAAAAACTGAAGGAGTGCATTAATTTACAGACTTCATAAATGGATATGTAGATAGATGATCTTTTTTAGATTAAGTTATTAAATGATTTATTACTTACATCAACTTTCTGTGATTTCTTATCGACCCATTTGGAATTCTTTTTATCCCAATGAAGGGCTTTATAAGCCTCGAAATTATTTGGATTTCTTCCCAATTGTTTAGCTGGAAAAAAGATAAACATACATTGTGATAATAAACACGAAATAATATTTATTAAAGTATAAAGTGTATAACAAATAATGTTACCAACTCTAGTGCATATCTATCGGCGGACTAGACCCCTATGTGGACCGACATCCCCCGATCCTTCCCCTTCTACTTCACTCCTTCGATCACCGACATCTTCTTGCACTTATCTTGAAATTTAGGCATGCTCCACTCCTTCCAATATGAATCCCAATGGAACTGAGATAGATCAGGAGGCTTTGCATGCGCTTTTCTAAGTTCACACATGAAATCGGCATAAGCGTTTTCCAGCATGTCTATGCCATACTAGATAGATCTATTGCTCCATGTCAAACTTAGGATATGTGAAGGATTTACGCAATTAATTCAAACAAAGATTATCAATTTTCGTATATTGATAATCAATATAATAAAGTATTTATATATTGGAACTTAACCCGAAAGGTGCTCCAATACCAATCTCGTGTCTCCTTTGATACCTTAGATCAAATGTAGCATACAGGCAAAAGTCTTTGTTTATAAAGGTTTGTCATAAACTTGGAAAGTGCGTCCCCTGGAAACAAACTGACAAACAAGAATATTGCACAATTCAGAGTGATTATTTACTAAATTATAATGAATTGTATAATATGTACACCATTACTACTTACATATCCTTACACATTATATGTCGGCGTCCAGAGGCCCACTAGTGGAAGGTTTGTTGAGGAAGTTGGAGATGGAGAGTCCCCAATGGTGGATGGATGGTGGATCGTGTAGTGGATCAGATAATGGATCATGCAGTGGATCAGATGATGGATTAGATGGTGATGGTAGTGCATCATCGAACATGTCAGATGATGATGGTGATGGCAGCAACAAATTCCTTTTATGTCTACCGTAACATAACATTTGTTTCATTTGATGATGGTGACAAGAAACTCTTTTAAAGTTAATTATAAAAATACATTAATCTTATTAATGCATCTTTTAATCAATTTATTACGTAAACGACATCAATTGAATGCATACATATTTAACTAAGCAAATGATAGTATACCTGATGGTAGTGATGGTTGAGCACCTGATGGTACTGATGGTGGAGCACGTGATGGTGGAGTACCTAATGGTACTGAATGGACACCCCTGAGTCCAATGCGTGATGGGGTTGCACGTGATCGTGCATCTTGTCTTTCATTGCGCCGCTAAAGTCGGATAACCTCCACCCTGGTGGTCGATCTCACCATGGTATCCGCAATACAATATATGTATAACATAATCCAAATTATTAAATCAAACTAAAGCATGATAAGGTTTATGCATGATAAACATGATACAATGATAATGTAGTAAAACATAGAAAGATTCTTACATCCGACCATATGAAATGAAGTTTCTAAAGTAAACTAACATGTTACATCTGAAACCATTATTCACTAATCACTATAGCATGATATAACAATAAAATGGATTAGGTTTGAATCATGCATTTTTTTAAAAAGAGACTTAATATTAGTCAGTAATACATTTAAAAATGTGCAACATAAGTATTTGGCAAAGCTGATAGAAGTATTTCAGAAAAACTTACCCGTACACTAATCACTATCAATTTCATTAGGGTCAACATATAAAGCTTCATTTGGGTTTGATTCAAAATCGTCTTCCATTTCAGATTCAACTATGAGTTCATCTTTTTCCTCAATAGGCTCATCATCAATGTCTATAAACACACCGTTAGGATCATTCAGTGGTTCACCTCCTTCTTCACATTCTTCTTCCACGTTAATATGTCCTAGATGATGGATATTTGTATCATCTTCTTGAAATGGAGGCGCAACTTGAACTCCATAATTTTCACCTAACATAGGAATTTCTATATTTGCCCTAGCTTTTACATTGCAAATAGCCCACCAGTCCTTTTTATCACGACCTGCACCAGAGAACTCACAAAAATACACTTATTTTGCATGCATTGCTAATATAAAGGGTTCGTACCTATCAAATCTGCGTCTATGGTTGACCTACACAAGCTTATATTCATCATGAATATTCATGCCCCAAGCAGTAGGGTCAAACCATTCACATTTGAATAAAACGGTTCTCTTGGTCTGGAACCCAGGGTAATCCACCTCAACAACGTCTACTAATTGGCCATAGAAATCATTCTCAACACTCAAATTTGAGCCTTTTATGCAAATTCCACTATTCATAGTACTTTTGGAAGACCTGCATCCAAGAGTGTGAAATTTGTAACCATTAACAATGTAACCTGAATATGACTTAACTCTTCTTAAAGGCCCTTTGGCAAGATCTTGAATATACTCATTAGAGATGTCATTCAATGGATCGTGTGCCTATATGTAAGTTAAAAAACACTTACATATCAATATAAACAAAAAGTTATATATTGAAATATATATAGAACTAATACTCACATATTTATCGAACCAATTTGGAAAATCATTTTCAAGTTTTGCATCGATTTCTTTTTTGGAAATGTTTCTTCGATGTCTCTTCAACGAATCAACATATATACTTCACATGTGGATGATATTAACGACTGGATTAGGTTAAGTTTGGAAATATATTTATTTATATAACTCAAGATTAGGGTCAAAAACAATACTGAGAAATCATTCTACTAACCTAATGTATGGTCCAATCTCGATGCTGTTTAGTAGGTTGTAACTACGAGCAACATTGTATTCATCTTCTGTCAAATATCTTGTTTTTGCCCGTCCAAGTTGCCGACCATGAAATTTGAATATAGAAAGATACCCTTCAGATTCTTCTGATTGAGAACAACCAGCATCATTACATGGTGCTTTTCTATGTCGAGTACTGACATGTTCTTCAAAGTAATACTCACAAAATAATGATGACTCATCAATTAAATATGCATTGCATATTGAACCTTCCACTTTGGCTTTATTAGTGACATATTTTTTCAACTTGCGAAGGTACCTACAATAGTTTATGTTTTAGTCCCAATGAAATTCAACTATACAATCATAATAATTAAAGTTAACTTTCAAATTCACATTACCTTTCAAAGGGATACATCCAACGATAATGCACTGGACCAGCAATGCTTGTTTCATAAGCCAAGTGTACTGGAAGATGTTCCATTGAGTCAAAGAAGCTTGGTGGAAATATCTTTTCCAGCTTGCATAATATAATAGGAATTTCAGTATGTAATCGATCCATATCTTCTTTTCGTATGTTCGTAGCAGTGAGCTCCTTAAAGAAAAGGCTCAACTCGGTAATTGCTTTCCATACATGTGAGGGAATAAGTTCCTTGAATGCAATAGGTATCAGTCTCTGCATAAATACATGACAGTCATGGCTCTTCATGCCAAAAAACCTTTGTTTTTTCACGTCTACGCATCTTGATAGGTTAGAGACATAACCATCGGGGAATTTAAGTTCTTTCGCCCATTTACACAATTCTTCTTTGCCCTTCTTGTCCAACGTGTAGCAAACCTTAGGGTATTTCCCTGTTTCCTCATTTCGTGCCAATTCAGGTCGACGACAATATTCATTCAACTCTTGACGAGATTTCAAAGTATCCTTTGTTTTGCCTTGTACATCCATGACCATATTAAAAATATTGTTAAAGACATTCTTCTCAATGTGCATTACATCTAAATTATGTCGGATAAGGTTTGTGCTCCAATAAGGCAACTCCCAAAAGATACTTTTTTTCCTCCAACCATAGTTCTTGCATTTTTGCTCTGTTGTTCTCATCAAGACCGATGTTTGTGACTTTCATTAGCCCCAAATCTTGTATCTCTGTTTAATATTTGGACTCGGATCGCACAAAAGGTGCAACTTTTTATGCATTTTTATGTTTAAGGAATGCGTTTTATTCTTTCTCGTATGCGTGATCCGAAGGAAGAAACTTGCGGTGGTTGTCGAACCAAGATTGTTTACCACTCTTGGAAAGAGTGAATGCATCTCGAACTCTCCATACAATATGGACAAGCTAATCTTCCAAAGAAGACTCCATCCGGACAACATGTAATAAGTCGGGAAATCACTAACCGTCACATGAGAGCAACTCTCATTTGAAAGTTTTGCCTCTTTGAGATGTCATAGGTTTGGGCTCCCACATCCCACAACTGCTTCAACTCCTTGATAAGAGGTTGTAGGTATACATCCAACTTATCTTTTGGGTTTTTTTGGCCCAGGTACTAACACAATTAAGAACATGTGTTGGTCCTTCATACACAACCACAGTGGTAAATTCAACGGTGTGACTATCACTGGCCAACAAGAATATTGTGCTCCATATTGTGCAAATGGTTGAAATCCATCTGTGCAAAGACACAATCGCACATTTCGAGTCTCTTGCAAATTCTAGATGAGTGTCGTTGAAATGCTTCCAAGCTAGGGAATCTGAGCAATGACTCATAACACCATCTTCGACCATATGTTCTGCATGCCACCTCATTTCATTGGCTGTTGCATTAGATGCGTACAATCTTTTAAATCTATCCATCAATGGAAAGTAATACATCTTTTTGTAGGCAATATTATTGTTGCATAGTGTACAATTCCCTTGACTCGTTCTCTTAAATCGAGCATGCCCTGAGAACTTGCAAGTCATAGCTACGTTGTCTTCACCCCAATACAACATACATCTATTATTACAACAATCAATTTTTTCCACTGGCAGACCCATGCCTCGCAACATCTTCTTGGTATTGTAGAAGTTATCAGGCATTTGTTGTTATCAGGAAGAATCTCACTGATAAGTTGCACCATGTCATAGTTTCTTTCAGACATGTGATGTTCACCTTCATGTGCATCGTTCGCAACAAAGGATAATTGTAGTGTTTAGTACAACCAGGCCACAACTCTTTATCTGCAGCATTGAGCATGTCATAAAATTTATGTGAATCTGGATTGAGAGGTTCTTCTAATTCCTTCGGATCAAACTCGGGACCCGCTGCTTCCATCACCATTGTATGGTAATCCATCGTTGATTCCACATCTTCACTATAATGTACGTTTTGGGTGTTGCTTGCTTCAACATGTGTTTCTCCATGTCTATCCCAAACATAATATTCTGGTACAAATCTATATCTTACAAGGTGGTATTTAACTTCATCACGGTGGAGATACTGGCGATTCTGGCACTTACGCTGATTACATGGACATATGATTTTATCCACATCCATCCACTCTACTTGACTACAAGCAAAGTCAATAATTTTTTCTAGTCCTTCTAAGAACTCACTCGATAGAACCCCTCTACTTTCAAACCTTTTATACATCCACCCACGTTCTGCACTCATTTTTCAATGTCCTGGTAATTTAAAATAATATATAGTAGACATTATAATAAGAATTTGGATTGTCAACAAGTTTCAAAGCTATTTCAGTATGCATAATTTATTACTATTTATGTAGATATTTCATTATTACTTGCATTTTATGACTATTACTTATGATTTACCAAAACATTTATGTTGAATATGGAGGCTAGACAAATACATTGAGATGAATTCATTATTAAAGCATATCTGCTTTGCACAATCTCAACTAATCACAATGAGACCAAACAAATAGATACCCTAAAGAAAAACTAGTATAATCCACTCTGAAAAACTTCATTTGAATTCAGACAACTCTGAAAAACTAGTATAATCCACATCAACTTTATTTAAAAGTAATGTAAGAATAACCTCTGTTGTGCCCCCAAAAGACAAAAAGAGTGATATTCCAATTGAATTCGAGTTCAGACTAACTACAAGTACATTGATTTCTGTTTGAATTTTATTTTTTAAAATAGTTAACCAAGTACTAATTAACTCATAAGAGGAATTGAGGTAAAAATATCTGCCCAAAAACTATGATTATAACAAAGATAAGAAGAATTAGGGCACTTTCAACCAGCTCAACAGTAAAAATGAAACTTTGTAACATCTTTCTAAGTATTAATACTAGCATCACCATTTCTGGAAGTTTTTTTGACCACCAAAGGTATAATGCATATGAACTACTTATATTAAAGTTCAAAATTATTACTATACTTAGTCCAAGTACTTTGAATCATTGAACCTTCTTCTTTTACAGTGATGGTAACCTTGCAGAATATCTTGTTCTAAAAAGAATTACTGTTTGAAAATTCTTTAGTAAACTAAACAAAACAAGAAAAACAAAGAAAAAAGATAAAACAAGTTTAAATGAAAACCAGACATAACGTATGGGAACATAAAGTATGGAAACATTCAGAGAGAACATATAAAACAAGTTTGAATGACAACCAGACATTTGAACAACAAAACATTGAGAAAAAAGTAACGAAAAAACTTTGCAATTATGAAATCATATTCACATACGAGAATCTCTTTCAAAGAATGACTTGCTGATACTTCAAAGTGAACTCCAAAAACTCCTCCTTTGATTTAAAGGTACGTTTTACATTTTTATGCTTCACTTCAATGGCTTCCTGACAAAATATATCACATATGAGTAGCGTTAGATGTTTATATTCTAAAATATGGAAATGCAGAAAAGAAATTGTGATCTTCAAACTACTATTAATTTTCACCTAAAAGGCTCGGAAAGAATGAATTCATAATAAAAGAAAGAAGAATAACAATCAAATAATTTTTATGAAAGTTACTGAAAAAGCTGAACAAAGTAAATATTAAGAACATCCATATCTAAGCTCCTCTGCCTCTCAAGATCATCAATCCAACACGCCAACAAATATAGAAAACAAAGCTACAAGTTGCATTAATTTCTGGCCACTAAAGGAAATACATTCGGTGTCAATAACTTTTGATATTGCATGATTAAAAGCACTTTCTATGCACAATAGATAGACCCAACTCATCATACACATATTAACACATATATCTGAAAGTCTGAAAAAATCTACAAAGGGGGGAACCCAAAATCTAGGGTTTAGTAATTAAGTACTTTTAGAGATTTTGGTTTTGGGACCTTTAATTTGTGGAGGAAAGGAAGAGCAAGCGACCCCAACGAAGCAGGCGAGTTGCGTGACGACGGACGGAAGATGGAGGAGTTGCGAGAGGCGAAGCCCGCCATGAGTCTCTGTGAGAGTCCGAGGTTTGAGATTTTTGTGTGAGAGTTTCATGTTTTCATGTTTTGATTTGTAATTTAATTTTTTTTTTTTTTTTTGGAGAAAACGTTTTAATATTTTTTGAGAGGGAAAAAAGGTTTTAATATTAAATACATGCTATATCTTATTTTCATAATGACGCTTTTATAATTCTTATTTCATATTTTTTTTGCGTATACCTATAAATGTTAAACTGGGCTTTAGGCTAAACGGGCTTCAGGCTAAACGGGCTAGGATATTGCGAACCTAACCCTAACCCTAACCTAGCGGGCTTCGGGCTAAACGGGTCACTATCAGACTATAAGTCAAAAAATAAAAAAATATATATTTAAATCTAAAATTTTAAACTCGAACATATATAACATTTAAGTTAAAGTATTCATTATAAAAAAATCTTGCATAGTTTATAATTATATTGCATTAATATAATTATAAAATTTGAATATTCCATCCTAAATTTTTAAAATAAAACTATAATAATAAAAGATAGCATTATATAATATGTACCCATATAAAATGAAAAAAATAATACTTCTTAAAAAAATATATATTTTAAGAATTATATATTTAAACCGATTAAAGATGAGGAGATGTGAGCTTGAAGAAATTTATTTATTTTTTTAAAAAATACAATTTGGCGGGCTAGCCCTAACGAGCCTCGGGCTAAACGGTTCGGGCCAAAAAAGGCCCAGATTTAAACGGGCCAAAATAATTCGGCCCTAACCCTCTTTTTTTCCGATTTAAACGATCCGGGATAACGAGCCGCGACCCGATTAACATCTTTATGTATACCTATAATACTTAGCTTATGAATTTAAAACTTTATCATTAAATCATATAGGAAATTATGAACTGTCACATCTTATTCAAAGTTTAACTTTTTAACTTTCAGAATAATTAAATTTGTGATTTAATTTAATAAATAAAAATAAAAAAATATAATATATATATATATATACATAATCACTTGTGTATTTTGTTTTGCCAATTCTTTAATATAGCTTTTCATGCATATTCATTATATACTTGTTTGTATTAAACGGTAAATTTTTCTCGTCTTGTATTTAACTAATTAGGCTCGTAAGCTCTTTCATTTTATAAATTATATCAATATGCATATTGTAAAATGGTAAACACTTGTTAAACACAACAAAATATTGTAACTAACGATTGGGGTTAGCTCAATGGCCACAATATTACTCTTGATGAAAGTGTAATAGGGTTCGAGTCTCTGCAATGACAGGGCCGATTTTTTAAAAAAAAAGACATATATTGTAACTACAATGATAACTAACATATATAATAATATATTTAAAGAAATATAAGATCTTCAGAACATATTCTAGAACATAATTTTAAACTAACAGTTTGACTTTTATTTTAATTTTTATACCTTATGATAAATATATAAATATTTGAATATTTGAATAGAATCATATATTTTAATAGATATATTGTGCGTTTGAGAAATATATAATTTTATTTTTGTACAAAATTGAATAATAAATATAATTTATATTGATATTTACTAAGCTCGTTTACGCTCGATTAAGTTCGAAGAAGTTCGTACGCTATCAATATATTCGATAAATTCAAGCTCGAGCTCGACTCGATAATAAACGAGTCAAGTTCAAATTCTCAAAAACTCGACTCGGTTTGGTTTGATTGCAGCTCTATATGGCATCTTGTGATAAATGTACTTATCAAGGGTCGTTTATCTTATAAGTTATATATATCCAATTGGAATTCAATAAACAAGAACAATAACACATAAAATTATTATTCTTTATTCTACACGACACTTTAATTGGGCTCATTAAATCACAAATTATTGAAAATAGTTAATTTAGACTCTAAAGTATAAATTTTTTGGCCATATAATAATTAATCCAAATAAATCTGAATAATATTGTATTTGATTCTACTCAATTCATTACAATCTAGAAGTGAAATTCACATTTTAGTTTGTTTTTACTACTATTTTTTTTTTTTTTTTATCAAAGTCCGTCGCTAATCCCTCGGCAATCCGTCGGTAATTACCAACAGAAAATTCCGTCGTTGATAACGACGGATTTATCCGTCGGTAATTGCCGACAGAACATGTCTGTCGGTAAATAACGATAGAGATTTCCGTCGGTAACTATTTAGTCGGTATTAAAATCGCGGATCTATCGGGAAATTTGGCGGTAGAATTTTCTGGGAACTTTACCTTCAGATTAACGAGAGACTATTGCCCGTCGTTATATTCCATCGGTGATCCGTCGGTGTTACATCGGTATTTTTGTAAATGTGTATCCTTTGGTAATCCGTCGGTAAGCAGCGACAAATGCATTCCGTCGGTAAAAAAACAATTTCTTGTAGTGAAGGCTCCTTGATACGAACATAAATTGTCTATATGACTCCTTGATACAAGCATAAACTGTCAATAAGGCTATTTGATATGAGCATAAGCTATCAATAATGCTCTTTGATACAAGCATAAACTATCAATGATACTCCTTGATACGAGTATAAAATGTCTACAAATTCAAGTTCAACTCTTGAATCCTTGATGCAAGTATAAACTTTCAACAAATCTCATATTCAAATGAAGACTCCTTGATACGAGTATAAAATGTCTACAAATTCAAGTTCAACTCTTGAATCCTTGATGCGAATATAAACTTTCAACAAATCTCATATTCAAATGAAGACTCCTTGATACGAGTTTAAACTGTCAACAAATTTCAAATGAAGAACTCATTGATAAGAGTATAAACTATTTACAAATCCAATTCAAATGAAGAATTCCTTGATAAGAGTATAAACTTTCTACAAATCCAATTCAAATTAAGAACTCCTTGATAAGAATATAAACATTCTATAAATTCAAGCTTCAATGAAGAACTCCTTGATAAGAGTGTAAACTATCTACAAATCCAAGTTCCAGTGAAGAGCTCCTCGATATGAGCATAAACTATCTATGTGCTTCAAATTGATATCAAGTGAAATACTTCCACAATTGAGTCATTCTAAGACATGTGTTTATGAACAAATCGCGAGAGAACATTTATTGACACCTAAATTTACTGCCAAATATTGCCAAGTGTCAAAATCTTCAATCTTGACAATCAAGACAAGATCGTGCAAATAAGGAAGTGATTTACCAATATTTTGGTAAATAAATCAAGTCAGATAAAATCAAATCACAATCTTTTGATTATAGTAAGATATGCAAGACAAATCATGATCGGCCAATCAAATCGCCCTGTTTTGGCAATTATGGCAAGATTTCTTATCCTACACCTATAAATAAAGGTCATCTTCATAATTCGTACACACACAAATCCTAGAGAAGAAGTCTAAGAAAGATGCAAAATTCTCTCAACTCAAGAAGTCCAAATCCAAGGAAGTCCAAGGTGTTCAAGGTGCAACTCAAGGCGTTTATCGCGGATCCGACTCAAGATAGTGTTTGATTCGAGATTAAGTTATCAAGCACCTCGAATTAACATTATTGGAAACCAAATACAAGCTCGAAGGAGATTAAGCGGCGAATCTATCTTTGAAAATTCAAATATTTTTCTTGAAGAGAAGAACTAGAGGAATATTAGGAATTGTAACCTTTTGATATTTTAATTTGGTTCATATATAAATTTAATTTTTACATTTTTTTGTTAATTTGCAGACAAAAAAAGTGTGTGTTACTACATGTATATTTCTTACTGCCCATGCTTTCAACCTGCATAAGACTCATCAAGTTTATTTGGAGTAATTTCAAAATCTGTGTATTTTTCCTATTCACAGATGAATCGGAGGAATTATAAGACAACAATGGTTCCATTCTTCTCCATTCTGAGAGTCTCAAATTGGGTTGTAAGCATCTCAAGCTTAATAAGTCGGACTTGGGCAGTTCCTTCATGTGCAACCTCGAGTATATCCCAAGCTTCATTGTTCGTATCACAATTTGCAATAACTCTGAAAGCGTCAACGGCACTAAAAATCACATTCAAGGCTTTTGGTATTTGTATGGGCCAATTCAGTTTCATAAAACGACCAAATAGATTTCACTTTTAGGACAATTTCTTTCTTTTCATTTTTAGTGATCGGATGTTTCCATCCATTCACAATCAATCTCCATACCTTTCCATCCTCGGATTTGATGAGGCACGCATGCGTGCTTTCTATTAGGAAAAATTGGAACCTTCCAATAGCGGTGGAAAAGTGATCGAACTTCCTTCGCATAGTAGACTCATATCTTCATAAATAATGACAACAATCTAATTCAAGAAAACCAAGTATATTTGGTAACCTGCTATTGATGCCACTTGTTATGATGTGTTGCTTCAAATTATTCAGAGTTAAACTGGTAAATGTTACGTTGATGTTGAATTGTGATGTTCTAACATCAGTTATGACATCAACGTTCAAGCACAATAGAAATTTAAAGAACACAAATATTTTAAATGTGATTCGGATTCCTTAATCCTATTGTATGAGGCCATACCAAGAGAAAAATAATTCCATTGAGGTTATACAATAATTGGACTTAATCTAACTAGTAAGGTGTACGTGCGTTGCACGTGATCCATGTAATTTTACTAATTTAATTAAAACTTAAATCTTAAATTAAATTAATTTAATTTAGTTTTATTATAAATATTGTTCGTACCACACAATGTTTCAAGATTAAAAACTTGCATATTGTATGAAACAGAATTTAATAGGTGAAAAATAGTTAACATATTGATGAATGCCAATGTTCTTCTTACTTTAATTTAGCAATTTTTTGCATAATTATTTTCCATACTTGGAAAAGAGTCTTCATCATCACATGAAATCTCACTAAATTTTTTATTATGTTTCTTTTCTATTGGCATTTGTCTAGTTTCACCATCCCTTTTTCCCAATGTAATTGCATCCTTTGGAGCATGATCTAATGTATATATTGTCTTTCTCATTTAGTCGTTCTTCAAAATGAGTTGTATTTTTTAATTATGTTGGGTACCATTAAGAACTTGTTCGTGTTCTCAAACATAGTTATGCATAACTATAATCGCCTTGTACGACATTAGACACCAATAAATATCTACAATTCATGAAATAATATTTAATATTTGATGAATGATTAAATTATTTAAGTAGTTTAAATTTGATTAATACCTAGATATTGGTCAATTAAGCATCTTCCTTTTTACACTGATTACAAGTTGAATTGTTTTTGTATTTGAAACCTGACGCAACACAATGTATTCTCATTAGTCATACCATAAGGACGGTTTAGTTTCAAATTTATCAACAACTTCTTTAAAACAATATTACAACAAATTAAACTTTTGGAATAAACCATTAGAACTTTCATTGAAAATTTTAAAATTCCAACATAAATTCAAATAGCAAATAAAACAAATGGAATTTCCGTTTGACTAAATTCCAAGGATATAACTCCATTGAAATTTACCGTTGGAACAACCGTTGGAGCTTTTTCTAACAATTGAATATTCTAACGGATAAATATTGTTGGAAGTATCACTGGAATATTTTTTTCGTTAGAATTTTTGGAATTTTGTTATTCCAACGGTCATTTCTCCCATGGCGCATTTTCCGTGGGATCCGAAAATTTCAAAAGAAATTGGCTAAACTCCAACGTTTTTTTTTTTTTCCGTTGGAATGTTAATTTTTTATTATAGTGAGTTTCTTAAGTTTCACAATTCATATCCATTCTTAAGAAACAAGCACTTAACAACTATTCATTTTGTAAAGTAAGTATCTCAAATTCTTAATATATTTATATATATATATATATATATAGATAGATAGAAAGAGTGAGAGAGTGAGTGAGAGAGAGAGAGAGAGAGAGAGAGAGAGAGAGAGAGAGAGAGTGATAAAAGTAATGGAATTTAAATTTGTTGCAGCTAAGGAAGATAGATGTGCATAAATTTTATTGAACATGAACAATAAATTTGTTTTGTTACCTTTTTCGTTTTTGTTTGTTGAGTTGATTATTTGCTTTTCTTATATAGCAGTAGTGGTACATAAAAGCAGTGGTGTGCATACAATGGCGCAATCAGGACGCCATAATAGGGTGGGCTAATACACGAAAGTAGGATACACCGGATATAAAATTTATATAAATCCTAAGTATTTTTTTTTTTTTTAAATTGCTCAGTAAAAGATTTTTTTTTAGCTACGCCATTGTGGGCATGCTTCTAAATCCTGATTCAGTTTCAAATATATATATATATATATATATTTGTAACTTTGTAAGATATAATTGGCCTTCATGTATATTTTTAGTAATTTGGTTCAAAAATTCATGTATATAATAATTATTAATTTTTATATTTATCTAATTCATGTGTGGAACATTAGTAATTCATGTATCTTATACAAGAATCATATATTCCTTGTCTTTTCCATATTCTGAAGAAGAGGTCAAACTTAGTTGAACTTTCTTGTAGGGTAAATTACACTTTGCCTCTTAAAGTATGTGTTTTTTTCACTTTACTATCTAAACGTTTTTTGTAATACATTATCTCCTGAACTTAAGAGTTTTTCTCACACCATACCCCATACGAAAATGGTAAAGTATACAAAAAATATTAAGTTCAGGGGGTAAGATATCACCAAGAAAAAGGGGGCCAAAGTGCAAAAACTCGCATAGTTTAGGAGATTTAATATAATTAACCTCTTTCTTGTATGTGATTGGCATTCATGTACTTAGTTATATGTATATTGAAACCGAAAATGCGTGTTTGAACAAAACAACTAAGGGACGATGCCCAGACAGATTTAACCAAATGCCAAAGAGGCCAAACAGTCAAAAGCCCAGAATGAGATGAGTCAGGGATCCAGAACGACTTCATTAACTTTTAGTTATATGTGTTCTAGAATTCATGTATGTAATCATTAATAATTTACATATTTATCTAATTCATTTGATGAATTTATAATTTATTTGTCTAATTCAAGATTTCATATTTCCCTTGTCATTTACACAGCCAAGTTTGATGTTATTTGGTGCAAGTCTTATGTGATAACATACATTGCAAGAAGCATTTAACATATAGACTTATCCCTTTATGTTTTGAATTTAACAAATGTATTAGAATATAGTAACATCTATTTTTAAATTTAGTACTCAAAAGATCACCGATATGGACACTCATCTAAATCTACTAATTTGGAACAATTTCTACACATCTGTTGACGATGCAACCTAAAATGACTCAAAAATACTACTTGGAACTTATCCTTTACCATCATCAGCAAGTCTCATTTTTTGTCCTATTTGAAAAATATAGGTACTCTGTTTAACTGTAAATTGGACCCATAACACATAATATAATATATATATATATATATATATATAGGATTTGGTTCAAATATATATATATATATATATATATATATATATATGTTCGAAATATGCTTTAAAAGTATTCCAATTAGATATTGCAATATCTTGCAAGATATTGCAATTGCATGTTCTTAGGGGTGGCAATTCGAGTCGTGTTCGGATTTGCGGGTCGTGTTGAGACATGATAATTACACAAATTTGCCCAACCCGAACACGACCTGTTTAATTATTTGGGTCAGATGGGTCAACCCGAACACGACTTGTTTAATACATGGGTAACCCGAACACGACCCGAAATGACCTGTATATTTTTTAACCTTGAATAAATCTTTTATTTATATTGATAAAATGAGAATTTTGGGTTATTTATATATAAAATATTAAAAATAATACTGAATTTTCTTATTTAAATGGGTTAAATGAGTTTAGTGGGTCATTTAAGGTCAACCCGAAACTGACCCATTTATTATTTGGGTTAAATGGGTCTGACACGATTATGACCCGAATAATAAATGAGTCAATCCTAACCCACTTATATCGTGTTAGGTTCAGGTCGTGTTTTTGTGTCGTATCAAAGATTGCCACCCCTACATGTTCTAGATAGATAGATAGTATAGATATAGATTAATAAAGACTCCCTCTTTAACTCGATGTCGTTCTTGTATTCCCTTCACTAAGCCGAACTTGTTCTTCCTACACCCCGCCTCGTTGAACTCCCTTCAATGTTGGACAATGATTCATTTTTTACTTTCTTGTTTACTTTAACAGTATCATCAAAAGTAGTAATTCAAATTGGTGGCTAAGTAGAAATGAATAATGATCCTGAGTTTCTCATTTCTAAATATATATATATATACATATATATACACACAGAGAAGACACACTGATTATATACTGTCAAACACTCAGTAACCTATTGATGTGGCCAAGGCCCACTCCTAAGATACAATTTTTGAAAGGCCCATTATGCCTAGTGTACTCAAGCAGGCCCAGTCAAGCCCAAAGGATGCCTCGCAGGCTTGGCCGTTGATGAAGTAGACATCCAAGTACAAAGCTCCACTCAGACGCTGCCACTTGGCGTAACCTGATTGCCTACTTGTGCCAAGTGTTAGCTATAAAAGGTTGCTACAGTAACAATAAGGTATTCATTATTCATCACATTTCTTTTACTGTTTACTTTTACATTTACTGTCATCGGATCCCAACACCTCACGACCTCGATCTGACTTAAGCATCGGAGGGTCTTAGCCGGGACCACCCCCCGGCTAGCCTGACGTTTGTTCATCCATTTCAGTCGTCAAAAGAACCCGAACCGGTTACTGTTAAGTCCGTGATCCGAAGGTAACTCTTGATCTAAATCAGTTGGCGCCGTCTGTGGGAAAAAATTTTCTTGGTGTTCCTGAACTGGAACGGAGGTACGGAGGTATGGAAACTCCAGGGAAGCATGTTCAGAAGGGGGTATTGGAGACCCCAGAAAGGATAAGGAGGTGTCTTTGCAACCCGAGTTCTCCTCATCTCAATCCTGCAGGATCCTCAGGCCCGACGGGAAGGAAAGACCCGGACGGATGATCTCGATGAGGAAGGAGGACTTGAAAAGTTGGTCATGGAGAGGAGCCAGCAGCTCGCGAAGGAAAGAGAAAGGAAAGGGAATACCGACCGACCCCATGACAGTCCAGGCCAGAGACCATGACGCGCCTGGCGAATGGGAAAAAGGGAGGCCCAGGAGATCTCGAGCAAGAGGATGAAGCCGAAAGTCGGACCCCACCCCCAAGACCCAGATCCTTTGAAAGAGTGGGATTAGGAGTCGAAGGGTTAGGGGTACCTGTGACGCGAGTACCTTTGGGTGACAACTTGCAAGAGCTCAGTGAGCAAATTGAGCTTGCTACTAAGAAGTTGGAGGAGATGAAGAGAAGGGGAGTACATTACGTCCGCTCTGCAAAAGAGAGGATCTCCTTTTTGTGAAGAGATCTTGGTGGAGGTGGTGACCCCAAATTTTAAACTCCCGGACCTACCTCGATATGATGGAAGCAAGGACCCCCAGGAGCACTTAACGGCATTCGAACATGTAATGCAGCTGTACGGACAATCAGATGCCATCAATGCCCGTATCTTTATCACTACACTATCGGGTCGAGCTCAAGAGTGGTTCACGAGTCTACTACCGGGTACAGTGGTGTCTTATGAACAGCTGGTGAGGAAATTCCTCTTTCATTTCGCCAGCAAAAAGAAGGCCAAAAGATCAGCCACGTACCTCTTCACTATTCGGCAGGGCGAGGAAGAGCCCCTTCGAGATTTTATTAATCGGTTCAACAATGAGGTCTTGGAGGTCGATGAGCTAAGGATTGATATGATGATCAGCATTATGATCCACGCCCTGAAAAAGGGACCTTTCGCATCGGCTTTGGCCCGAGACCCCCCGGGTGATGTCGAAAGTTTGATGGAGATGGCACAAAGATACATACACGAGGAAGAAATGAATTCATTGAAAGATCGAGAATGGTCTCAAAATGCGAGGACCAAGGATAAGAGAGAGTCAGGGAACCAAATCGGCACAGTCCGAGAAAGATCGGGACAGAGATCCACCCAAATCGGACGGACCAAAGTTTCAAAACTATACCCCTTGAACGGCCCGAGGTTGCGCGCATTGATGGCCATTGAGAACTCAAGGTTGATAAGGTGGCCTAAGAAGATGAGATCCACCCCGAATAGCGGAATTCAGATAAGTACTGCTACTTCCACAAAGACCACGGGCATGATACGGAAGATTGTTTCCAGTTGAAAGATGAGATTGAGAGGCTCATTCGACAAGGGTACCTCCAGCATTTTAAGGCGCAAGGCTTAACCAAGTTTCTGTGCAAGATCCGTGAGGAGGTCTCGCACAGTCACCCGAGCGTAACAAGCAAGGTCTGCATAAGAGGAAAGAGACCTGCTGACCAAGCACCCCCTCATGGGCAAGATAATTTGCCTCGGAAGGGGGTGATACATGTGATAGCCAGGGGACCAACTAACGGGGACTCGCGGAGAGCCCGAAAGAAATACGCAAGAGCTTACAGGCCGGAAGCCGCAAATCACCAGGTCAATACAATCAAGGCCCCCCGATCACCTTTGATCGGGCAGATCTTCAAGGGCTGGACCCGGAGCATAATGACCCCATGGTTATCACAATGGATGTGGCAAACTTTGCCGTGCAAAAGGTATTGGTGGACAGCGGTAGTTCGGTGGACGTCATAGCTTTGAGCGTGTTAAGGAGGATGGACCTCGGGATAACGTCAATTAAGCCGGTGGGAACCCCGCTCATGGGGTTCGGAGGTCATGAGGTCGTACCCTTAGGTACAATCGACTTACCTACCTCCCCGGGAAGAGCCGTGTAGAAGAACTTTTATGATTAAGTATACGGTAGTAGAGGCGCCTTTTGCCTATAACATAATATTGGGTAGACCCAGACTCAACCAATTCCAAGCTGTGGTATCTACTTTCCATCTAAAAATGAAATTCCCCACGAAGTTCGGAGTAGGAGAGGTCCGGGGGAACCAACAAATGGCAAGGGAATGTTATAATTTATCTCCGAAAAAGAGCGAAGTAGTAAAAGAGGCAACCTCGAACCCATGAAGCAAATGTGTGGTGGGGGTTCGAGTTCAAGCAAAAAATCCAAATCTGAGGATTATAGGATGGAGTAGGTAGAGGAGTACACTATGGTTCAATTGGACCCGAACGACCCAATAAAAACCACGAGGATCGGGTTGCAAATGACCCCGCCCCAAGAGCTCATGATGATAGAATTTACGAAAAAGAATCGCGAGCGTGTTCGCATGGGAGCCATCGGATCTAGAAGGAGTGAGCCGGAGGTCATTGTTCATCGCCTCAATATCGATCTGCGATAAAGCCGGTAAAGAAGAAGAGAAGTTTCGGGGCGGAGAGGAGCAAAATAATAGAGGCCGAGGTCAACAAGCTACTCCAGCGGGTTACATTGTTGAGGTGCAATTCCGCAGTTGGCTATCCAACGTTGTAGTCGTGCCAAAAACGGATGGGAGATGGAGGATGTGTACCGACTTTACAGATCGAACAAGGCTTGTCGTAAAGACCCATACCCGCTCCCACGGATCGTCTGTTGGTAGTAGGCTCGACACCGGATGTGCATTGCTAAGTATGATGGATGCGTATCGGGTATCACCGGATATCAATGGCCGAGGAGGATAGAGAAAAGACCTCGTTTGTAAGCGTCGGGGTCTCTTGTTATAAGGTCATGCCGTCGGGCTCAAAAACGCAGCGGGTGCCACCTACCAAAGACTCGTTAATATGATGTTTAAGGACCTCATCGGGGTAACCATGGAGGTATACGTTGATGATATGTTAGTAAAAAGCGAGCAAGAGAACGATCACTTAAACCATTTAGCGGAGTCTTTCGCGGTACTAAGGAGGTACAAAATGAAACTCAATCCGCAAAATGCACCTTTGGCGTTAGAGGTGGCAAGTTTTTGGGGTACCTCGTTAACGAACGCGGGATAGAAGCAAACCCTGAAAAGATCAAGGCAGTAATCCAGATGGCATCACCTAAAAGTATCAAGGAGGTCCAAAAGCTAACCGGAATGATAGCCTCCTTAAACCGTTTCATTTCTAGATCAGGGACCGTAGCTTACCTTTCTTCGCTACGCTAAAAATGTGAAGAATTTTGAGTGGACGGATCAATGCGAAAAAGCCTTTCAAGAGCTCAAGACGCACTGACCTCACCACTTTCTTGGCGGCGAAGCCGGTCAAAGGAGAACCCCTTTACCTATACCTCGCGGTCTCACCTCACGCCGTAAGCTCGGTGTTGGTAAGGGAGAACGAGGGGGTCCACCAACCGGGTCTATTATGTCGCAAGGTCCTCAAGGGGCGGAGGAACGATATTCGAAGTTGAGAAATTGGCCTTGGCTTTGGTGACTTATTTCGCAAACTCGGCCTTATTTTGATCACACGAAATTATCATCTTAACGAACCAACCGCCGAGGCGAGATCTTGGGAAACCGGACCTCTCGGGTCGCCTAGTTAAAGGCGGTAGTGGGGAGTCGACATCAAGTACCAAGTAAGAACAACCATAAAGGCCCAGGTCTCGCCGACTTCTTGATAGAAATGACGAACCCAATCGATCCCATCGCAGACCTGGATGCTCCATGTGGATGGTTCTAAGCGGTGTCGGGAGCGGCGGAGCGAATTTTGTTGCAAGGACCAAATGACCTCGAACCGGAAATTGCACTAAAATTAGAGTTTGAGGTCACCAACAATGAAGCGAATCACGAGGCCCTGGTAGCGGGCATAAAACTAGCCCAAAAGTGTCGGGCAAAGAAACTAATAGCCTACACGGATTCGCGATTAGTAGCAATGCAGTCAAGGGGAATACGAGGCCAAAGAAAAGACCATGGTAGCGTATCACGGAGCGGGTAAAGCAACTAGTCAAAGGCTTGAACATTTTCGGCTTCACCGAGGTCCCAGGGGCGGAAAACGCGCGGCCGTGCGTTGGCAAAATTCGCAAGCGACATCGCGGGTGTCGATTCGAGAAAAGTGGTTGTCTTAAGAGCCGAAGAACCGAGATCGGATCTCGAAAAAGATCCGTCGACTTATGCCCCACGACAGGTCTCGTGCTTAAGATCTCGTGTACCGAGACTGGATGGAAGACATAAAAAATTACCTCTTGCGGGATCATTTGCGAATGACCCGCTAGAGCGAAGCGTCTCAAAGCAAGAGCGTCCCGTTTTGCATATTGGATGGAAACCTCTATAAGAAGTCGATTCTTTGGGATCATGCTCAAGTGCTTAGGGTAGGAAAGGGCGCATCACGTAATGCAAGAGATCTATGAGGGGTCTTGCGGAAATCATTCGGGTGGAAGGTCTCTAGCTTTAAAGGTCATGCGCGGGGATATTTTTGGCCAACGTTAGTACAAGACGCGCCGAATTCGCCAAAAAGTGTGAAAAGTGCAGCTACACGCGAACTGCCGCGCGGTAAATGGGCTACCCCAATGACCTCTATACCCATAACATGCCCATTTGATCGGTGGGGAATCGACATCTTGGGTCCCTTCCCATTGGCTTGGGCGCAAAAGAAGTTCATCATTGTCGCAATAGAGTACTTCTCTAAGTGGATAGAGGCCGAGGCCTTGGCAAAGATCACGAAACGGAGGTCATGAACTTCTGTGGAAGAATATTGTGTGTAGATTTGGGGTACCTCGGGTCTTAATTTGAGATAATGGAACCCGGTTCCAAGGGAAGAAAATAATAGCGTGGTGCAAAGAAATGAAGATCAGTGAGAACTTTACCTCGGTAGGAAACCCGCAAGCTAATGGGCAAGCGGAGGTCGCTAACCGCATAATCTTACAACACCTAAAGACGCGCCTAGAACAAACGAAGACTTATTGGGTTGATGAGCTCCCGGGGGTGTTATGGGCGTCGAGAACAACCCCAAAGACGGCGACAGTGAGACCCTCTCGCCTCTGCACGGGTCGAGGCGGTGATCCCGAGCGGAGATCGGGGAACCCACCCATAGGGTCGAAAATTATGAGGAGGAAGAAGAGAACCGAAGCGAACAGAGCGGTGACTTGGACCTCATAGAAGAGAAGCAGAGAGCGCTTATGGGAGGATCTTGTTAGCAAAAGCGAGAATGATGAACGAGTATAACAAAAGAGTGAAGAAGAGGAGCTTCGGGTTGGAGACCTCGTCCGAAAAAGGTCGAAGTATCTAAGCACGTGGGAAAGTTAGACCCTAATTGGGAAGGACCGTATAAGGTAGTCTCGCGTGTCGGAAAAGGGGCTTACCGTTTAGAAGACTTGCAAGGTAAGGAACTCCTAGGCCCTGGAATGCTCGAATTTGCGAAGGTTCTACGTTTAACACGAGCAATCCGCCTCTTAATGATCCGCTACCTTACTTTTTTATTTTATTTTGAAATTAGGGGAGATTTTATAACCCCATGTTTTGTCGAAAGAATACAGAGGCCCATATGTAAGCTCATTATGAGCATCTTTTGTCAGGGGCGAGGGGCGTATGCGCATAAATAGGCAACCCTCGACCCCGCATTTTGTCAAAACCCAAGGGGATTAGATTGACGGCTTCTTTAATTGGAAATCAAAGTGGGACACACACTTTATTAATGATATCTTATGCGGTAATTTGAGCAAGGATTCGGGAGGGACTCTCGAGCTCATAAGCGAAGATCTCAAGATCTCGCGAGCCGATAAAAGGACTCCCAACAGGTCCCCTCTAACTCAAGATCTCAAGATCTCGCGAGCCGGCAAAAGGGATCTCAAGACCTCAAGGCCTTGTGCCTGAAATTGAAAGGGATCCCAAGGAACCCTCTAGCTCATAAGCGGGATTTCAAGACCTCGCGAGCCGTAAAGGGGTTCCTCAAGAGGTCCCCGAGCTCAAGGAAGATCTTAAGGTCTCAAGGGACCTTAAGACCCCAAGGCCTTGTGCCTAAAATTGAAATAAAATGGAAAGGGATCCCAAAGGACCCTCGAGCTCATAAGCGAGATCTCAAGACCTCGCAAGCCGTAGAAGGGGTTTCCCAAGAGGTCCCCCGAGCTCCAAGGAAGATCTTAAGATCTCAAGGGACCTTAAGATCCCAAGGCCTTGTGCCTAAAATTGAAATAAAATGGAAAGGGATCCCATAGGACCCTCGAGCTCATAAACAAGATCTCGAGATCTCGCGAGCCGGTAAAAGGGCTACCGAGGGGTCCCCCGAGCCCCAAGGAAGATCTTAAGATCTCAAGGAGTCTTAGGACCCCAAGGCCTTATTTGTGAAAAGGAATCTCATGAGATCCCCTAACCCCAAGTGATCTCGTACCGACGAAGGGGATCCCAAGAGATCCCCCCAACATACAAGGCGATCTCGAGACCTCTTTAACTTGTACAAAATTTGCGTGAAATTTGGGAAGACCCCAAGGGCACTACCAGTTATCAAACAAAGGGTACCACAAGGCATACAAAACATGGAATTTGAACAACAAACGAAAGCCTCAAGAACGTAAGTACTAAAAAACTGAGCTAAGAGGAGCACGAAGCGTAAAGTTAAAAAAAAAAAAGCAGTTCACTAGGTATAGTTGAACAAGTTTTTACATCATTGTACGATAGATGAGGTGGGGGGTCCCCCAAAACCCTTTACAAAATGAGCAACATGACCCCTACAAAATATTATCCAAGGACGGCAGATCAGGCGGAGGGTCCCAAGAGAGCAGCGACATCCAATAAGTCATCCCCCCCCGTGAGCGACCTTCGGGAGGCACCTCTCACCTGTGGGAACCGGAGTCCTCGGGAGCAAGAAGGCTGAACTCATGATCCCCCAAGTCTTCGTTCTCTTCCTCCACAATAGGAGCCTTCTCCCATTACCATCAAGCTCAGGATCAAGCTTACTTGGATCGAAGTCCGTCTTGAACCCACCCAGTTTGAAGATCTGGGATTGACATTTGAAAAACCCCATGACCTCGAACTCGGCGGCTTTTTCCACGACAAGCCTATCAAAAATCGGAGAGTTCTTGAAGTCCCGAGCACCCATAATTCGGGCATCCCCGAGTTTTTGAGTGAACTCGGGGGAGTTGAGGGCCTCCTTTTCCCGAACTTCTTGGCCCGCAATAAAGCGTCACGACTCTCATGGTCAAACGTGCCACCTCGCCCGAGAAGTTTGAAGAGACTCCTCGGAGTATTTGACGCGTGCCTCCAACTCGCAAGATTGGCCATTATCCGCCTAATACGGAGTCATACTCGGCCTTTGTTTTGGCCTCAATAGCTTGTTTCTCCTTCTCTAGTCGTTCAACGGAGGCCTCAGCATCTTGGCACCTAACCCTCCAGTGATGGCTACGGAGTGTCAAGTTGTGCGTGACATTGGCAGCCTAGGAAGTCCAAAACAGAGAAAGACGCCAAGTAAGTGAGGTCGTGAGTCGAGGTTATAAAAAAAAAAAAAAAGGGAACGGAGGGAAGAAAGTACCCGCATTAGATCGTGGGCAGCTATCTCCTCTAGCTTTGTGTCGGGCATGACCCCTAGGGCAAATTGGTCTTGGGGGAGAATGCATCCCTGGTACAACTCCAAGGAGTCTTCACCGGCCCGGGTCTTCAGTATGGAGCTCTCGGGTGATATGTTCCATTTAGGAATAAGACGAGAACCTGAGAACTGCCTTGGGGGTCGAGAGGCTTCGGCTTGAGCTTCTTCGCGAGCAAGAGCTAATTTTTTCTGACGAGCCTCGATCTCGCGAAGAGCTGTTGAGATCTCTTCCTCACTGGGCTTCTCTTTCTCCACACGGGTCTTCTTTTTCGCCTTACCTCCATCCGAACCCTTGCTCTTACTTCCACTACGGCTCCGGGTTTTATCCTTTTTGCTCTTGGACTTGCCTTTTCCTTTAGGATCAGAGGACCCCCCAGCCTCGATTGTGAGAACAGGAGGACGCTCTATGGCTAAAGGGTCAGGCGCGAGCCCTAGAGGTCGGACCTCGAGATCTGGCTCGGAAGATCGAGCTTCACCAGACGGGAGCACGGCTGGAGCACTAGGGATGGGCTCGCTGGAGTGAACGGAGGGCGGCGGGACTGAGGACCTCGCAGCCGCAATAAGCCTTTCTTTTTGCTCTTTAATGACCTTGGCCACAAGAGAGGCGTTAACAGACATACCTGTATGAGTCAAAAAGCACGAATCAGGACAATCACATGACGAATAATAATCATGAAAACGCGTCTCTAGATTACCAAGTGATTGGGTACGAGGAACAACGGCGGGACTAAGACCCACAGCAGACAAGACCTCTTCTTTTAGGAGCGCTCGTATGTCGTAGAGGTGGGTCGTAAGTTTTTGGAAACAAAGTCGGTGGCCCAAGAGCACTCGCCTAAATCGAGGCACGGACCGAGGTTTGGAAAACCTCCAAGTCAGGGGATCTTCGGCGTCCGGTGGGGCTTCAATAAAGATGAACCTCTCTTTCCAATTACCGAGAAGAGGAAGCGGATGAGTTAGAAACTTGCTATGGGGTCAGAGGTCGGATAAAAGAACCACGGTCATTGGTCCGAGTAGAAGTAGTAATAGAGAACAGTGACCAGAAATGAGCCGCCGAAGGGGCTACTTTGAAGTGTTTCATGAGGACAATAAAACCTAAGATTTGCCGAATTGCATTAGGAGCGAACTGAGTTAGGCAAAGCCCTAAACGGACGAGGATGCCCTCTAAGTCCTCGTGAAGGGGAAAGCGCAACCCGGCATCTAAGGTGGCGGTGAAGGCGGCGATTCTCGGGGAGGCCTATGCATGCGATCATCCCGACCAGGAATAATTATCCTATACTCAGAAGGAATAAAGTAGCGGTGGCTTATTTGGGAATCCTCACCAGGACGCACTTTGGATTTTATCAATTCCCACGAGTCTTGGGGGAAATCAGAAAGAGTCTCTCTCGAACCGGATCTAGAAGGACTCCTATCTCCAACCTCTCGGAAAGGGACGGTGTTTATTGGAAGAGCCTGAAGGGGCCCAGTCACGTCGTCAGAACTCGAGCTCGAAGAAGAACTCGAACCCGAGCTCGAGGAAGAACTATTTGCAGGGTCATTGTTGGAATCGGATCTAGATCCCATGTTTATTGCTAAAAAGAACGATCAAGAGAAAAATAAAAGGCCGAGAGGTACCTGCACTGTGTCTGAGGAGACGACCTACTGAGGAGAAGGGTCCTGAGGTCGGGTCTAGCCTTGGAGGGAGTTGGAAATCGAAGGATTGTGCAAGTTAATGGGGTCTCGCGAGACTACGATTTTTTGATGGCGATGAAAAGTGAAAGCCAAGCTATTCTTTCCTCCTTTTTATAGAGGTAGGTAAAAAAAAAAAAATATATATATATAATAATATATATATATATATATATGATAGATAATATAAATAAATGAATAATAATAAAAAGTAAGTAGATGGTTTATTTTGAATATGTGTACATATGCATAGTACTAGTAGTAAAGATGCATTCATCGTGCGTAGTAAATGCACGACAACGACGGGAATCAATTACCCATTAAATGCACATCCCAAATTCCAAGAAAGGCTTGGGAGGTGAAAGGACGGGCCTATGCTTTCGGCATTTAATGGGGAACATTCATGGGTGTCCGGGAAGATGCAAGGACGCGACCCACAAGGTCAGGCATCTCTCGGAGCCCGAGCTCCGAAGGGCTTCAAAAAAAAAAAAAAAAAAAAAAAAGTCAAAATCCACGAGGTGGTGACCCCTCAAGACCGAACACGATGAGATTCGGCTCATGAGGTCTTGTTTCGCCATTACCCAAGACCTCAAGAAGGGAGTAATGATGTGGCCAAGGCCCACTCCTAAGATACAATTTTTGAAAGGCCCATTATGCCTAGTGTACTCAGCAGCCCGATCGAAGCCTCAAAGGATGCCTCGCGAGCTTGGCCGTTGATGAAGTAGACATCCAAGTACAAAGCTCCACTCGAGGACGCCGCCACTTGGCGTAACCGATTACTACTTGTGCCAAGTGTTAGCTATAAAGGTTGCTACAGTAACAATAAGGTATTCATTATTCATCCCATTTCTTTTACTGTTTACTTTTACATTTACTGTCATCGGATCCCAACACCTCACGACCTCGATCTGACTTAAGCATCGGAGGGTCTTAGCCGGGACCACCCCCCGGCTAGCCTGACGTTTGTTCATCCATTTCAGGTCGTCAAAGAACCCGAACCCGGTTACCTGTTAAGTCCGTGATCCGAAGGTAACCTGCTGATCTAAATCACCTATGACTCTACCAGCCTATAAACATTAGTATGACTAAATACCTCCAAAAAGGAGGAGATTTTTTCTCAAATTTTTTAATACTAGTGAAACATTCTTATTGTACTAATGCCAAATCATTTACGAGAAGAACATAACCGATTCTTGATGGCATAGAGTAACTGTGATGGGCTAATTAAAAGAATTGAACAAATTAAGACAATGTATAATGAGTTTTTGGAAGAAAAATGAGGAAAATGGAAGAGAACAATGGTAGTATTGGTGTTGTTGACAGTTTGAAGAATGTGAAATATATATATATATATATATGGGGAGGTTACAATGAGACCACATATTATAGTGAGACAATGTGGACTTATCTCAACCCTTCCTTATCTATATCAATGGCTAAGATAAATAGGGGTTAAAATTACATTAAACATTTAATTAAGACAAAATAAGGGTATAATTGTCAAAACAAACATGTGGGGACCATCCAAATATGGAATCAGTTATTAGGGGAGAGAAAATCACAAGAAAATCGCGCTGGAGAGAGAAAATCACGCATGTGCTCTGTCATGCAGTATGTTGTACACTTATCAATGATTTGCTGTATACTTAACACTATTTTGCTGTATGTTTAACATATTTGTACTGTACATTAAAATGGTCAAACAAAAATATGTGGGGACCATTAAATAAGGAATCATTTATAGAGAGAGAGAGAATCACGTTCATTAACATATGGGGACCGTTGATTAAGTAAATCAATTAGAGAGAGAGAGAGAGAGAGAGAGAGAGAGAGAGAGAGAGAGAGAAAATCACGCTCATTATTATATTGTATATTTAACACTATTATGTTGTATACTTAATACTATTTTGTTGTATGTTTAACATAATTTTCCTGCATATTACAATTGTCAAACAAAAATATAAGTATACTACAAAATACATATAAGTATACAACAAACCACATATAAGTATACAACAAGAAAAAAAGTATACAACAACATAAATATATACATAAAAGATTAACTATTTATACAACAAAACACATCTAAATATACATCGAAAAACATCTAAGTGTACAGTAATCCTCACTGTCTCCTAGTACGCCCTCGTTTTCTCCATGTTAGCATCGTCTTCTTCACCAATCCTCCAATCATGTCCTTTATTCTGAAACCCCAAAAATATTTCTCGAACTCTGTCTAAACTACACCTTCCTTTTTTAAAATAATTTGATAAATCAATTTAGGGATAATTACAAAACACACGTGAGGTTTGGGCTAATTACAAGACAATTCATATATGTTTGCAATTTTCTGAAGCCACCGGGATATTTTTTTATTAGCTCGAAACTCAGTTTTTTTGTAATTTTCCCATGAATTTAACACATCCAACAAACTCACATGGTGGAACCATTTCCACTCCACAACTTATGAGGAGCAAAAAACGTGGCACACACATCTTGGGGGGACCACATAATTGGGATGAATACAAAATGACCAATCTGGCCTTTTTAGATTTAAAATAAATCAAAAATATTTATTATATTGCGTAAATATCAACCATCTAAAATTACAAATTTGTGGTCAGGATTAGTCCACACTGTCTCACTCTAATTATGTGGTCTCATTTGATCCAATCCATATATATATATATATATATATATATATAGGATTTGGATCCAGTGAGTCCACGAGACCAAATCTGAGACATTGATTTATTTTTTAAATGGCTGAGATTAATCAATTTTTATCATTTTTTAATATATAACTTAATTTAAAAAAGGGTTGTTTGGTAATTTTATTTAAGTTCAGTTTTTGGGAGGGATGTTTATTTTTGGGAGTGGGCTATAATTTAGGAACCGTTTTGGATACATGTGTTTATCCAAAATCCGCATATCTTCTCCAAAGATGGTAAAGCGATAGTCGAAAGAATTCTCTCCTTCCAAACTCAAGAAATCTCTGCAAAAACAAACCCAACCGTGAAAATACACCTCCATTGTTCATTCTTCAAGTTTCTCCTCGCAAAGCGTCTCCAAAGTCATCCCTACCGCGATAAATTCTTCTTCACCCCTAACAGGGAGAAATACCAAACAAAGTGCAAAACCCTTCGTCCGAAAATCAAAAAATCAAACTCACCAATCGGTCGAAATTCAAGTAGGAATTTAACCATCCGCAACTACGTCACTCGGGGTATATTGAAATTTCCTCAAGTAGCGGAGGAAAACCCCAAATTTCTTTGAAAAATCCCTATTCGTGCGGGTAGCAAATTTATTTTTTCTCGTAATTCGTTCGTCTTTTTTATGTTTTTATTGCATTTTTATGTAGGACATTGTCATTTGTTGGATATGTTTTAAAATTGCATATTGTTGTTGATAAAATTGCTTATGATTGGTATATAATATGCTTACATATATTTTAGGTTTTTATGTCAAGCGGGGAGAGTGGCAATTAATATTTTCCACTTTCTCAGAAGTATTGGGAGATTGTTTTAATGTGGCAAAAAATTAGTTATTGTTGTCAATAATTATGCTCACATTTGTTTGTACAAGTATTTGGTGACTGCTTTAATGAGGCAAAAACATTGTTTATCTATGTTTTATATTATGCTTACGTATATTCAAGTATGTGCAAAATACTGGGATTGGGTGTGTTGGGAAAACGAAGTTTGTGCAAAAAATTCAAGTATTTGGTGATTGCTTTAATGAGGCAAAAACGTTGCTTATCTATGTTTTATATCATGCTTATATATATTCAAGTTTAAAATGCATATTGTTGCTGATAACTTTGCTTATTCATATAGGAGATAATTAGTATTTGCCACTTTTTTTTCTAAGTCTGGATTTTTGCATGTTTGATGTTTTCTACTGCTTATTGGTGTTGACAATTATGCTTATTCATATTCTATGTCATGCTTACTCATTTCATATAGTATGCTTAATTTTTTTTTTCTGTTAATAAATGTTTTAGTTAACTGACTAGTATTCACTTTTTTTTTGTTATTGTTTCTGTTTGAAATGGCTAAAAAGAGCAAGAAAAGGAAGGCGGCAGTGGCTAAAGAGAGCAAGAAGAGGAAGGCGACAACTATTGATGATCGTGCAGAGGCGAGTAAGAAAAAGGTGGGGAAGGATAAGGAGAAAAAAATGGTAGATGATAGCAAGGGTGATGAACATTCCAAATATCCTAGGTTGTCTACGAGATCAATGCTGAGGAGGTTTGCCAAAGTCGTTATTAAGAAACTGAACCCTGCACAGACGGCTGCAGTTAATGAGATTGGGTTTGGCGGCCTGTTGCACATAAAGATTGTTGAAATACCGGCACATTTAAGAAAATATTCCTAACAAATAAAATAAAAAGGGCATGTGCTCGATAAAAAATGTTGTGACTGCCTGTTTAGTTTTTTAACCACTTATTCACATATTACAAATTGCATATGATTTCTCTTATTATAATGCTTTTTATTACTTTGTACTTTGCTTATTTGTTACTGCTGTAATGCTTTTCGACCAAAAGAAAAAAATGAACATAATTGATATTGCTAACAGTATAAATACCATGAAAATAAATGCTTACAAGTCAATTGACTTCTGCTTACAACGCATTTGAATCCTGCTTACAAAAACATTTGAATACTGCTAAAAATATATGATACTTGAATATATAAAATGCTTGCAATGCAATTGACATTTGCTTACAAAGCACTCGAACCCTACTTAAAAATATTTGAAATAGTGCTATAAACATTATAAGATACCATGGAGATAATTGTTTACAATAAAGTTGAATTTTGCTTATAGACTAATTGAAATTTGCTTACATAAGCAACTGAATTCTGCTTTGAAAGAAAATATGAAAACCATGAACTAACACAACAGAACAATCAAAAAACATTCAACATCACTACAAAGAACTTCAAAAACCAAACAAATTTATAGTCTCTATAAAACACTCCACTAATCAACACTTCGATCAAAAGTACGAATCAACAATCATTTCGGATTGATCATATTTCATTTTGGCAAACTCTTTCGCCCATCCCAAGACCGCATTCCTCTGCTCATTCATTACATCCAAACATATTGCAGCTGTATACTTTCTGCGCATCATCAATTAATCTGATAGTTTAAAACACAGAACAAACGTAAGCAACATGTTTCATTCGTGAAAACAAGTATTTAAGCACATATGAGCAGCATTTTCGATCATAACATGCATGTTTTTAAAGAAAAAATGGGGGCGGAGAATTGAATTTTCCGCATTAGCAAGTATATTCATAAATATAAGCATATTCGTAGTCACAAATAAGCAAGATTATAAACACGCACAAACAACTTTCTGGGTAAACATAAAAAAAAACAGGGATGAAGAATTGAATTTTCTGCATTCACAAGTTCATACTTATAAAGCATATTCATAGGCACAAAAAAGCAAGATTATAAACACGATTAAGCAACTCTCTGGGTAACATACAAAAAAAAATGGGGATGAAGAATTGAATTTTTTCTGGATTCCCAATCATGTTCATATTTATAAGCATATTATTTGGCACAAATAAGCAAGATTATAGACACGCAAAAGCAATTTTTTGGGTAAAATATACAAAAATAAATTGAAATGATGAATCGAATGATTGTTCTAGAAAAAATGCGAATCAAATTTTAATTGGATTCGGTAAAAAATGGACACTGTTAACAATCGAAAGGCAAGAAAAATGGTTACCTTGTTCTTCATTAGTGTTGAAGCATTCTTCATGGTGTCATCCATTTTTTTTCTTGCTTGAACTCTCCAAATGTCGACTTTGTGTATTGTTGGGGAAGATTTTCATTGCAGACACGGTGGAGAAGATGATTGTGGCTTGAACGATTTTCCAATAACAGATTTGGTGGATTGTGATTGCAAATTGATGGTAACTCATCCTATTTTAATGGGATTTACTAGATTTAGCCATCACACCTATTTTTATATGGACTGATTTGCCCTCACATTGACTTTATCACATAATTTATCAACATTAATCAGGTTTAATATCAACCATCGAAATTAGTAGATTTGTGGCTTGGATCTGGTCTTATGTACTCACATAATAGGGGAGTCCTATATAACCCTCCCCATATATATATATATATATATATATATATATATATAGGGGAGGATCAAGTGAGACCATGTCTCTAGGTGAGACACAATGGACTAATCTCAACCATCCCCCACTATTAATCAATGGGTATGATTTAATGGATAAAAAATATATTGAAATATTAATTTAATCAATATAAGGGTAGTAGAATAAAATAACATAACAAGTTAGTTACAAAAATGGAATCAAATCTCTTTCTCTCTCATACATCTCCCAATTTTCTCAATCTCACGTTTCTCTCTCTCTCTCTCTCTCTCTCATTTCTCCATTAACGCAAATAAAGAAAACTGTGAAGAACTCGAAAATTACAGAGAAAAAACAAGAAAAATCGGTGCAATATTACGAGGAGAAATAACGAAGCAGTGAGTTCGAAAACTAAATATGCAACAAAACTCAACTAAATATGCATTATCTGAAAACTATCTATGCAGCGTAAAAAAAACTAATATGTAGTACAATATATCCAACTATGCAAGACGTCATAAACTATGCAACAAAATCAACTAACTATGTATTATCTAGAAACTATCTATGCATTGTGGAATAACTAAATATGCAAAGACATTATGTAACATCCCATTTTTATAATTTCCAAAAGCAACATCTCATTTTCATAACTAAATATACATTATATTGAACTATTTATGCGAGTGTAGTATAACTACATATACGAAGACATTATATTCAATTATGTCTTGTTTTCATAAAACAATGCCAACAAAATAACTAAATATGCATTATTTGATGTCTAATTATGCAATTAGAAGAACTCTAACTATTTGAAAAATAAAAATATTTGGAAAGAAAACATGTTCCTTAAATTCCGCCACAAAATCCGGCAGTGTCAATTTCAGCCCATAAAATCCGCTGGGACCACTAATTTAAATTACAAAATTACAATCCTACCCTTAAAATCAGCGAAAATTAGGAAATAATTAAAAAAACTGAATTAATCACATCCCTTCATTTTTTAAGATCAATGGGTAAGATGAGTCCACACTGTCTCACCTAGAGAGGGTGGTCTCATTTGAACCAAATCATATATATATATATATATATATATATATAGGAATAGGATCAAATGAGACCACATAATTAGAGTGAGACAGTGTGGACTAATCCTGGCCACAAATCTCAAATTTTAGATGGTTGAAATTTACCCAATTTAATATTTGTTTTATTTTTTTAAATCAATAAAGGGTAAACTAGTAATTTTATTATTAACAATTTCATTACCTTCCATCGCTCCTCCACATCCGCCCACCCCCACCTCCACCCCTCTACACACACTGATACACGCAGACAAGCAGGCAACTCCTCTCCACCCACAAAAAGCTGTACTCAAAAATCTGAACTTCCCAACAATGGAGGCTGGACAATCGATCGAGTAAGAAACGTTGCTCCTCAGCTGAAGCGGTCATGCTTGGAGCCTTAGCATTCCTTCAATTTTACAACTATTTGGAGAAATTTAGAAAAAATTGCAGCCATTGTGTTCGATATAAAACCAAAAAAAGAAGAAAGAAAAAGAAAATCAGAACTCTACTATATTTGGCTAATATTTTTCGCTCCACTCAAATTTTGCTACTTATGCACAGACATCTATTCATTACCTAATCCTTGGATTGAAATTAATTAAACTTTTACTTCTCCTCTCTCTCTCTCAGAAGGGGGAAGCTTCTCAGCTCAGTCACCCATTGACTCTTTCAGTTAATCGAGGCATTTATTCTTATGTTGGGTGTGTGCCTTGCTGTTATGTTGGGCTTAGTCTTCTTCTTTAGCAACTCATCTTTGATTTTTGATGTCAGTTGAAGGATTGGTGAAGAAGACGATGCTGACGTGGGGAAAATGAGGGCTACGAGGAGGCAGTTAGGCTTATTGTACACTTAGATATTTTTCGATGTATACTTAGATGTGTTATGCTGTATAAGTAGTTAATTTTTGATGTATGTATTTATGTTGTTGTATACTTATTTTTTTTTGTTGTATACTTATATGTGTTTTGTTATACACTTAAATGTATTTTGTTGTATACTTATATTTTTGTTTGACTATTTTAATATGCAGTAAGATTATGTTAAACAAACAGCAAAATAGTGTTAAGTGTACATCAAATATATGCTAAATATACAGCACAATAATGAACGTGATTTTCTCTCTCTCTCTCTCTCTCTCTCTCTCTATAATTGATTTACTTAATCCACGGTCCCACATGCTAATGAGCGTGATTCTCTCTCTATATATAACTGATTCCTTGATTCATGGTCCCCACATATTTTTGTTTGACCATTTTAATATGCAGTAAAATTATGCTAAACATACAGTAAAATAGTGTTAAATATACAACAAATATATGATAAGTGTACATCATACTGCATGGTAGAGCACATGCGTGATTTTCTCTCTCCAGCACGATTTTCTCGCGATTTTCTCTCTCCTAATAACTGATTCCATATTTAGATGGTCCCCCACTTGGGTAATTTGACTACTATACCCTTATTTTGATTTAATTAAATCTTTAATGTAATTATAATCCCTATTTATCTTAGCCATTGATATAACTAAAGGAGGGTTGAGATGAGTCCACATTGTCTCACTATAATATTACCCACTTGGGTAATTTGACTACTATACCCTTATTTTGATTTAATTAAATCTTTAATGTAATTATAATCCCTATTTATCTTAGCCATTGATATAACTAAAGGAGGGTTGAGATGAGTCCACATTGTCTCACTATAATATGTGGTCTCATTTTAACCTCCCCTATATATATATATATATATATATATATATACATATGAGGCTCACAAGGTTTTGAATATGGGAAATAGATAGTCAAAGATATGAACAGACTGGAAAGGTTTAAAAAACCCGACAGAATCCTCAAGGTACGTTTTGTCATGTTGATTTTTGAAAATAAGTAATCCTTTGGCTCTTTGACAAGCCTAAGGCTACAGTATGCTTTGGCTTTCACCTTACGTTATGAAGGTAACGTGCCAAAGTATCCCTCCCCACGTACGTCCACACTATTTTTGACTCTTTACATTATATATATGTTTTCTCTTCTATGGAATTGATACTGGTTATCAATGATCAGTGGTTCAACTCTGTTAATATTGGGAAGACTACATTAGTGCAATATCGTTTCCTTTTACTAGAAAAGCACGACCACTACCAGTACCATAACAAATTTGTTAGGGGTCGTACAGTTTGTTACAACCAACTGGTGGATCAAATAAAGGAGGAGGACGAATGGATTTGATGACGAGTGAGACAATGGATCTGCCGATCTGCCTCCCTTCAACGAGCAGATTTCCGTGTCTACACTATAAAAAAGGGCAAGAGAGAGTTCGGGAAGAAGCTAATTCTGAAATCTTGATATTGAAAATTCTGAATCTCTGAAACAACTCTATCTATACTGGCATTCTTCCAAAACCCATATTAAAGATTGAGTTTTTACTGAAAAGGGTTTTTCGCTGCTACTAATGTTTAAGTAACAACAATAATCATTCTGAAGAAGAAGGAATTCAACAAGTTTGTGTGTGATCTTTCTACGGAGGGGAAAGCTCAAATAGAACGACTGTGTGAAGGACTCCTGCAAGACGAGCGCTCTAAAGCTCACTACTGTCAATATCATAAGCATAAACAATCACGCAAACAAGTTTCACATTGCAAAGAACGTTTCTAATTTAGCCGCGTAGATAGTACACCACTGCTGCTGACTCTTTTCAAGTTTCAACCAAGTTAATAGTTTTTTTATCCTAAGGGCTCGTTTGGTTGGGGTTAATGGGAGTGATATCACTCCCTTTCATATTATTTCCTTCCCATTATGCTGTTTGGTTCAAGCATATTCAGCCCTGGAAAATAGTTGGGCCCGGTATTTTATACCCCTGATTGGGTTATTACATATCCCACCCCCAAGGTGGGATGAGCAATACTGGCCAATATGTTTGGATGAGAATTTACCTAAACACCCTCAGTTTTACAGCTGTCCATGAAAATTTGTATTCATTATTGTCTGAAACGGTGAAACCATTTCCCTCTCCTTTCGGTTTAAGACGAAATTTTCGTGCCCTAGCAAGAAGGATTCTCTCCACTTGACGAGGAGCGAAATTTTCGAACCCTAGCAAGAAGACTCTCTCTCCACTTTGAAGCAAATTTGGTATGCGGACCTAAGGTTATGGAGGATAAACAAAATTCTTCTTCAATTTTTGATCGATTCTAGCTTACGTTTCTTTGCTTTCTTCATCGACCTTTACGATTTCATTTTTTTAGAGCAGACTACAACAAAGATATCGTCGAAAAAAAAAAGCGAGGTTAGCGTATTTGTATTTCGATTGTTGCGATTTTCGTATGAACTTGTTCAAAGTGTATTGATAAAATAAGGTCGAGTCACTCGAATGTTGTTCTCAAAATTTTTAGGTCTAAATTTCGTATGGGATATCTTCAAAATTGTTGAATCGATTAATATGTGTTTTATTTCCAATATAAACCGCTTATATGTTCTTTGGATTTAATGGGTGCTTATATGTTCTTTGGATTTAATGTGTGCTTATAGGTTCTTTCAGGATACATTTTTTTATTCATTACGATTTTGGTTGAAATTCGCATATTGTGGTTGTTAAGTAAAATCATTGCACAAAGCAACATTCTTATACTTATCGTATTGTATTCTGACTTTACTTAGCACGATGTCCGAAATATCAAGAAGAAGAGCGAGATATTTCTTCTAATTGAAGAGATAATGATAGAAAGTGTTTTTATAGTGAATATGTTTGTAAGTACAATTCGAATGCGAGCTCGAGACGACTAAGAAACCGTAAACAAGGAACTACATATTCTATGGCGAGATAGGATACCCAAACAAATAGAACATTTAGATGAATTGATCTTACATAATGACGTTGATTGTTTGGATAATTTGAGAATGACCGGGGTGCCTTTGCTAAACTTTGCTACTTGTTAAAGCATGTTGGAGGTCTTAAAGATTCTAGATATGTGTCTATTAATGAGAAGGTCGCATTATTTCTTTCGTGTTGGCACATCATAAGAAAAATCGTATTATGCGGTTTGATTTTAAGAGATCCGGACAAGCGGTTAGTAGACACTTCCATGATGTGTTGAATCTTTGTTTTGAGGCTTCACAATTTACTTCTTGTTAATCCTCAAGCGATCGATGACAATCGCACAAATCTAGATGGAGTTCGTTTAAGGTAAACTTTTTGCCACCCCAACAAATTATCATGAAACATTTATTATAATAACAAAGTGAAAAGATTCTTAAATTTGAACTTTTTGGTTTGCTAGTTCTATTATGTGACGTAATTTGTTACCTATATAGGGTTGTCTAGGTGCACTAGATGGTACCTATATCAAAGTCAAGGTTTAAAGGCACAAGATAAGGCAAGATATAGAACACGAAAAGGAGACATTGCGAGTAAATGTACTTGGGGTGCGTGGATCGAAATATGAATTTTATTTACTTGCTAACTGGTTGGGAAGGTTTGCGGTGATTGTAGAGTTTTACGTGATGCAATTCATAGGCCTAGTGGTTTGAAAATCCCACAAGGTATTAATTCATATATTACAATATAATTTTTTTTGGTTGCTTTTCTACAGTGTCACCAAGTAATAATATCCTTACATTCATGTATGCTTTCCAAAATTGGGAAATGTCTTTACAGGTAATTTTTATCTTTGTGATAATGGTTACACCAACGGTCAAGGATTCCTAACTCCGTACAAAGGAGTTAGGTACCATCTCGACGAATGGGGTGAAGGAACTTCAATTCCACAAAATCCGAAAGAGTTCTTCAACATGACCCACTCAAAAGCTCGAAATGTCATAGAAAGAGCTTTTGGTCTATTGAAAAAACGATGGACAATATTACGCGATCAATCCTTTTACGATATTAGAGTCCAAAATCGGATGATAATGGCGTGTGTACTTCTTCATAACTTCATACGCTTAGAGTTGCAAGTTGATCCCATGGAAGAGGAGTTGAGTGATGATGATGAAGACGACCACGAAGATAATGAAAACACGGAATTCATTGATACTGTAGAGCCATCCCAAATTTGGACAAATTGGAGAGACAACTTAGCCACGATCAATGTTCAATGAGTGGAGGGTGTAGGGTAGTCCATCTGATAACATTTGGACTGAATATTGTTGTAACACAAGCGCCTTCTTAAATCGTGTATTATTATCATTGCGGTGTAGTTTTCCATGACTTATAAATTCTTGTTCAACTTGCACTTTTTTTTTTTGGTGTTGTAACCAAACAACTGATGGTGTTGAATTTATAATTTGTTGCTAAACATGTATCTTTTTTTTTTGGTGTTCTAACTTGTTGATGGTGGTCAATTTATAATTTTGTACTGAACATGAATGTTTTAGTTCTCCTGCTGGATATTGCTTGGTTTGTAATTACATGGTTGTTTGCTGAAACTGGATGTTTTAGTTCAGTTGGTGAACATGGGTGTTTTATTTCTTGTGCTGGATATAGTGTGGTTTGTAATAAGATGCTGGTTTTTTTGCTTATTGTTACACTTGTCATGTCCAATATTATGTAAAAAAATAAAAATTGTAATTTGATTCGCAGATTTTAAATGGATTTGTCAAGCAACAATTTCAATAGAGTGAATAAACCAGTTCGGAAAAGGAATGACAAGGGTAGAAGGAGTTGGAGTCGACGCGAAGAAGAGGCATTGATTGCATCCCTTAAGGAGGTAATTGCCAATGGCTGGAAATCCGAGAATGGGTTTAAAATTGGATATCTTCAAGCATTGGAGCAAGAAATGCAAAAGATTATACCCGGTACAGATCTTAAGGGGATTCCACATATCAACTCGAAGATACACGTATGGAAGAAAAGACTATGGCAGCCCCATCACGATGTTGTCACGTAGTGGAATCGGGTGGAATGTCAGCACAAACACGATCGAGGCACCTGATGATGCATGGGCTGAGTATGTTAAGGTATTATGCACAAATTGTAGTTTTTTCGCAGATTTTCATATTTCAGATGTATGTATCTTCAAGTTATTTATTGATTGATCCAAGAAATGTTACTTGTTTGGTTTGTTCAATTTAAATCGTTAATTTTTGTCAAGAATGTCGATTATAGGTTGATGCTAATGCTCGTCTTATGAGGAACAAATCATGGCCATTTTATAACGATTGGGTTATGATTTTTGGAAAAGACCGAGCTACCGGTGAACACGCAGAGGACTTCACTGAGGCGCTAAACCATGTGCTTAATGGGATGTCCATACCACAAGAAGATACACCGATCAATCTTGATAATTTGTCTGAAAATGGTGAGGATGAAACGGAGACAACTTCATTTTGTCAAGCCGAAAGCACTCCTCAAACATCGTCCAGGAAAGAAGGGTAAAGTGGTAAAAGAAATTCACCGGACGGCATTGATCCTATGTATGACGTCATGAAAACATTCTGCGAAAACACGAATTCAAGATTGGGTGACATAGCGAAACGAATTGGCTATGAGTATGACATTTCATTGGCAAGGAAGGAGGTCTTTGGTGTCGTTGGAGGGATACAAGGATTAAGTTTGCGTGATAAGTTCTTTGGTTTCAAAGCTTCTTGTGAAAAATCGAGGACCTGGAATTATTTTTCAGTTTGCGGACGAGGCGAGGGCTGAGTTCGCTAGAATGAAGTTAGCAGGGAACTTATGATCAAGACCATTTTCATTTACAGTTGCACCTGTTTTGAACTGTGAAAACTTGTAATGGAAATTAAGATTTTTGGGTTGCTGTTTTACATGCAGTAATTAATGATTGTGCGTATTAGAAAATTGTATGAACGAGTTAACCTATTTTGAGACTTTTATGTTAGTAATTTATGTTGAGATGGATGTAGCGGTAAATTTGTTTTAGATGGTTTTGTATTGAATGCTTTTGTTTAATGACAAATCGCTTAAGTAGTTTGACATTTGAGCATATATTTTTGTTTATTTCATGGTATGTTTCTGGACTAGTTTATGAGATAGGTATTTTGTGCCAATGAAAGAGGAGTTGAGACAGGACTGAAAAATATATTTAAAGCCGTAGACTCCATTCCTTTTTAACAAAATACAGAGTCAGTGAAACCAAACATGAGAACAGGTTTCACAATAATAAAAGATACATGGTCGAAAAACTTGAAAGATAACATGCCTAAAAACTTGGACACAAACGAGACACAACGGAAAACTTGAAAGATAACATGCCTAAAAACTTGGACACAAACAGAGACACAACGGAAATCAACTCAAACAAACACATAATAAGATAGATAGTCTAAAGGCTCGTGATGACCACCATAATCAACGTTGTGAGACATCATAACCAATCATGGCTTTTTCATGGGCGAGTTCGATGCGGTTGAACTCATATTTGGATCAATGACGAGTTGGGCGTTTGCATGATGGGGTTGGTCCCAATATTTCGCAACTTGCTCATAATCTCATCGATCGAGGACAATCTTGTTGGAGGATTCTCAGGATCACGGTAAAGATGACTCACGGGGGTCGATACCAAGCAAGTTCATTCCAAAAAAGTCGTTATTCGTGTTGGTCGAATCATTGGTCCCTCCATTGGTCAAAGCGGGATTGTCTATCGGTGGCTCGGGCTCCTCATTGTTTTCATGGTCACTTGAAATTTCAATGATTTGGTCTTCAAAGTTAGCATCCTTTGTCAGGGCTTCTTGAAATATCTGGGCGAAGTGCGTCAAAGTCCTTTTCCCCTTCCACCATGTAAGCCATCCCAAGTTTCTCTTCCTGTCATTTTTAACCAAAATTACACATCAGTTTTACATAACAATGCTTATTATTAACCAAATTAACCAAATATTTGATGATTCCTTACCCTACAAATGTAATCCCACATGTGGTTGTCACAGTCAATAGCGTGTGTGAACGGATTGTGAACAACTCCACTTCGTTGAATTATCCAATTGAAGACCTTGTAGCGCTTGCGTAGCTTTTTAGTACGTTGAACACAATACGGATAATCAAAATCAGTGCCAAGAGCTAAGTTCAAGCTCTCTTGGGCACACTTTATGGCATTCGGATTATGCGAACTAGGATCAAAATTCCCACAGATGGACTGCTCGACAAGTAGAGCGATGAATTTTTGGTCGACTTCTTTGGTCCATTTGTCATTGTAGAAGACCTTAGCTTGGTCGATTGCACCTTTTGGAGAGCTTCTTTTGGGAGGCATTTTTGAAAGTAAGTATGTGGAGATAAATAGATTGGGAGCTCAAAGGTGTGGTGGTATACTACAAAGTGCACACCTTAAATAGATTGGCAACTCAAAGGTGAAATCTGGTTGCATAGAAATAAGTCCAAAAACACAGCTATGCACTGATGGAGACCGAAGAGATTTTTGGATTTTCAAAATCTGCATTGATGTGTGTTGCATTCTTTGCTCCTAAGACAGGATGAACAATATTTTTGTGAAAACAAGATTCGAGATTTTGAAGCGAGAGAACTCACGAGAACGAGTTTGCTAAAAAATGGCAATAAGAATATATTCTCATTTGCATTGGAACAAAAAATAGAATCCTACAAAGTTAGAAGGAATCTTTTCGCCGATTATTGCGAGTTTAAAAGTTATAAGTGCTTTTGGGCGGACTAAAATTATTAAAAAATTACATAATGCACAGTGTTATTTTTAACAACTCATTCACGTAACCTTTTTTGGGGCATGGTTGTAATTATGTAAAAATTACTTCTTGCACAAGGTTATTTTTGTAAGCGAGACCCTGTGCATTTTTGGGGCTGTATGTAATTTTGTAATAAGTCGATTAATGCAAAATAACATTGTGTGTAATGCTGAGTGTCTTTGCATTATTGGGGCTGTTTGTAATTTTGTAAACATTACTTAATGCGGGGTTATTTTGCAAATTTGAGTTTCTTTGCATTTTTGGGGCTGTTTGTAATTGTGTAAAAATTACTTATTTGAGTGTTATTGTGTAAGCGAGACCTGTGCATTTTTGGGGCACTGTACATAATTTTGTAATAAGTCGATTAATGCACGGGGTCATTGTGTGGCGAGTGTCTTTCCATATTGGGGCACGATTGTAATTTTGTAAACATTACTTAATGCACGGGGTTATTTAGCGGTGAGTTTCTTTGCATTTTTGGGGCTGTTTGTAATTTCGTATAAATTACTTAATGCATAGGGTTATTGTGTAAATGAGACCATGTGCATTTTTGTATTCTTGGGACTGTTTGCAATAATGTAAAAATTACTTAATGCACGGGGTTATTGTGTAATCGAGTGTCTTTGCATTATTGGGGCTGTTTGTAATTTTGTATAAATTACTTCTGAACAAGGTTATTTTGCAGGTGAGCAACTTTGCATTTTTGGGGATTTGTTTGTAATTTTGTATAAATAACTTAATGCACAGGGGGTTATTTTGTAAGTTGTGGCCCAATGTAACGGGGGGTTTTACATTACACCATGTAAGCCATCATTTTAATGAAAATTAGCGGTGATTCTGTTGCATAAGAGTTAAACCATACTAATTAGTCTAAAGCATTCAACTTTCATTGTTACTAGAACAACAAGCTAGTGAAACCAAACTTGGAAACGGGTTTCACATACGATACAAGACAACCTCACTTGCAGTGAACTGAATAACTAGACACAATGACATGACACGACAAACCGAATACGAGGAAAACATAAACGTAGAACTTGGAACATCAAACAATAAATGGACTCAACGACAAGACAAACTAAGGCTTAACGCTTGCTTGCACAAGTTCATGGCTTTTTGATAGGTAGTATGAAACAAAGATAGAACTATCATTTGGAACAACATGGGGTGGACGACTTGAGTGGCTTGATCAAAACACTTTGACGGAGGGTTATTTAGGTCGGAACCAGAGGAATCGCTTGCAGATTGATACCACGCCAACTCATTCCAGAAGGAGTTGTCCGTGTTGTCAGAGTTGTGTTCCACTGCAACAGGTGCTTGGTTGGCTATTGGCACAACGTCCGGACCATCTTCGTCACCGTGATCACTAGATATTTCAATTACTTCAACTTCATTGTTAGCACTTTCGTTAGCATCATCTTCTTCGAACATCCAACGAAGCTCATCGAAATCATGTTCGCCTTCCAGCATGTAAGCCATTCCAAGTTTTTCCTCCTACAAAATAATAAAAAACGTAAACATTCAGGACAAATAATGTAAATTGAGTGAAAAATAATCTTTTCATTTTGTAAAATTTGTGTACCCTGCATATGTAGTCCCACATCGACTGGTGACACTCGACCTTGTGAGTTATAGGATTGTAGGAGACGCCGCTTAGTTGGATAATCCATTTGAATACTTGGTAGCGCTTACGCAACTTCTTAATTCGTTGCATACAATATGCATAGTCGAAGTCTTCACCAAATCGTGTGTTGCGAACAACCATTCTTTGCGAAAGCGGCAAATGAATTTACGTAGTGAGCTCGAAAATTTCCTTCCATTGCTTGCTCCACCAAGACCTTGATGAATTTTTGGTCAACTTCTCTAGTCCATTTTGCATTGTAGAATACCTTAGATTGACAAATGGCCCCTTTGGGTTTTTGTTGTGTGGAGGCATATTGAACAAGGGTGAGTTCTACGTCCGGGAGTATTTTTGTGTTGATTTTTTTGAGAATGTTTTGAGATATATAAATAAGAGTTGGATAGATGTGTTGTCTAATATCCCATTGTGTTTTCTTTAAAGCATGCTTTAAAGAAAGAATATATTCCTTTTGCCTTTCGGGATATTCTTGGATGAAGAAGATTGAATTCTAATTTGTAGTTTAGTAGGCATTTCATTTTTTTGTTGATAATTGTAAGGAATATATTCTCTTGAATCCAACAAGGTTTGAAACGATGCAGTTAAATCTGGTTGATCTAGACAAATTCAAAAGTTGAATGCATCATTCGGGACAAAGATGCACAATATTTTTAAAAATTACTGAGAAAGACCCCAATATTCACAATATAAGCGCCATTAAAAGTTGTTTGTTTTCATGGTAATTTTGTTGCAATTCGGACTTTTACAAGGGCTTGCTTTTACGAGAGAATCTATTCCTTTTTGCCTTTCTCGGGATATTCTTGGATGAACTCGCTACTTACAAAGTGCACATTGTTTGTATACATGAAGATTTCACCATTTTGGATACTTGGAGATTTGCTACTTACAAAGCTTCACATTATTTTTACAAAATTTGTTGTGTGATTTACTACTTACAAAGTGCAGATTATCTTGTTTGTTTAATTACAGTGAGTTTCTTTTGAAATTACATAGTCGTTCACATGTTCACAGATTATATTCTTCACATGTTCACATTCATGATTCACAAGTTCACATTTCTCGGTTTCATTGTTTGGATTCACAGCGGTGTAGTTTTCAAAATTGTGAACTCTGTTTTCTTTATCAAAAACTTTTGTAAAATGACAAAAAGACCACATATTCAAAGTTGACAACCAGCATATAGAACTAACTTAACCAAAAATTGAAAAAAGAGAACAAAAGCAGAATAACACAAACATATGGTTCCCAGACTTATATTAAAATCAAGGTAAAATACTCATTAGTTCAAAAAACAGATTAACATATTAACAACAATGCACAATCTCGAATACAATATACCATAATCATCAATTGTTGCACCAAAATCCGAACACACAAATAGATGTTAACCAGTTGTTACACGAATATCCAAAGATGAAGCTCTAAAACAGGGAATTACATCATAATTATAATAGTTTACAAAACGAAGTCTAATAATATAACTGCAGACTTCAATTACTCCCAACCAAAGTCTCATTGTCCACCGGTTCTTCAAGTTCACGAGCTTGGTCATTGGTCTCATCACCATCATCAATCAGGAGTGGATTATCTTTGTGATATCCGGTAGAATCGAGAAGTCAATGACGGCGACATTACAAGTCTTGAACAAGTTGTAAGCAATGTCATAGTATTGAAACCCGTTACTCGAAAATCTTTATGTTCGGGTGTTTCTGTACAAACGGAATTAATTAGTTCCCAAAACATATAATCCATATTAAGAAAGCGGAAAAATGAATTAGTATATCCGATTGAAATGACCACATCTTTTTGTTTACCTCACCAATGCGATTGAAATAATTGCCATCCACAATTACGACGCCCGTTCCTTGTCATATTTTGCCCCCTTTGTTGTGTGAATATACTTTTGAAAGGCCTCAAATCTGTCACTTTAACTGTTGAATTCGACCCGTGACCATGCCAACATCAAGTCTTTTGGAAATATGCCTCGAAGTGGTGCGTGGATCGACGTACAAACGAGTTCCACTCATATGGATCATCCACTCGCATAATACGAGTAGCACAATCCAACATTTGATACAAGTATTCATCCTCTTCGGTGTCCGGACATCTAAGTGGTAAATTTCCCGATTGTTTTGATTCCTTGTTTTTGGCATATTTGTAATTCTAACTATTTTAAGACACAAATATATTAACAATTACAGCCAACAATGTTGTAAATTTAAAAACAAATTGTGGTAGAAAAATTTAAGCATTAATTTCCAACGATGTCGGGATGAATATATCAAGTACGAGTCAAAATGCATGTCATGACAATGTATTAACAGTTTCTCAATAAAATAAAAATACTTAATCCAAAAACCAAAGAACTTACAAATATTCCTAGTTAAAGTAATTCAAGGAACAATTCGAGCGTTCATACTGAAAAATTCACTAGTCTATTACAAGTGAAGGTCGAAACAAAAGTTCGAACACAATGATGAGGCTTCAAGCCCAGTAATTTAGAGTGCTATTAAATTGAAAAGAGCACGATAACACATAGGAAAACCCAAGAACCAATCAAAGCAGTGACTAATTTTCTTTCACGAAGCTTCAGTTGTTTAATGGTGTCTTGATGCGTATTAATTGTCTTTAACAGGCCAAGGATGATTTGAGTTGATCGTCTGCACATTGTTGGGTCATACCACTCAAAGAAACCACACCTACGGTCCTGCAATTTGGTTCGTTGATTAAATTGTACTTCAATTTTTTATAGATTAGCTACTCTAAATCATATTAATGATATATATTGTTTAATAATAAGAAAGAGCGTACAGGACAACTGTGAAATCTACGTCCAGGATTTTTCTCTGTCCATGAGGTTTGTAACGGGACTTCGATGCCACAATCACAAAACTTGTATATTGGCGAACTTTGCCGGTATGACTGACTAGATGAGTTTGAGTGGCTTGGGGACACTACAAACATGCATATTCATAGATATAATCCCAACAAAGTTTAAAATAGGATCATTCAGTCAATATATGCAACATTTCAAGTATAGAAATATGGTAAGGACATTTTGCAAAATAAAATGAAAACATTCAGTGCTTACTTGTAATGAACCAAATATCTTCTAGTTAAACACCAATTACTTGCTTTGTTAGAGGTCTGCATCAACCAAAATGAAAAACAAGTTTGTGATTAGGTTTCAACAAAAATAATGGGGAAGTCAGTTCCAACATTTCACAGTAATATGAATATCAAGAAATTAGACAAATCGAACTGCAGGCATACTACAAATAAGGCATAATTTAAATAGGCATTTTGCTGAAACTAAATACTACAAATAAGGCATAATACAATAGGCATTATGTTGAATTTACAAGGAAATAGAAATGCAGGCCCAGTGGAAATTTAAGAAAATAAAAAGGCGAGATTCAAAAGCGAACTGTGAATTCAGCAAACTAGACTAGAAGGGCGAAATTTAAGAAAATCTTACCGTTTGAGTTGCTCGCAAACCCTAGAGCTGCTTGGTAATGGACGATTGCGCAGGCTCGGGGAACAGGAAGACAAAAATCTCGCGTCAACCGTCTTTGAAGTGAACCCAGGTTTGTTTTGTGCAATGCGAAAGATAATTGAGATTCTGAGAAGGGTAGTGCTAATGGGGTATGCTGAGAAGTGAGAGTGTGTACTAGAATAGGAGGGCAAATTTGGAATATGCATTGTAAAATGAGGACAAAAAAGTAATAGCACACTTGTTAGGCTATTAATACACACCTTCAACCAAACAAATTATTACAAAACCATCACATTACCAAAGCCCAATCCTTCATTCAAACAACTTATTGAACCTTATTATTTCCTTAGGATAAGGCCAATAATGTAGGTGGGAATTAATCAAGCCTATTACCTTAGGCCAACCAAACGAGCCCTAACTGTGATTATTACTGAAAAGATTTTGAAAATACTTGTGTGGTCTATCCAATCTTCCTTTCTAGACCTTTGTTTGTGGCCAACAATATATTTCGATGATGACAAAAACTTGTATGAGACGGTCTCACGGATTTAGATCCGTGAGACGGAGCCCTAACACAAAGTTTTAAAGTTTTTTTTTCAGATTTTATTTTTCTTAGGGTTTATATTTGTTTTTTTTAGGGTTTATTTTGTTTCTTGGGTTTATTTTTAATTAATTTGGGTTTTTAGGATTTTTAGTTTTTTTTAGGGTTTATTTTTTATTTTTTGGGTTTATTTTTGTTTTTTGGGTTTATTCTTCATGGTTCATATTTTTAGGGTTTACTTTTGTTTCTTCATGGTTCATTATTATTTTTAAATTTATTTTTATGGTTCATGTTCTCAAGAAGGAACCCTCACAAAAGACTTGCTCTTTGATGATTATTAGAGTACATGGATAGATCCTCAAAACTCTTGCATTTTTATGAGTTGTTAGATAATAACTGTAAGAGCTATTTTCGAGATCAAGATCAACCAACCAAGGCTAAACGAATAAGTAAGAACAACAATTGGTGGAATGCCTACAAATGGTTCAATTTTGAACTTTATTGTTTACAATGTTGATGGATTCATCAAAAGTTTCAAGTAATCTCTTTATGTTTTAAATAAAAGATCGTAAGTGATGACACCCGAGCCGAGCCGGCGGAAATTAATCCACGTCATCAGTCTGACACATATCCGAGTAGGCGACCTGCGAGTGACGTCAACAATAACGTGCGGCGACACGTCCACGAATTAGGCTCGCTCCGGCTCACCGAGCCCAAGCGCTACCGAGCCCAACCACAACACGACCGCCGAGCTCGAGCCCCGAGCCCGATTTCAATATAAAGCACACGCGCGACAACCTCGTAAAAATAATCACACGCCCATGCTTAGTGCTTTATCGGTATCAGAAACTGCCACATGTCAGAGAATTATGAAGAGAAGTCGACAAGTGGCAAATTTGACTGACATGCACAATTATAGAGGGACATGTGTCGCCCTTTTAGCTATTTTATTAATTAATGAATAGTTAGTGCAAAGATGACTATTGTAAACCCACTTACTCAAAAGGGGTATAAAAAAGCTGAAAAGGAAAAAAGAGAGAGAGGTAAAAAGTAACAAATGATAAAAAGACCGACCCCAATATTTCGGCTCGGCAAAATACAAAGAAAGGCATAATTAGCCAGAAATAAAAAGACGTTACGCACGTTTTCATTTCCACGTGTTAAACCTTTTCTACTTGTTGACCAAAACGCACGTCAACAAATTGGCGCTAGAAGGAGGGCCCGTATTGGTCCAGTCAGAATTCCAAGCACAGGCAAGTTAAGAAAAAACCAGGTAAGATTTAACGTTTGGCTTCTTCAACAACAGAAAAAATGAGTCATCAGTCGAGAAATGCTCGTGTGACTGAAGAGCAACATTTGAACAACCAAAGCGGCGACTACTAATGGCCAAAACATACCCCAAACGGAGGCGGGAAGCACTACTTTGTTTCCCTTCGCTCAGCTAATTGCCAACCCAACTTTTGTACAACAAATGAACCAACTCATATCACAAACTCCCGCTACCACGAACTCTCAAGCACCCCTCCATTCCTTGCAAATACTAACCCACTCAACCCACAACTAAATGTTAACGTCAATCCTCAAATTCCGGGCTTCCTCATCACGAAGCCCAAGAAGCGATTCGGGTAATGAACAACATGTCCGCGTCGTCGTGACGAAGGCGGCGGCGAGAAGAAGAAGAAGGAGCAAAGTCGGATAAGCGAGAATCATTCATGGAACCAACGCGCGACATCATCGTGCCCACTCGGTGTTCATTTGGACGATCGGGAGTTGATCCTTTTTCTCGGCTCGATCGATAAGTTCTCGGCTCGGGTTTAGGATGAGCGGGCAGCGTGCAGATCAATCAAGTCAAGGCCCTGGCTCATGGCGAGAACGGGATGTAGAAATACACCGCCTACGTCGTCGTCTAAACGAATTAGAAGGTGGTGGGATGGCGAACAGATTTCAAGACCGTCCCAAGTAATGAACCGGCCCGGTTGTTCCGTCGCCATTTTCTCCGGGAATCTGGCGACCCCATTACCACCAAAGTTGAAAATCCCCGTGTCGGCCTCTATAATGGGGAAACCGACCCGACCACTCATATTCACAAGTACTTAGCATGGATGGAACTATACGATCCAAGCGATGCGATCCTCTGTAGGGCCTTCCCACGACTTTGGGCGACCGAGCCCATTGAAGCCGACACAGGAGGGCCCGTTTCGGATCGACCACGTCTTATCGGTGGGGCATACCGATTAGAATATTTGAGTGGAGAAAAATTTACGCATCCATGGAATGTATCATACGAAGCGGTATTATCAATAAAGATCTCGATCTACGATCCGGATAGGACTCCAAAGAATTATCCCTTCATCCGGTATTTCGTGAGCTCTTTAAAGGAAAACGAAGTTTTTACTCACCACAAATCAAGACTCGGCCACGCACCGAGCACAATACCAAGACTCGGCTACGCACCGAGCACAATAAAGACTTGGTTACGCACCAAGCACAATAAAGACTCGGCTACGCACCGAGCATAATAAAGACTTGGTTACGCACCAAGCACAAGATAAAGACTCGACTGCTACGACCGAGCACAATAAAGACTAAAGACTGGCTACGCACCGAGCACAATAAAGACTTGGTTACGCACCGAGCACAATATAAAGACTTGGTTACGCACCGAGCACAATATAAAGACTTGGTTACGCACCGAGCACAATATAAAGACTTGGTTACGCACCGAGCACAATATAAAGACTTGGTTACGCACCGAGCACAATACAAAGACTTGGTTACGCACCAAGCACAATAAAGACACGCTACGCACCGAAAGCACAATAAAGACTTCGATTCTCGCATCGGCACAATAAAGTTACGACCGAGCACAATACAAAGACTTGGTTACGCACCAAGCACAATAAAGACTCGGCTACGCACCGAGCACAATAAAGACTCGGTTACGCACCGAGCACGATACAAAGACTTGGTTACGCACCGAGCACAATAAAGACTTGGTTACGCACCGAGCACGATACCAAGACTTGGCTACGCACCAAGCACAATACAAAGACTCGGCTACGCACCGAGCACAATAAAGACTTGGTTACGCACCAAGCCCAAGATAAAGACTTGGTCACGCACCGAGCACCAATACAAGACTCGGCTCACGCACCGAGCACGATACCAACGAAATTTCAAATACAAAATGAACAGGTTTATATCCCCGAGTGCAAGAATCGATTAAGGCAAGCGGACCCCTCACTCGGAAGTACCAAAAATCGAGCCCCGTACTTGGGAAAATAAGAGGAAAAGAGAAGATAGGCAACAATCTTACAAAAAGGAAGGAGCCGAGCATCCACGAAAAAGCTTGAAACACATACACAGGAAAGGAAAATAACAATTCATTTTTACTTCAAAAATAATTACAAAAGGGAGGGAGGCGGAGTTACATCTCGAGGCACGAAGCCAAATTACTGCCTAGGGTACATATAAAAGTATCATGGCGAGCAGGGGCGGAATATCGACAGCACCGCTAGAGGCGACTTCTTCCACATCCGGAGGAGGAGAGCCCTGCGCATTAGAAGCCTCCGCAAAGTTCGGCCGAAGGGTATTGAGATCAGCCTCCAGGAGAGCCAAATCTTCCTCAAGCTGAGCAACAGTACGCCCGCCCTTAAGTAAATCAAGAATTTCTTGGAGACTAGTCGCATGGCCACGAGTTAACATGAATGCATACTCCTGAGTCTTTGTAAGCTTTAATGGCCCTCTCTACGAACTTCCTCGGTTTGTCGGCGAGCGGCTTTTCAGCCTCCTGCGCACTTCGGATAGCGCCTCTCCATTTCCTCGGCCGGGCGGTCAAAGACGCCCACGTTCGGCTCGGCGACCTTAACCACGAGCTCTTCTTGGCCTTGCGGGCCGATCTCGCTCTGCCTCGGCCCCGCAGCACCTCTCTCTCGGAGTTGGCCCGAGCTATAGCCTCATCCGCACTTGAGTCTTAAAAGATTCTTGCACCCCCTTGGAGGTAGCATAGGCCTCCCGCAGATCCCCGTCGTGCCGCCTTTCCGGTCGGCATATTTTCTCTCCAACTCGCGGGTTCCCCAACCGCATGCCATAAGAGCCCAATCATCCGCCCGAGACATGGCCATAGCATATTGAATTTGTTCTTGGCGGTCTCGAAAGCGAATTGCTCGATGCCTTTTGTCCAAGCACGGGCCGGGGCGGTCATTGCGGCCCGACACGCTCCGGTAAGACCCTTGATTGCTCCTCTGCTGTCGGCGTGGCCGAGCGAACTCCACAAACCACCGGGGCGTAGTCAACCATTCCCTCGCAATACTCATCTCTTGCTTGGTTTGGAGGAATGAAATGACCTTCCTGCCGAGGTCATCCGAGAAAGTTCGCGGGACTTCCATTACCGGGGGCTGTTCAGGATGTTCGGGCGCCGCTCGACCAACCCTTTCAGTCTGATCAGGCTCCTCCATCACAATTCCTCCTCTTCTCCTTTGAAGAGGCGGCTTCGCTTCCAAGCACTCCATCGCAGGGCGTTTCCGGCCGGATATCTTCTCTCCGAGCCGTCTCCACATCCGCGAGTTGATCGGCGGCCGCCCGAGCTCGCCGTCTTTGTATTCTCACTCACTGCTGCGGCGTGCACGCAAATCCAGGCCACGCCCTGCATAAAGTAACCATCAATTAGAAGAAAGATCAAAGGAAAACAAAAAGACAACTCAAAAGGAAATGGAAGTAGTACAGTATTTTACCTCGAACGGCAGCCGCACTCGGCGCTCCGGGTCAGGTGCGCGCCTACGGGCGCGGATGATCCGCCACGGGGACTAGTCGTCGCAGAGGCGCGGCTTGCGGCTTCTCGATTCTGGTGATCCCCGGAGAATGGGGCCGTATTTCTTCATTAACGAGAGGATTCTGTTAAAGGCACTCTCTCGACCTCCTCCTCCCGCTCGGCCGCCTCATCCCGAGCCGCCCCTCGGCCGGGGTCGTCGGGCGAGCGGGCCTCAAACACTGCGGCAAGTTGGCCTCGGTGGCCAACCTCTCAATCCGCTGTCCATGATTCCCGGGCTGGATGTTCTCGGCCTTCGAATAAAAGTGCGGCAGAGGCCCCTTTGATGCCCGGTTTTTCGAAAGGTGGAAAGAAAGGACAATTATGAAAAGAGAACAATAAACGGAAAAAGCGGGGAAAGGGAAAAGATAAGACTTATCAGTAACAAAAACAAAATTTGATGGGGGATGAAGAACGGTCTCACTTTCTCCTTCCCCCACGCGAGCTTGCCACTCGCCGCTCACCCAGAACCATTTATCCTTCCACTCCTTCAGAGAAGAAGGTAGACCCTCCACCAAACCGTCCGGATACCCCGGTCGGGTCATGACGTAATACCATCCGGATGGTGACCCGAGACGATGGAGTCGCCGCCATACAAAAAGCTCGTTCATCTCCTTAAATTTGGGGCGAGGATATTTTTCCAGGTGAAACATCACCAAGAGGCCGATAATCCTTCCCCAAGAGATAGGGTGCACCTGGGTCGGATGCATACCCCACTTGCAAAACCACCGCGTGAGGAAGGCCGGCAGTGGAAATCTTAAACCGTATAAAAGGCTGGGAGCAAATACAGCCGTGCAACCCTCTGGTGGGTACTGGGGAACTTCCGTGCCGTCCGGTACCCAGAAGTAGATACCGCTCGGAATACGGTACATCCGCCGGAGCTCATCCACCTCCCGAATCATCAACATGCTCGGGATATCGTTTATGTCACTCGGCGTCCAACGAGGTTCGACACGAAGACGAGGTCCTCCTCCTACACGACCGTCGCCATTACGGTGGCCTATGGGCCCTAGTGGCCTTTCCGGCCTCGAATCCCCGGACAGTTCATCTACTCGCTCTACGTTGTCACGCTCCGGCTCAGATGGATCCATATCTTCTTCTTACGGGGGCACGATTTAGAATCAATACTTGGCGATTCTTCACCGGAATTCTCTTGTACCGGTCGGGTTGGTACACGTTCGTTCCTCTCGTAAGCGATTCTTGGCGTCGGGTCAAAGATAGTGTGCGTCCGCTCAGGGCGTTCCACCTCGTGAAGAATCTGGAGAAGATATCTGGATAATACTCGGACTATGGGACAGAGATCGCCGTGCTGGTGAAAAATAAACAGAGGGTTCAGATGGAGGATCTTCAATTTCAACTTCTACACTATAACTACGACTTCTACTATCTTGAAAGAAGACATTTATAGGTAAAGGAAGAGTATTTCGAAAAAATACCTAAGTTCAAGTCTCGAACTTGGGAAGCCGACCAAATTTCGCTCGGTTTTAATTACTTTAGCTCGGGGTTAAAGGATGCGAAAGTGAATAATGAAGGAAAACAAAGGTATTTATAGATAAGTTTCCTCGATAAAGCGGGGCGTTTATGCGAAAGGACGCTCCTTTTAAAAGCTCAAAAGCCGTCAAACATGACATGTAAAAACGTCGTGTCCCCACGCGCCGACAGAATCGCGAATTTAACTTTTCGGTTCTGCGCAAGATTGGTCCAACCGCGAGATGCCACGTGTTTGTCATTATGGCAACCCGATTAATGCGCCGTTTCAAGCATTAATTGCTACGCGACAGGTACCAGGAAAGAACAAAACCTTTGAAAAATCCGTTTTCCCATTAATTGTTCATCATTAGCATTAAAGTTTAACTCCGACGTCAAAGAATTTTCTCTCGAAGTCAAACTTGGGGGCCTTTGATGACACCGAGCGAGCCGCGGAAATTAATCCACGTCATCGATCGACACATATCCGAGTAGGCGACTGCGAGTGCGTCAACAATAACGCGGCGACACGTCACGAATTAGGCTCGCCGGCTCACAGGAGCCCAAGCCCAAGCGCTCACGAGCCCAACCACAACACGACCGCCGAGCTCCGAGCCCCGAGCCCAGATTTCAATATAAAGCACACGCGCGACAACCTCGTAAAAATAATCACACGCCCATGCTTAGTGCTTTATCGGTATCAGAAACTGCCACATGTCAGAGAATTATGAAGAGAAGTCGACAAGTGGCAAATTTGACTGACATGCACAATTATAGAGGGACATGTGTCGCCCTTTTAGCTATTTTATTAATTAATGAATAGTTAGTGCAAAGATGACTATTGTAAACCCACTTACTCAAAAGGGGTATAAAAAAGCTGAAAAGGAAAAAAGAGAGAGAGGTAAAAAGTAACAAATGATAAAAAGACCGACCCCAATATTTCGGCTCGGCAAAATACAAAGAAAGGCATAATTAGCCAGAAATAAAAAGACGTTACGCACGTTTTTATTTCCACGTGTTAAACCTTTTCTACTTGTTGACCAAAACGCACGTCAACAGTAAGCATAAATGAATAATTACCCTCAATTTATGTTTCCTAAATATATTACATTGAAGATAACAATGATTTTATCTATTTTAAAGCAATCAGTGACCTATAATATAATTGGACCTACCTATAGACGTTAGTTGTACTAAATACCTCCAAAAAGAGAACAAAAATGAGGAAATGAAACCCAATTTTTTTTTTCTACACTTAAAAAGGAAAATTGTTATTGTACTAATGCCAAGTCATTGAATCTTGTTCTTGTCCTGTCAGGTGAAAGGCACTCTTCCAATGGCTTTCTCTTGTTAATATTGTTTTGCTGATTTTGGGTTCTGCATTTTCCTCTCATCAAATGTGGCCTAAGCTTATTAACATCAGATTGTTGGACTGGCTTTAGGAAAAACTCCTCTGCCCCATGCTCCAAACAGCTGTTAATCCTTGATGGAATATTTTCTGATGACATTATCACAACTGGGATGTCCTTTAAAGATGCTGAGTCCTGAAAATTACATCAACAATACAATATTTAAATAAATGTGTTTTCGTATATTCCAAAAGACAAAGAAAATTGAAGACAGAGGATTGGATAAGTACCTTTATTTTTCTGAGAAGATCATAACCGGTTACTGATGGCATAGAGTAATCTGTGATTATCAAATTTACTTCGACATGATGTGTACTTCTGTTGGTAGAGATACAGTTTGAATTTGTGTTTTCATCATCAACCAATCCCAGAAATTCAAGAGCTTTAACTCCAGATTCCACAACAGTAACTGCATATAATATATATAACAATAGGAATCAGTACCCCAAGAACAACAAAAATAAAAATAAATAATTAATTAGTAAAAATAATGAATTTATTAATTAGTGAAATTAACCTTGATAAGAAGAAGTCTTGAGGAGCCTCTCAATCAATTTTCTATCAATGATGCTATCATCAACTGCTAGTACATGGAACTCCATTTCTGTCAATGATGCGATCAAGTGCACAAAGATGGGCTAAATAAGAAAATTGAAGAAATACAATTGAGAGTTTGAGTATTTATTGGAAGAAGAATGAGAGAACACGATTGTAGGTATTGATGGTGTTGATGAGAAATGAGAAATATTTATATATATGAGGAGGGGTCATCGTACTCATAATAATTATTAAGGGTTTGAAATGAATGTGGAAAAAAGATAATGAAGGATATGAACAGATTGGAAAGATCAAAGAAATCCCGACAGAATCTTCAGGATTTTTCCTATGTTGATTTTTCAATGGCATAAGTTGTACTTTTCCCTTTTAGTTTACTTGCTTTTTCTTGGAATTCAATTTTAAAAAGTGGTTGAGATCTTGTATGAAAATAAAATATATAGTAGGTCCTCTGGCTCTTTGACAAGCCTAAGGCTACACTACAATAATGTTTGCCCCTTGACCTTACATAATTTAAGGTAACATGCCAAAGTGTCCCTCCCCAGTCCCCATGTATGATCTGTACATATCTGAATGGTGACACCCCAGTCCTTTGCTTGCTCCACCAACCCTAATTTTGTGTGTGTGTTACTTTATTTATCATAATAAGAATTAGGGATAATTATAAAAAAAAAAATACATTTAGGTTTGGGTTAATTACAAAGAAAACCCATAGAAGTTTCTAAATTACAAAGATCCCCCAATGTTGGATTTCGTCTTAACTGTAAGGGGAATTGTAATAGTTGTAGGGGGTGCTTGAAATGTTATTTCTTGTAAGGAAACATCAACCCTATATATCTAAAGAGAAAGCAAAGTTTTGACACGTGTGAACTCCTCATTCTCCCAATTCTACATGTCTACTTTATAATTATCCATGTGTCATTCCTATCTACAAATTAAAGGTGAATTTATAATATATTTTTGAATTTAAAAGATTACAAATTTAAAAGATAATAACAACTTTAAGAGATAAGAAGTAATCTAAATATTAATGATTTATCTACGCTATCATTTAAAATTATTATCTTTCAAAAATATATTTGGTTTATATGTAGCTTTTAATTTCCGATTTATGCTAATTCCAACGTATATTTTAAGTTACTCTTACTAAATTCATTGATCCACTAACCAATTATATTCACAATTACATAAATAATTCGAACCAAATTATAATCAAATTATCACAATCTCACGGTCAACTTTATGTGGTCATATCGAGAGTTAAGAGCAGAAGGAGTTTGAAAATTCTTTGTTGTAATAAAGACGACACACTTGAAAATAGAACAAATAATGTAATTTATAAAGAAGTTTGTCAAAATCTGAAGTGAACTATTTCTATGACACTCTTCTAATTTTTGAGTTTCTATTTTAATATTTTTAATTAGTATTTTGGATCTCCTATAATTATTACAAATAATTTGTGACACTAAAATTTTAATTTTGGACAAATCAAGTATAACACACGGGTGTTGTTCTAGTAGTATAATCTGAGAATCAAACATCAAGGAAATATTTGTAATTTCAAAAAATCTCTCGGGTGGTTTGTGTTATTAGCTCAAACATTGGGGTTAGTTTTTGTAATTATCCCTAAGAATTAATAGTGCGATGAGACTTAATTAGACTATTCGAAAAAGGAAGATTTACTAAAACAACTCTAGTAATTTTTGTAACACATCTCCGAGCGTTTGGGGACGTTTGATTACATAGGATTGGATGAGTTATCCTGGCTAAACCCACGTTTGGGAAGGTTGATGAAAGCCTGTGAATACCATGCGGGCCTGGATACGGATCCACTTTCCCAGTGATTATTTATCCCAGCCCAGGAGGTGAGATTACATAATCCCAAACCAGCCCAATATGCCCAAGGTCAATTATGTCCTTAAATTTCTTTGTAAAAGGTTCATTTTACCCCTATGAGTTCAAGTAATTACCAAAATGGTACATATAAAATATTTCTCATTCTCCTCGAAAACCCTAGCGACGCGTTTCTCACTTCTCGTGTTTGCGCCTCTTCTTCCTTCTTCGATTTCATCTTTTAAAATTTAATTTTCTTCTACTATCTTCAATTTTCTTTTCAATTTGGCATTATATTGCACACGAATCCTCCAAAAAATGAAAGTCTTAAGATTAGCTGAAAGATTTCGAAAAATTTCTGATAAATTTTTTTTCTGTCGATTTCCCCCCATCCTCCCCAAATTTTTGTACATCGACATTTTTGTATATATTCAACCAAATCTATGGTTTATACATGTACATTTTCATTGTGTTTCCAGTTGTAAAGACCGATTGTTTTCTAATTAAAAGGGTATAAATCATAAAATGCTTAAAGTGCTGTAGTAGAAATGCAAGTGCAGAATAGGGTTTGTCAATAAGTTTAATGAAACTGACTCTGTTGCTGTTGATTGAGGTGGGATGGTTTGAACTTGGTGTGAAATGTGTTAGTCCAAGTGGCTACGATAATCTAGAGGGGGGGTAAATAGATTATGCCGATTTTTCGCAAATCACCCTCTTTTTCGAATCAACAAGTAAATGACAAGAATGTAAATGCGGAAATTAAACAACACTCGTTGATTTAAAGAGGTTCAACCCACCTAGGGCTTAATCCTCTACCACCCCAGTATCTCCGGGATGGATTTCAAAAAGAGAAAAAGATTTTATTAATTACCACAATTAATACAACACCTTGAGGATCACCACAATCCTCTTACAACACCTTCAAGGAGATTACCACAATCTTCCTTCACCACCTATGAAAAGTACCACACTCTTCAAACACCTATCACCTAGATCACCCAAGCGTATTCTTACCACAAGAATACTCACAAGGATGTCTTGTGTTGAATGATGGACAAAATTCAAGATTACAACTCTATGAAACCAATACAAAGATTAAGTGCAAGTGTAATCAAGAATCAAAAAGCCTAGACCTCAAAGATGTGCAAGTGAAAGTACTTAGGCTATTACAACAAGAATATAAAAATGAAAGCTCGAACAATTTGCAGATTTCTTGTTGTGTATTTTGCTTGTGTGTATTGTGTCTTGTGTCTTCAGTTCATCCTCTATTTATAGGGAAGTCTTCACCAACATAGGCTCCCAACATAGGCTCTTCTATCTTCACTTTTGTCTACAAAAAGAAGATCACAAGATGTAGAAATATTGTACAAAATTGAAAAGCAAATCTTGTCATCACAGTTGCAACGGTTGAAATTTTGTTGTCAAAAATAACATAGGGCGACCCGGTTGCCTGTTGAAGATTTCGACCATTTGAAAAAAAATAGTGCGATCCAGGTAGGGGTTGCAGGGGGGTGCGATCGGTCGGAGGGGGGGTCGATCGGTCGCCCAGGGGTGCGACCGGTCGGCCCTCCCCTGGACCGGTCCCCCTCCCTCTTTTTTTCAAGCCTGCATGTTGTGTATCGAGTTTTCTTATCTTCAGTGCACGGTCAACCATTTTTGGGCGGCGGCTGGTCGACCTCCCCTTTGAAATGTTGTCCCATTTTTTTCAAAAATAAACTTCAAGAAATACTCCAAAAAATTAGTAAAAACATTTTAAATTATTTGGGAGTATTTAGACAACATTTATAAACATAGTTTTGGTGTAAAAAAACCAATTTAAACAAAACCATCAAAAGTGTTGTCCAATTTTTATCAAATTAAAAACTCTAAGAAATACTCCAAAAATTAGTAAAAACATTTTAAATCATTTAGGAGTATTTGGACAACATATAAAAACATTGTTTTGGTATAAAAACTTATTAAAACAAAATCATCAAAATCTTGATAAAAAAACATTTATCTAACAAACTCCCCCTTTTTGATGATTACAAACCAAAACAATTTTAGAAGGTCGATTTTAAAACAAAACAAATTTTCCGGTCTTAAAACAACATTCAATTACAAGCAAGATACATCATAAGTACAAGCACACAAGGATAGGAGCAAAGATTTTTCAAAATCATTTTTGCACAAGCTCCCCCTATCAATATGCATATCAAGAACAAGTATACAAGCAACAACTAAAAGCTAAAAGCTTAGCTTTCACAACTTGAGCTTGAATTCCATAAGCTTATAAGCTCCCCCTGTCACAAAACATCATTAGTCAAGCATAAAAGTCCACAATACATCAAATGGACTAAGCAATATTCACAGCTTATGGCTTTTAAGAGCCCTAGCTTATAGCTTTTCTTGCGAGCTTATTTTCGTTTATTTGAGCGTATGAGCGTTTTTCATGTTTCTCCCCCTTTGGAATCATCAAAAAAAATGTTAGCACGATAAAAACATCATATATTCATATCAAAGTGCGCAAATTTATCGATTTATCGAGCTTTTTGAAAATTGAAGCTTAAATTCCAAATAAAAGGGAAAAGTTGATCAATTGACTTGAAAAAGCTCATTTGATTGATAAAACATGATCTCTATATACTTATAAGACTTTTCAAATCGAGAGAATCATGTAGGTGATGAATTTTTCATTGAAACATTTCGTCGAACACTTGGCGTGTGTCGAATAAAACTAGAGGAATATAACGCCTTTGGGATTCGTTTAAGCCAAAAAATTTCATCACCAATTCAGTTCAAACATATGAAACTAGCATCAAGAATTTTGCAAATACGTCAAAATCTCAAGGGTTCAACCCAATTGAGCAAATGGAGTAGAATACTTACCATTTATACGGTAAAGATCAGCAATGATGATAATAATTGAGCCTAATGAAGTCCAAAATATAAAACATATGCAAGAAAACAAATTTAAAGTGAACTTTGTGTGAATTTGGCAAAGGGGACGAAAAATGGCCAAAGTAAGTTAAAATGAAGAATGCTGAAGACAGAACGGTTTTAATCCAATTTTATGCTTAGGGCGACCGGTGCAGGTTGAGGGCGACGGTTGCCCTCAACCCTTTCAAATTGTCACTGTCGGTTTTTCTAAAATCCGAATTTTCAACCAAAAATCCGATTTTTCGCCCCTTAGTTTTAAAAACGTGCAAAATGCAAACGTAAGCCTCATTCAATATGCATTATGCCTAACCGAGCTCGTATGGATGCAAAGGTCTCGGAAGATAGCGGTTTTGTAAAAATGTCCGCTAATTGATCTTGAGATGGTACAAACGATATCTCAATTTTTCGTTTTGAAACACAATCCCTTAGAAAATGATGTCGAATCTCAATATGTTGAGTACGGTTATGATGAACCGGGTTTTGAGCAATGTTTATAGCAGATATATTATCACAAAAGATAGGAACACTTTCAAAAGAACATTTATAATCCGCTAAGGTTTGTTTCATCCAAAGAAGTTGTGTACAACAAAATGCCGCGGAAATATATTCGGCTTCGGCCGTTGAAAGTGAAACACAATTTTGTTTCTTTGAAAACCAAGAAACTAGGCAATCACCTAGAAATTGACATGATCCGGAAGTACTTTTTCGATCATCAATATTTCCCGCATAATCCGAATCACTATAACCTTTAAGAGAAAATTTTTCATTCTTTGGATAGAATAAACCATATTGAATAGTGCCTTTCAAATATCGAAAAATCCTTTTAACGGCACTCATATGAGATTCTTTGGGATTTCTTTGAAAACGAGCACATAGGCATACGGCATGAAGAATATCCGGTCTACTTGCGGTTAAATAAAGTAAACTACCAATCATACCTCGATACTTGGATTCATCAACCGACTTGCCTTTTTCATCTTTGTCAATCTTGACATTTGTTGCCATTGGGGTTGAGACGGTTCTTCCTTCTTCAATGCCAAATTTCTTCAAAATCTCCTTTGTATATTTTGATTGAGAAATATAAATTCCTTCTTGGCATTGCTTAATTTGAAGTCCAAGGAAGAAGTTGAGCTCCCCCATCATGCTCATTTCAAATTCACCTTGCATTAACTTAGAAAATTTCTTGCACAAGGATTCATTAGTAGCACCAAAAATAATATCATCAACATAAATTTGCACTAATAAGCAATCTTGCCCTTTTTCAAAAACAAAGAGAGTAGTATCAACTTTATCTCTTGTAAAACCATTTTGCAAAAGAAAAGAGCTAAGTCTATCATACCATGCACGGGGTGCTTGTTTCAAACCATACAAGGCCTTTTTAAGTCTATAAACATCATTAGGCCTAGAAAAATTTTCAAACCCCGGAGGTTGTTTTACATAGACTTCTTCTTGAATAATACCATTTAAAAATGCGGATTTTACATCCATTTGGTAAAGCTTGAAATTTTTAAAACAAGAATAGGCAAGTAAAAAATACGAATAGCTTCTAAACGTGCTACGGTGCAAATGTTTCATCATAATCAATACCTTCTTCTTGACAATAACCTTGAGCTACTAACCTTGCTTTGTTTGAACAATATTGCCTTGGTCATCGAGCTTGTTTGAAATACCCATTTTGTACCAATAATGGTTTGAGATGGAGGACAAGGTACTAATTCCCATACATCATTCCTTTCAAATTGATTCAACTCCTCTTGCATTTCTAAAAACCAATCCTCATCTTCAATGGCTTCCTTAGCATTTTTAGGCTCTTTTTGAGAAATAAGAGCTTTGTCGGCAAATTTTCCTCGAGTCATTACTTTATCAAGGGGATCACCAATAATAAGATCTTTTGGGTGATCTCCCTTAAATTTCAATGCTACGGGAAGATTAGAAGTATCACCTTTATCTTCATGAGGAACATTTGAGCTTGAAGGTTGATCATTTTGAGTAACATCTTGAACAATGGGTTCAACAATATCTTCTTCATCACTTTCATCATTGGGTATACTTTCAACACCCGAAGCTTCATTGAATTTGACATGAATGGATTCTTCAACAACCCCACTAGTCTTATTGTAAACCCGATATACTTTGCTCTTGATTGAATACCCCATAAATATTCCTTCATCGGCCTTAGGATCAAGTTTGTCTAGTTGATCCTTAGTATTCAAAATAAAACATTTACATCCTAATATTTTGAAATAACTAATATTTGGAGTTCTTCCTTTCCAAAGCTCATATGGAGTTTTATTCATTTTAGGACGAATATAAACTCGATTAATAACATAGCAAGCGGTACTTACGGCTTCGGCCCAAAAATATTTTGGAAGTGAAAATTCATTGAGCATGGACCGACTCATTTCTTGAAGTGTCCGATTCTTCCTTTCGGCTACTCCATTTTGTTGAGGTGTCCTTGGAGCCGAAAAATTATGATTATATCCCTTGGTTTCACAAAAGACTCTAAATTCGCCGTCAAATTCTCCACCTCGATCACTTCGAATAGACTTAATAGTATCTTCCTTTTCATTTTCAATAAGTCTACACAACTTAACAAACTCATTAACGGCATCGCTTTTATTTGTAAGAAATAGACCCCAAGTATATCTAGAAAAATCATCAACTATAACAAAAGTGTAATGTTTTCCACTCAGACTTGCCGTACCAATATCCCCATACAAATCAAGATGAAGCATTTGTAGGGATTTGGTAGTGGAAATTTCATTTTTGGGCTTAAAACTACTCTTAACTAATTTGTTCTTTTGACAAGTGTCACATAAGCCAAGATTTTCAAAATTCAATTTGGGTAGTCCTTTTACATGTTGGTTTTTGTAAATAGTTTGCAAATTTTTGTATCCAACATGACCAAGTCGCCTATGCCATAAACTAGTTAAATCATTATTGGCGACAAGACAAGAAACATTTTGACTAACCAAATCACTTGTACAAATTTTGTAAAGATTGCCTTTTCTAATTGCTTCACAAATAATTTTATCATTTTTGGAAATAAGGCATTTTTCTTTATTAAAAACAACATTATAATTTGAATCACAAAGTTGGCTAACACTTATCAAATTGAACTTAAGCCCTTCTACTAAAAGAACATTACTAAGAGAGAAAGAAGAGTTACCAATTTCTCCATTTCCAAGAATTCTTCCTTTGCCATTGTCGAACATGACCATACCCTCTTCTTGGAGCTTGATGTTGGTAAAAAGTTCTCTCTTTCCGGTCATATGGCGTGAACATCCGCTGTCCACGAGCCATTTTGAATCTTCCATTGTTGTTATAGCCCCTATAACCTACAAAGGAATTATTTTTAGGTACCCTATAATTTTGGGGTCCATGGGGGTTAGCCTTGAGACCTTTAGGTCTCCAATAATAGCTAAAATTATTCTTCAATTTACAATTGCTAGCATAGTGTCCATTTTTACCACAATAAAAACAAGTAATAATACGAGGACTACTAGCACGTACAAAGGTTGGACCTTGGTCTTTTTTCTTAAAAGCTTTTTGAAAAGGTTTGTAACCAAGTCCTAATTTAGAATGCTCACCTCTTTGTGCATCTAAAATTTTTGTGACTTTATCCGTACTTAAATTGAATCGATGCACATCATTTTTCAAATTTTCAATATCATTTGTGAGCGTTTGTTTTTCGGTTTCAAGAGTACGGACCATAGTAAGAGTAATAGCATGAGCTTTATCAAGAGAGTCATAAGAAGTAAATAATTTATCCTTTTCTAGTTTAAGCTCTTTATGCTCCTTTTTCAAATTCTTGTATTTAACAATCAAAATTTGAAACTCATTTTGCAATTCATCAAAATCACATTGTAATTCATCAACTAGGGAAGAAGATGAAGCATTAGAGCGTACCTCGGTATTTTCATCGTCTATGGCCATAAGACCATGTTCGGATTCTCCTTCCTCATCATTTGTTTCAAGTAATTCATCCCAAGTTTTGACGTCCGCAATTAACGCCTTTTTTTTCGGAAAAGGCTTTTTCTTCTTTTGTTCCTCTTCCGCTAATTTTGGGCAATCGGCTATGTAGTGCCCGAATTTTCCGCATTTGAAACAAGAATTGTCTCTTGGCTTTCTTGCTTTATTTTTGTTTACAAATTTTGCAAATTTTCTAAGAAGAGCCGCCGTTTCTTCATCATCCTCATCACTAGCATAATAAACATTATTAGAAGAAGATGCTAAGCCTTTAATAATATTTTGCGTACCCGGTTTAGAGGTGGATGGTTGAGAATTTTTCCTCTCCTTGAGATATACTTCATAAATAAGGAGGTTTCCAATGAGCTCATCAAACTTGAGTGTCTCAAGATTTTGAGCTTCCGTAATTGCCGTCACCTTTTCGGACCATGAGCCGGGAAGGGCATTTAAGACTTTGGTCACCTTATCTTCTTCGGAGATGACCTTTTCAAGAGCCACAAGAGGATTGACAATGTTGTCAAGCCTTTCCACCATTTTTGATATGCTTTCACCATCATGCATATTGAAATTTTCAAAGTCTTTCACAAGCATTGTTTTTCTTGCTTGCTTCACTTTCTTTGTGCCCTCATAAATGATTTCTAATTTTTCCCAAACTTCATGTGCCGACCGTATGCCTCTTATGCGATTATATTCGGTGGCGGTAAGAGAGCAATGTAAAATGTTTAAGGCCTTACCGTTTAAAGAGAAAGCTTTCTTGTCATTTTCATCATATTCCTTGAACGGCTTGGGAGTCGTGGTACCATCCTCCAATTTTGTTGTTGGTTGAGCAACTCCTTCAATGACCACATTCCAAATATCAAATCCGCACCCTTGTAGAAAGCACTCCATACGGTCTTTCCAAAATGCGTAGTTGTTGGCGTCGAATAGTGGTGGCTTGTTGGTGGAGGCGTCGGTGGTGAGATGAACATCATGTGTAGCCATGGATCTTTCCTCTTTACTCGGAACGAGCTAGCCAAAGAGTTTGGCTCTGATACCACTTGTTAGTCCAAGTGGCTACGATAATCTAGAGGGGGGTGAATAGATTATGCCGATTTTTCGCAAATCACCCTCTTTTCCGAATCAACAAGTAAATGACAAGAATGTAAATGTGGAAATTAAACAACACTCGTTGATTTAAAGAGGTTCAACCCACCTAGGGCCTAATCCTCTACCACCCCAGTATCTCCGGGATGGATTTCAAAATGAAAAAAAGATTTTATTAATTACCACAATTAATACAACACCTTGAGGATCACCACAATCCTCTAAACACATTCAAGGAGATTACCACAATCTTCCTTCACCACCTATGAAAAGTACCACACTCTTCAAACACCTATCACCTAGATCACCCAAGTGTATTCTTACCACAAGAATACTCACAAGGATGTCTTGTGTTGAATGATGGACAAAATTCAAGATTACAACTCTATGAAACCAATACAAAGATTAAGTGCAAGTGTAATCAAGAATCAAAAAGCCTAGACCTCAAAGATGTGCAAGTGAAAGTACTTAGGCTATTACAACAAGAATGTAAAAATGAAAGCTCGAACAATTTGCAGATTTCTTGTTGTGTATTTTGCTTGTGTGTATTGTGTCTTGTGTCTTCAATTCATCCTCTATTTATAGGGAAGTCTTCACCAACATAGGCTCCCAACATAGGCTCCTCTATCTTCACTTTTGTCTACAAAAAGAAGATCACAATATATAGAAATATTGTACAAAATTGAAAAGCAAATCTTTCACACAGTTGCAACGGTTGAAATTTTCTTTGTCAAAAAAATAACATAGGGCGACCGGTTGCCCTGTTGAAGATTTCGACCGTTTGAAAAAAATAGTGCGATCCAGGTAGGGGTTGCGGGGGTGCGACGGCCGGTCGGAGGGTCGGCCGGCCGCCAGGGTGCGGACTGGTCGCCCTCCCCTGGATCGGTCCCCCTCCCTTTTTTTTCAAGGCCTCATGGTTTTGTATCAAGTTTTCTTATCTTCAGGCACCGGTCGACCATTTTGGGCGACCGGTCGACCTCCCCTTTGAAATGTTGTCCCATTTTTTTCAAAAATAAACTTCAAGAAATACTCCAAAAAATTAGTAAAAACATTTTAAATTATTTGGGAGTATTTAGACAACATTTATAAACATAGTTTTGGTGTAAAAAAACCAATTTAAACAAAACCATCAAAAGTGTTGTCCAATTTTTATCAAATTAAAAACTCTAAGAAATACTCCAAAAATTAGTAAAAACATTTTAAATCATTTAGGGGTATTTGGACACAATATAAAAACATTGTTTTGGTATAAAAACTTATTAAAACAAAATCATCAAAATCTTAATAAAAAAATATTTATCTAACAAAATGTTGCTCAATTGAGATGTTTAATTTGCTGTTGTTGTTATTTGAGATAGAATTCGGAGTTGTGGTTTCTGAAGTCATAATTGACCTAGAATTGGAGTGAACAAATAATTGATGTCTAAGGCCCAAGCCTACAGTTTATGTGACAGCAAAAACCCAGACCATCGATCTTTTATTTTTGCAAGTTTTCTAGATTTACTAATTGAAGTAGGTAGTGCTTCTTTTACTCACTTTTTGAAAATATCATAATAAATATGAGTCGAAGTTAATGGTCTTATTACATGAATATTGATGTAGTTACCCTGAAGATATCAAAGATATGTGTATGGTTTGTGTTGCTATATTTTTCGATTTTTTTCGGAAAATAGCTATTCCGTAATGTTGAACCGTAATACCAACTCGAAAATCAGAAACGACAAATCTCGAAATCCAAAGCTGTGAAGATTGAGTCTGACCTCGCAAAATCTTGCAATTTATAATGGCACTTGGGATTTCTACATTTGAGGAAGTTTCGAAGCCCGCCGCTGAAGGTTTTGGCAATGACGTTGTGACATTTTGAAGAAATACAAATGAATTGCAGAGGCAGTGAGAATTGGTAAAGAAAACCCACAAATGAATAAAATATCGGGAGGGGTAAATATGTCATTTCATTCTTTATCACAAGTTATCAACTTTCGCAAACATTATTTTGGATAATATCCTACAACTTTTCATAGAATAATCCTACATTCCAAACACAATATTAAATGGTATTATATAATCCGTGAACAGTGCAATCCTATCCTATCCCAAATTTTTATCCTATCCCATCAATATTCCCAAACGAGCCGCTTGTCTATATGACACTATATCCTTTTCTGGAAGGTCACGTTATATGGAGTTTCTAATTAGACAGTATGACATTATTACATCAAGGGTTTTAATTTGAAAATGGAATTAGTTTGACAATTGAATAAGGGAAGGCAAATTGTTAATAAAAACTTAGACATGCAATTTGATAAAGATATATAAGTATTCAGCTTCCAATACAAGGAAATAAGATTAGATTAGAGCACGTACCTAAAATTAATCATTTTCAAAATTAAATATTCGACCTATTTCGCAACAGGAATATGGATTTGTTCCCATGTGGGTACATATATCAATATCTCTATATCCATACTAAAGTACGAATTTTCACCTTGTTTTTTTATTGGATGGATTTTTTATTCTGAAATAGAATTTGAACACTTTGAACTCATATTTTACCGCATGAATGAATACTAAATGTTTTTTTAGGGATAAGCATTTTGTCTTATAAAAATCCACAAAAATCCCTAATTTATGCTTGAATATTAATATGATAATCTTTATTCACTTGACAATTATTCGTGTGGTGAAATAAGAGATTGAAACATCATTTTAAAATAGAAGATCTATACGGTGTCTTCCAATGTTGAAATGATGGAGATAAAGATTTGAAATATTATTTAAAGATATCTTAATATCTATTTGGATTAGTTTTAGTTGGTTATATACTTATCTTTTAAGAGTTTTCAATGGTTAAGAATTTTATTATTGTAGGGGTTTAATCCTATAAATATCTGTTTTCTTATTATTTTTAGGGGTAAAGTGATTTTTGATTAAGAAATAAAAACGAGGATTTTCTCTCATCAACGTACGAGGTGAGTTTGTATTATTGTTCACACTTCCGCCTACATCAGTTGGTATCCAGAGACTAGCTACGATCCTTAATATGCCATCTCGACGCCACTTTGGTTTTGAAGCTACGAGCAATAGAGCTGTCAATTTGTCTGGGTCGGGCTTGAAATTTCTTCGGACCGCTATTTTGGGGAGCCAGGCCCAGCCCATGTATTAAAAATACGCTTGATTTGCTTTAGGGCTAATCGGGTCGCCCCGGTATTTCGGTCCTAATGAGTCGGGCCAAATAGTCCTACTCTTTTCGGGCTTGCAAAATCGCAGCCCAGCCCAGCCCTATTACCGAGCCGGGCTTTTTTGACAGCTCTAACGAGCAATGACACTGCTCAGATTCGTCAACAGATCGACTTGCTGACATAACAAGTGAATATCATACACATCCAATATCGAAAAATCAAGAGACTTATTGAAATTCTTGGTGGTTGATAAGGGTCTTTTTATGCACGTTTTATGTGTATATTTGAGTAGAATTCGAGTTATTTTATTGATAGTTTTGTAAATTTTTGATTGTATATAGTTCATATTACTCCGATGTGCTTTTATTGATGTAGATTGACCATTTGGGGCTAATTTCGGTGAATTTCGGACCATGGATTCATGTCAAAACATACCGGGGAGTTTAAGGATGCAAAAACGCTCGAAATTCCAAGCCAAACGCGTCATTTCGGGGCCTTTTTGGTCCAACACGGGCGGGGTGTCGGGCAACACACGGCCATGTTGAAGGGGATCAAAAGAGGAGGAAAAATCGCACAAAACAGGACCGAACACGGCCTGGCGTGTCGCATAACACGGCCTGTCGTGCATAACACGGCCTGGCCGTGTTGCTCGACACGGCCGTGTCGGCGTATCTTCAAAAAATTTTGCGGCAAAGACGGCCGGCCGCGGCCGCCCAACACTGGCGTGTCAGGGACCTCTTTTGCAACTTTTCTTTTTTGCGGAATTTGGGGAAAACTCACCAACCAACCCATTTTGGCCACTTTTGTACACTTTAACACCATATTTTGTTGAAACATGTCTCCATGTCCCCTCCTCATCACTTGAATACAAGAATTCACCAACCAACAAGGAAAATGGGGGTGATTGTTTAATGAAAGAGAGTACTTTCAATGTATTGGTTGCCTATAAAAGCCAAGGGTTGAAGTTGGGAGAGGAATTCAATTAGATACTCAGAAAATATTCATTGTATTCATTTCATTAAGTAAAATTGGGGTCAAGGGGTCTTGGAGGAGTAAGCTTGAGGCAACATTGGGGAAGAAGGCTTGGAGCAACATCATCAAGTCAATTGAGATTTTGATAAAGATAAGTACACCATGTCTACAATGTTTACATCTTCTTGTGTAATTTATTCTTTGGTCAAAATCATGTGTAGCTAAACTCCTAGTGTTTGAATGTAATGAACTCTAGAATGGATTTGTGATTAAGGTGTGTATGTTTTTAATAAAATCTTCATATTTTGTGTGATTCACTTATATTATGCTTCGTTCATTCGAATTGATATATGCGCAATATTGATTTGAAGTTTATTTTTCATCCGGAAATCGAGAGATTCATGGTGAAATAGAACCTATATAAGTGAAAAGAGTTGCATGCAATCCTAGATATGGGGCGACATAAATCTTCCGGATTAGGGTCAAACCTAATATGGGAATTCACAAATCGTTATAATGTTGTCTTGGGGGTTTTAACTAGAAAGAGATTTCAGTTAATCAACTTGAGATTAGAAGTTTTTCGCCTTGAGGAAGGGTTTAACTTAAATTGGGAATTTCTACGGTCCACAAGACATGAGATTTTATTAAAAGAGGTTGGTTTTTGCTTAAGGGCTTACGGTTGTATTTTTAACTTGTCAAATCACAAAAACATTCTAGAGGGATTTACATTCAAACACATTTCTATCTCTTGATTTCTTATTTTACAAATCTTCCTTCATTTTTACAATTTATAATTTGTTTTCCTTTTTCATCAAACAAAAACTCTGAAAATTGTTAGATTAAATAACAAAAAAAGACAGTAATTATTAGTACTTACAATCCTCGTGGGAATGACACTCGGTACTCAATAATCTATACTATAAAACGATAGGTGCACTTGCCTACGGTTTTAAAGGTAGCTTTTGAGCCATCAAGTTTTGGCGCCGTTGCCGGGGATTGTAATATTAAGAACACCTTATTTTTGTTAATTTAATCATTTTTTTTATTTTATTTCATCATTTGTCTTTCTTTTTATCTATCTTTGTAAGTCTTGGATTACACTTATCCTCTTTATTTACCGCATGCATGCATGCCTACTCGCCGAATTTGGAAGCGCGACACCGCCGAAGCAGCACACGAGGAAAGTATTAATCTGACCACGAGGAGGATATTAACGAAGGCAAGGATCCCAATATGGCGGATGAACAACAAAGAACCGTATACGACTATGCCAAGCCGTCATGGACGGCACATCGTCTAGTATTGTAAGGCCCATTTGTTGCGACCCAATAATTTTGAAATCAAACCGAATGTCATTCAAATGGTGCAACAATTTGTTCAATTCGACGGCCTGGGGACGAAGATCCAAATAATCATATCGCGAATTTCCTTGAAATTTGCGATACATTCAAAATAAATGGGGTCTCTCGATGATGCCATCCGTTTACGCCTATTCCCATTTACTCTTGGGGACGGGCTAAACAATGGCTAAATACTTTGCCAAAGGGAACGATTACAACGTGGAACATCATGGCGAAAAGTTCCTTTTGAAATATTTTCCACCGCCAAAATCGCACGATTGAGGAATGAAATCTCTTCATTCACTCAAGAAGATGACGAGACCTTGTACGACACTTGGGAGAGATTCAAAGAATTGTTGCGGAAATGCTCACACCATGGCCTACCTATTTGGATGCAAGTCCAAACATTTTATAATGGGCTACTTTTCGCAACAAGACAAATGATCGATGCGGCGGCCGGCGGGGAACTCTTAATAACAAAACGCCGGAAGCCGCTCAGGATTTGATTGAGGAATGGCCATGAATGGCTACCAATGGCAATCCATACGAGGTAAAACTAACAGTCGAGTTGGTGTTTATAATGCGATGCAAAGTGGTTACACTAGCCGCCTGGATCGAAGCTTTGACCCAAAAGATCGACGATCTAGCGAGCTCTAAACCACCACCACCGCACGTTTTATCTTGTGAAACTTGCGGCGGATCGCATAATCATCAAGATCGCCACACACAATACCTCACGCCGAACATGCTAATTACGTTGGGAATCAAGCGCAGTAAATTACCCAAGTAATCCTTACAAAGAACACATATAATCCTGGGTGGCGACAACATCCTAATTTTGGTTGGGGAAATCAAGGCCAACCACGACCTAATCCCAATCCCGATCTACACACGTCTCCGGATCTCACCCAAATCAAGGTAAACCTAACTTGGAAGATCTTATAACAAAGTTTGTGCAATCACGGATACCCGATTCCAAGCGGTGGAAACATCCTTGAGAAATCAAGAGGCATCTATCCATAACTGGAAAACCAAATAGGCGGATGCGAAGATGATTTCGAAAGGCCACAAGGAAGTTTGCGGGTAACACCGAGCCAAACCAAGGGAGCACGTAAAAGGCAATCACCATCGTTTTCCATATGATCATGATTATGCCAACACCACCATGCGAGAAATATGTGGAGGGCAGACACGAAGAAAATCCCATGAAAAAGGTGGTCGTCGAATACAAGCCCAAGATCCCTTACTGCAGGAGTCTAACCAGAAGAAGATAGAAGGGAGGACAAATTTGGTAAGTACCTTAATTCTTTCAAACAATTACATGCCAATATTCCATTTGTTGACCCTCCTTCAAAGCATGTTAGGGATCTTAATGACATCATTCCTAGTGAAAATAAGCTTAACAAATTATCAAATGTGCAATTGAATGATAAATGTCCTTCCAATGAACTACCACAAAAATTTAATGATCCAGGAAGCTTTATTATCCCTTGCACAATTGATGATTTACTGTTGATAGGGCACTAGCCGACTTGGGAGCTAGTATCAATGTGATGTCATATGAAACATTTAAGCATGCAGGATTAGGTGAACTTAAACCTATTAGGATGGACATTCAATTAGCCGATAAATCGATTAAACATCCTAGAGGTATTATTAATGATGTGTTAGTCAAGATTGACAAATTCGTGTTTCAATCGATTTCGTTATTCTTGACATGCATGATAATTTAGAAGTTCCCTTAATTCTAGGGCGTCCCTTTTTGGCTACCGCTAAATCTCTCATTGATGTGCATGATGGAAAACTTACTTTGAAGTAGGGGGTGAACAAGTTATCTTTAAAATTCCTTTGAGAAATCCTATAAATGATACTTGTTTTCCTATAAACTTGATTGAGACAAGGATAAATGATTCTTTGCTTGATATGTCTTCTAATAAATCCTTGAAAGTATGTGATGTTCAATGTGCAAAAGTTTCCACAGATAAATCCCATTTTGAGAATAAATAACATGCGAGAAAAATAGGACCATGAAGGTCAATTGTTCAAAATCGATACGGGTGGCGATGTTGTTCAAAGAGATAAAAATTTTCATAAGTTCAAGGCTCCGCCCGATTAAATCTTCACATTTAGGTGAAATGGTCCAGCTATACGACGTTAAAAAGCGCTAACAGGGAGGCAACCCGATGTTTGTGTGCAATTGTTTTCATTTTTTTTTTTTTTTTTTTTTTTTTTTCTTTCAAAATAATCACAAGTCCTTAGAGTCATCTTCAAATCATAAAAAAAAAAAAAAACTCTTGAGCTTCTTCTTGCTTGTCCTAATTGGGAATATTTGAGATTTCACGGTATTCGAGTTGTGTGTTGCTTAACGTTGATTAGGTATGAAGATGCCGTTGAAGGTCCCGCATCAAAACAACCCAATGGTCGCTCAACACCGATTCCACTATTGTAGTAAGGTCGTATTTTTCTTTTTTCCACCTCTTTTATATCATTCTAATTTCTTTGTTTTTTTTTTTTTTTTTTTGAGTGTTTTGTGTGTGTTTGTCCATTTCTTTCTTTCACATTGAGGACAATGTGAATCTTAAAGTTGAGGTGGGTACAATAACATTTTCGGAATGCTTGTGTGTTTGTTTTCAAGAGATGTGATTTTTTTTTTTTTAACAAATTGAGTATTTGCTAGTCAATAACTTGGCCCAATTATACCTATATTAACTTGTTAATTTGTGTTTTGATGTGAAGCAATTGATTGTCTAGGATAGATTGAGCGTGGATGCGGGCTAAATTTTGACGAGATTTCCAACACCTTAAATATTTGATGTGTTAAGGCATATACAACGGTACTTAGTGCTATGAACTTCCGAGAACTCATGATTTAGTAGTGGTTAACTAGTTGTTAAACCAAGCTTGTGAATAAAAAAAAAAAGAGAAAAAGAAAAAGAAAAAAAAAAAACGGACCAATCGAGGTTATACTCCTCTATTTGTTGTTGCTTAGTAACTAGGAGCATTCATGAGCCCCATGTTTGTCTTTACGTAAAACGGCGACACGAATATGAGTATGGGAAACCACCCAGGGGTGTTTGAACAGAAATTCAAAATATAAACCTAGTGGAAGCATGTCTCGAAAGGTCCCAAAAAAAAAAAAAAAAAAAAAAATAGAACAAAAAAAAAAAAAAAAAAAAAAAGGAGAATGAATACTCCTTGACTTCTCATTCCAATAAAGTTCAAGAAGCTTGGTTATATGACTAGTAAGCTAACTACTATGATCAATTGAATTCTTGTATTTTCATGGCGTTATTGAATTGAAGTTGTTCATAACTATCAGTATTTGTGGAGTGATGATTTCAAGTCTCGAATAATGCCGCCGATATTCTGATCTTTCTTGACAATCGATCGTTTTACAAAACTATGTTTTTACTTAATGGTTAATTCGGGTTGAGAAGGCTAAGAACTTGACTGCTTGTGTTCAATATGTTGAAAAAAGAAAATCATCTTTGTATGTTGTGATTTATTGAATCCCTCTTTTTGATATAATGTTTTGCTTGAGGACAAGCAAAGTTCAAAGTTGGAGGTGGTTTGATAAGGGTCTTTTTATGCACGTTTTATGTGTATATTTGAGTAGAATTCGAGTTATTTTATTGATAGTTTTGTAAATTTTTGATTGTATATAGTTCATATTACTCCGATGTGCTTTTATTGATGTAGATTGACCATTTGGGGCTAATTTCGGTGAATTTCGGACCATGGATTCATGTCAAAACATACCGGGGAGTTTAAGGATGCAAAAACGCTCGAAATTCCAAGCCAAACGCGTCATTTCGGGGCCTTTTTGGTCCAACACGGCAGGGGTGTCGAGGGCAACACGGCCATGTTGAAGGGGATCAAAAGAGGAGGAAAAATCGCACAAAAATGCACTCCGGAACAAGGACACGGCCGCGTCGCATAACACGGCCGTGTCGCATAACACGGCTGGCCGTGTTACTGTTCTGGACACTGGCCGTGTCAGGCGTATCTTCAAGACAAAATTTGTGCAAAGACGGCTGGCCGTACGCCCAACACGGCGGTCCGGACCTCTTTTTGCAACTTTTCTTTGCGGAATTTGGGGAAAACTCACCAACCAACCCATTTTGGCCACTTTTGTACACTTTTAACACCATATTTTGTTGAAACATGTCTCCATGTCCCCTCCCTCATCACTTGAATACAAGAATTCACCAACCAACAAGGAAAATGGGGGTGATTGTTTAATGAAAGAGAGTACTTTCAATGTATTGGTTGCCTATAAAAGCCAAGGGTTGAAGTTGGGAGAGGAATTCAATTAGATACTCAGAAAATATTCATTGTATTCATTTCATTAAGTAAAATTGGGGTCAAGGGGTCTTGGAGGAGTAAGCTTGAGGCAACATTGGGGAAGAAGGCTTGGAGCAACATCATCAAGTCAATTGAGATTTTGATAAAGATAAGTACACCATGTCTACAATGTTTACATCTTCTTGTGTAATTTATTCTTTGGTCAAAATCATGTGTAGCTAAACTCCTAGTGTTTGAATGTAATGAACTCTAGAATGGATTTGTGATTAAGGTGTGTATGTTTTTAATAAAATCTTCATATTTTGTGTGATTCACTTATATTATGCTTCGTTCATTCGAATTGATATATGCGCAATATTGATTTGAAGTTTATTTTTCATCCGGGAAATCGAGAGATTCATGGTGAAATAGAACCTATATAAGTGAAAAGAGTTGCATGCAATCCTAGATATAGGACGACATAAATCTTCTGGATTAGGGTCAAACCTAATATGGGAATTCACAAATCGTTATAATGCTGTCTTGGGGGTTTTAACTAGAAAGAGATTTCAGTTAATCAACTTGAGATTAGAAGTTTTTCGCCTTGAGAAAGGGTTTAACTTAAATTGGGAATTTCTACGGTCCACAAGACATGAGATTTTATTAAAAGAGGTTGGTTTTTGCTTAAGGGCTTACGGTTATATTTTTAACTTGTCAAATCACAAAAACATTCTAGAGGGATTTACATTCAAACACATTTCTATCTCTTGATTTCTTATTTTACAAATCTTCCTTCATTTTTACAATTTATAATTTGTTTTCCTTTTTCATCAAACAAAAACTCTGAAAATTGTTAGATTAAATAACAAAAAGACGGTAATTATTAGTACTTACAATCCTCGTGGGAATGACACTCGGTACTCAATAATCTATACTATAAAACGATAGGTGCACTTGCCTACGGTTTTAAAGGTAGCTTTTGAGCCATCAGTGGTTGTGAGTTTGCCTACGATGTTGCACCCATCCAGTTCACCACTTTGGAAACATATTTTATGAACATGGATGATTTATTCTCTGAAGACGTTGAAGATGGTGGCTATAATGTGTGAGTCCAATTGGCTACGATAATCTAGAGGGGGGTGAATAGATTATACCCATTTTCTAGATTATGCCCTCTTTTTCGAATGTAATAAGCCAAGACAAGAATGGAAGTGCGGGAAGTAAACAACACACGTCGATTTATAGAGCTTCACCCCACCTAGGCACTACGTGCTCTACCACCCCAATATATCCGGGATGGGTTTCAAAAAAGAATTTTTTTTTACTAATTACCACAAACAACATCACCTTACAACACCTCTTTGGAGATTATCACAATCTCCCTTGAAGATTACCACAATCTTCTAAGGCACCTTATGAAGATTACCACAATCTTCAACCTTGAAGAACACTAAATTCTTCAACACCTCAAAGAGCACCAAACTCTTTAACAAGAAGATTACCACAATCTTCTTACACCTAACACCTAGATTATCCAAGTGTGTTCTTACCATAAGAACACTCACAAGGATATCTTGTGTTGAATGATGACCACAAATTCAAGATTACAACTCGATAATGAATAATACAATTTTGAGTGCAAGTGTAATCAAGAAATAAAGCCTAGACCTCAAGATGTGAAAGTGAAATACTTAAGCTATAAATACAACAAGAATGTTGAAAGTGAAAGCTTAAAGAAATTTGCAGATTTCTTGTTGTGTGTTTACTTGTGTTGTTATATTTTGTTTGCTTCAAGTCTTCCTCTATTTATAGGAGAGTATTCAAGATTGGATCTCCAACATAGGCTCCTCCATCTCCACTTTTGTCTACAAAAAGAAGATCACAAGATGTAGAAATATTGTACAAAATTGTTAAAGTAAATCTTGCAGATAATGGCTGTCCAACGGTTTGAGTTTTGCTGTCAAAAACATATGTCGACCGATCGAGTAGAAATAGGATTTTGAATATAGATCGCACTATTTTGTTTGATACATGTTTTTATCTTAATTTTGATGATTTTATTTTGTCACCAAAACAATGTTTTTAAAGGTTGTCCAAATACTCCTAAATGTTTTAAAATGGTTTTAATATTTTCCGGAGTATTTCCTCAAAGATTATTTTCGATAATATTGGACAACACTTTTAATAATTTTATGTCAATGAGTTTTTACTTCAAAACAAGGTTCCTAAATGTTGTCTAAATACTTCTGATTTGTTCAAAATGATTTTACTAATTTTTCGGAGAATTTCTTGAGTTTTATTTTCGACAAAAATTGGACAACATTTATGTCTCGTGGTCGACCGGTCGCCCTATAGGGCAACCCGTACCTGAAGAGTATGTTTGAAACAGAAAAATGAACCTGTAGTAGAATTGGGCAGGTCGACCGGTCGCCCAGGGGGTCGACCGGTGCCGTCGACCAGTTGCCCCCCCGTGCGACCGGTACCTGCAAGTTTGCATTTGAAACATAACTTTTTTTCTTTGGTTTTTCACTTAGGGGGACCGGTTGAAGTCAGGGTCGACCGGTCGAGGTACACGTCGACCGGTCGCCTGTGTAAAAATACTCGTGATTCGTTTCAAACTTCTATTTTCGACGGCGACGGTCGCCTGCTTTTGACAAAGAAAATTATGACCGTTTGACAGACACATTTCCTTAAATTGTGGGATTGATTTTAACACTATATTCTTGATTTTAATTGTATTTTTCTGTAGATTTTCAATCCCCAAGAGGAGCCTATGCTTGATCAATCATCTCCTATAAATAGAGGAAGTTTTGGAGCAACCAAAAACAACAATTGAGATACAACACAACAAGATACACTTCAAGCAAATATTTGTTCTTCATTGTTATTATTCTTGTTGTATAATTTGCCTAGCTATTCACTTTCACATTCTTGAGGTCTAGGCTATTCTTGATTACACTTTGCACTCAAAATGTAATATTCATTATTGAGTTGTAATCTTGATTATTTTGTTATCATTCAAACACAAGATATCCTTGTGAGTGTTCTTGTGGTAAGAGCACACTTGGATGATCTAGGTGATAGGTACAAGAAGATTGTGGTGATCTTCTTATTGAGGTGTTGAAGAATTTGGTATTCTTCAAGGTTGAAGATTGTGGTAATCTTCACAAGGTGCCGTTGAAGGAAGATTGTGGTAATCTTCAAAGGGAGATTGTGGTAATCTCCAAAGGTGGTGTTGAAGAAGAGTGTGGTGCTCTTCAAGGTGTTGTAAGTTGAATTTGTATTAATTTTGGTAATTAATAAAATTCTTTTTCTTTTTGAAATCCATCCCGGATATACTGGGGTGGTAGATGATTAGGCCCTAGGTGGGTTGAACCTCTTTAAATCAACGTGTGTTGTTTACATTCCGCACCTTATTATTTGTCCTTGAGCATTCGGTTAGAAAAAGAAGGATAAATTGAAAAGATGGAGATAATCTATTCACCCCCCTCTAGATTATCGTAGCCGCTTGGACTTACAAGTGGTATCAAAGCCAAACTCTTTGGCAAGCTCGTTTCACATCGCGAGTGAAGAGAAACGATCGTCGGCTACGAACGAAGCTCACCTATCCGGCACCTCCACCACCAAGCCACCTCGGTTTGATTCCAAAAATTTTATATTTTGGAAAGAAAGAATGGAATGTTATTTACAAAGTTGCGGGTTTGATATTTGGAACACCGTCATAAATGGAGAATCCATTCCGATGAAAGATACACCACACACCTTCAAAAGCCTCAAAGAGCTAAATAATGAAGAGAAGAAAATCATCTCTTTAAACGGTAAGGCTCTAAATATTTTGTATTGTTCATTTACTAATTTGGAATATGAACATATTGTAGGAATTCGATCGGCACATAGAGTATGGAAAAAATTAGAAGCCATCTATGGAGTATTTGAAAATGAAAGAAGTCAAACAAAAGCATCTACTTCTCAAGGTCATACAAGCTCAAATCTAAGGAACAAGCCTCCTACAACTTCCAACTATGAAGAAGTTGAATATTGTTTTATGGGCATCGAAGAAGAAAACAAGGTATGTCTTAAACCCTCTACATCCTATGATATTGTTATTCAAAATGATTATAGTGATTTACAAAATGATTATGATGAACTTCAAAATGAATTCCAAAGCTTACTTATTAAATACAAAAATTTGAAAAAGGAATTCAATGTTTTAAAAAATGATAAGGATAGTTTATGTACTTCCTATGAATCACTTTCATGTGCTCACACCACCACACTTGACAAGGTTAGAAACCTTGAAAAAGAAAATAGTACTCTTGTTGAGAATATTAATTGCATGAAAAAGGATTTATCTAAATCCGACTTGAGTACCGATGAAATTGTTGATTGTTGTGATAATTCGAAACTAGAACTTGATCATAAGCCTAAGGGTGTCAATCACATGAAAAAGAATCAAGTCTCTAAGCACATTGGTCATTATGCTCCTAGAATTATTACATGCTTCTATTGCGGTAAAAAGGGTCATACGGCTAATTCTTGTCGAGCTAGAAATAGCTCTAATTATTGTTGGAGACCTAAAAGTCCCAAGACTAATCCCAAAGGACCCAAACACATGAGGGTACCACAAAACAATGTCATATTAGGTACCCGGCAAAATAATGATAGAAGAAAATTTATACCGCCAAGAAGACATCAAATGACCGTTTCATTTGATCAAAGAAGGAGAAACCATTTTCAACAAAGTCAATCTCCAAGAAAAGGGTACAATCAAAAATGGGAAGAACACAATCCTTGGAAATGGCAAAGACATCATCAACAAGATGATTTTCAAAGAAGAAGAGACTATCAACAATGGGAAGGTAACAAACCTTCGAAATGGAGTAATCAAAGAAGTCATCATCAACAAAGTGACTTCTCAAGGGGAAGATATCATCAACAATGGGAAAGACACAACCCATGGAAACGGCATAATTGGTAAACCGTATCTCCCCATTTATATATGCATTTTATTTTAATTTTATGCATGTTTTTAATTGTGTCTTAATTGTAAAATGTGTTTTCAAGTTTTTTTTTTTGGTCTTCAATACATTTGTGAGTTTCAAAAATTCTTAAAAGAAGACCTTACATGATATTTCTAAAACTCTTGTGCATTTAATTAGACCTATGCGATTTATTATCTTGTATGTATTTTTATAGCATAAGCATTTTTTTTATCTTATATCACTTGCCTACACTTGTGTTTTTTGTGAAAATGTTTAAGAATTGTGTAGGATATATATATATCTCTACTCATTGGTTATTACTTCTTCTAGGAGATTCTTAAACCATCGAGGTATGTTCTCTCGTATTTATCTTAAGAGCTCGACATTATGCTTATGCACATATCTTTCAAGATATTTCATTTCAACCCCTTAAGTGCCCCTAAATGATTTTACAAATATTCTCTTAAAAGGACACTACTTGTTATGTCACGATTTTCTCGAATATATGTTTTCCCGAAACCCATATTTGTTGGACTTGATCCAAAATTATCTTTTCGCAAAGTTTTAAAACTTTTGGGGTGAAAAATCGAATTTTGAAAATTGGGAAAGAAATTGCTTGGGGACGGTCAAAGCAGGGCGACGGTCGCATCTCGCAGACGTCGACCGTCGCACCCTACCTCGACCGATCGCCCGGGCAATTTCTCAACATAAAAACCATCTGTCTTCTTCTTAAAACAGATGAAAGAAATTTCCAAAACCCTTAACAGCGAAAATCTTTCCCCTTTCTCCTATAATCTTCAATTCTTCATCATTTTTCACGATTCTTGTTGCTAATCTTCTTATTTTCACAAGAATCTTACATATATGGCTCCCCCAAAGAATTCCACCGGTCGAAATCCCATCTCCAAGCGTAGGAGGCGGAGAGGGTTCGTCGAGAAATCGGCAAGAAGAAGCCGAACAAAGGGATATCCGAGCGCCTGCAGAAACGAGCTCAAGAAGGTGATGATGTTCAAAATCCCGTTCTCTCTCGGGCCCAAATTTCCGAAGCCAGCGGAACAATTTCGCTCCAAAATTGCCGTTGGGCGAAAGGTAAAAAATATTTTATTCCTCAAGCTCCTAATTCCCACAATGTTCTTAATTTCATCAATAAGTATGCGGAATGGTACTATGAGGATTCGGGGATGGGAGGAAAATCGATTGCTCGGACTAAAATGTGTCGTTTTAGTTCATTTACAAATGAATATCCAACCATTAGAGGATTTTTTGAGGAGCAAGGTTGGATGTATTTATGGGAGCATGCTTATGTTTTGTATGATGATGATATTATCCAACATTTTTATGCTAATATGTGGGCGCAATATGATAATGAGAGAAAGCCGATTGCCGTAAATTCGCTTATAAGGGGTCGTCATTTTAGATGGACTCCCAATGATATTTGCCGGCTTTTACATGTTAGAGAAGGAGGTTGGGACTATTTCTCTTGTGGGACTTGGAATGATGAAATGTTGGGGGTGTCAATGAAAGAAGTTAAGACGTATTTGGGAGTTTGGCCAAAGTATTCATTGTTGGCAATGACACTTGAGCATCGTATTTTATCGGTCATTGTCGCATATTGCATTTGTGGTAAGTCGGGAAAGATGCCTAGCAACATGGATTACTTTTTGACTTATAAGATTGCTAGGAGGGAACCACTTAACTTTGGCGCCATACTTATTCAATGTCTAATTGAGTCCATCACTCAAGGTAATAAGAAGTTGGTTATGGGAAATTGGATTTGTAAACTTCTTATTCAATCGGGACTACCTTCGTCGGAGTGTAACTCGGAGGTATTTCAAAATGACTTTGACATTGATAACATCTCCCAAATAGTCACGATGCGCAAGAATATGGACATCCGACCAACTAAAATGGCTAGAGGAAGAGGACAAGATTCCCCCGATCCAAATGACTACTTTGATGACGCCGAGGCCGCAAGATTGGCGGAGGAAGGTGAACCGAGCAATCCGGAGGGTAATACCCGTGCTCAACCGCCTACGAGGTATACCCAAGCCAAATTTGATGAGATGAGGGCTTTTCATGAAACAAGGTATGAGGCTTTGGAGCAAAAGACCTCCAAAATGCAAAAGTCTATCGGCAAGTTGAAAAAATTCATCAAGGACTTTATTCCCGGATCTTGCTTCTCCTCGGATGAGGAATGATGTTCCCCACCCCTTTACTTTCTAGCATTTTCATTCATGTTGCTTTGTATTTTTATGAACTTTTGTAAAACTCTTTTGTACTAATGATATTTGCTTGTTTTCTTAAAAGGGTTAAAATTGCAAGTTAATAATGACTTGTGGATGATCATGATTTTGATGGAGTATTTGATGGTAAAAATACTCTTATATGGCATTGTTTGATAATTGGTATGAAGTACTTGATGGTAAAAGTGCTTCTTTTAATGCTTTGATCATTATGCTTAGATGAATATGTTGGGACATTTGTTATATCTTACATGTATTGTTTAAGGCATGACTTGTATTACTTGATGAATGCTCTAATTTTTGGCATTTGAATGCCTTGATACTTTTTGAATTATATTATCTCAATCGGGTTGAACCCTTGAGAATCTCTTTGTTGAGCCTTTTATTTGATGAACAAATGTTGGGTATGTTGCATATGATTTTGATGAGATTATTTATTATGATTGTATTGCATAAATTGAGGTGAATTGATGATAAATTTTTTGGCTTGTACCATTTACAAAGGTTATATACAACCTCTTTTATTTTTCACGTTCACATAGTGTTCGATGAAATGTCGCAATGAATATTTCAACTTCTACATGATTCTCTTGCTTCCTAATGTCTTAAAATCCTTTTGAGATCATGTTTTTGGCTAACAAATGAGCTTATGGATTTCTTATGATATATTTCTCCAATTTTTTTGGAGTTTTTTAAGCTTAAATTGCTCAACGGTTGATAAACCGTCCCTTTGGTGCACTTTGATTACATTATATAATGCTTCTATCATCCTAACACTCTTTTTGATGATTCCAAAGGGGGAGAAACAGGAAATTGGCGCATTAGCTCAAAGAAGCTAATAAAAGCTTGTTATAAAAGCTATAAGCTATGGCTCATAAAAGCCATAAGTTATGATTCATTTTTAGTCCAATTATTGCTTGATGGACTTATGCAAGTGTTTAATGATGTTTTGTGACAGGGGGAGCTTATAAGCTCTTGAACAAATAGTAAAAGCTAAAGCTTTTAGCTTATAGCTTATGGATAATTGATTTTACATTAGTCTTGATATGTTGTTGATAGGGGGAGCTTGTGCTTACTATTGATTATATTTACTCCCTACTTGGTTGCTTTTATATTTTGGAAATTTCGGTTGCTTCCAAACGGTCAAATGTTTTTTTACCGGAAAATCTTTTCTAAAATTGTTCTCCCAATTAGTGTAAAAATTGTTTTGGTTTGTAATCATCAAAAAGGGGGAGATTGTTTGATACATGTTTTTATCTTAATTTTGATGATTTTATTTTGTCACCAAAACAATGTTTTTAAAGGTTGTCCAAATACTCCTAAATGTTTTAAAATGGTTTTAATATTTTCCGGAGTATTTCCTCAAAGATTATTTTCGATAATATTGGACAACACTTTTAATAATTTTATGTCAATGAGTTTTTACTTCAAAACAAGGTTCCTAAATGTTGTCTAAATACTTCCGATTTGTTCAAAATGTTTTTACTAATTTTTCGGAGTATTTCTTGAGTTTTATTTTCGACAAAAATTGGACAACATTTCTGTCTTGTGGTCGACCGGTCGCCCTCTAGGGCAACCCGTACCTGAAGAGTATGTTTGAAACAGAAAAATGAACCTGTAGTAGAATTGGGCAGGTCGACCGGTGCCGTCGACCGGTCGCCCCCCGTGCGACCGGTACCTGCAAGTTTGCATTTGAAACAGAACTTTTTTTCTTTGGTTTTTCACTTAGGGGGACCGGTTGAAGTCAGGGTCGACCGGTCGAGGTACACGTCGACCGGTCGCGCTGTGTAAAAATACTGTGATTCGTTTCAAACTTCTATTTCTGTGCGACCGGTCGCCCTGTGCTTTGACAGCAAAATTATGACCGTTTGACAGCAGACACATTTCCTTAAATTGTGGGATTGATTTCTAACAGCTATATTCTTGATTTTAATTGTATTTTTCTGTAGATTTTCAATACCCAAGAGGAGCCTATGCTTGATCAATCATCTCCTATAAATAGAGGAAGTTTTGGAGCAACCAAAAACAACAATTGAGATACAACACAACAAGATACACTTCAAGCAAATATTTGTTCTTCATTGTTATTATTCTTGTTGTATAATTTGCCTAGCTATTCACTTTCACATTCTTGAGGTCTAGGCTATTCTTGATTACACTTTGCACTCAAATTGTAATATTTATTATTGAGTTGTAATCTTGATTTTTTTATTATCATTCAAACACAAGATATCCTTGTTAGTGTTCTTGTGGTAAGAGCACACTTGGATGATCTAGGTGATAGGTGCAAGAATATTGTGGTGATCTTCTTATTGAGGTGTTGAAGAATTTGGTATTCTTCAAGGTTGAAGATTGTGGTAATCTTCACAAGGTGCCGTTGAAGGAAGATTGTGGTAATCTTCAAAGGGAGATTGTGGTAATCTCCAAAGGTGGTGTTGAAGAAGAGTGTGGTGCTCTTCAAGGTGTTGTAAGTTGAATTTGTATTAATTTTGGTAATTAATAAAATTCTTTTTCTTTTTGAAATCCATCCCGGATATACTGGGGTGGTAGAGGATTAGGCCCTAGGTGGGTTGAACCTCTTTAAATCAACGTGTGTTGTTTACATTCCGCACCTTATTATTTGTCCTTGAGCATTCGGTTAGAAAAAGTGGGATAAATTGAAAAGATGGAGATAATCTATTCACCCCCCCTCTAGATTATCGTAGCCGCTTGGACTTACATATTTTACACAGGGGGACCGATCGACGGGGGGTCCGACCGGTTGACCCCCTGTTGGACCGGTTGCCCTCTTAATTTTTCAATACAGAAAAGATCAGAAACAAAGAGCCATCTTCAGACACCAATCGACCACTTGGTAGACCGGTCGACCACACCGGTCAACCACCTGGTCGAACACATCGGTTGACCCCCCTGGTGGACCGGTCTACCCCCTTTTTTCAGCAAACAAGTTATTCTCTGTTTTGCATAACTTTCAGACACGGGATGCCCTATAGGGTGACCGGTTGACCTCAAAACAGAGGAGTTATCCAATTTTAGTAAACTTCAAGAAATACTCCAAAAAATTAGTAAAAATATTTTAGATCGATCGGGAGTATTTGGACAATATTTAGAAATATTGTTATGATGTAAAAACACTTTTAAACAAAATCATTAAAATCATGATAAAACATTTATGTGTTGTCCAATTTTGTCAAAAATAAACTTCAAGAAGTACTCCGAAAAGATAAAGGCATTTTAGATCGCTCGAGAGTATTTGGACAACATTTATAAACATTGTTTTGGTATAAAAAGTCATTTAAACAAAATCATGATAAAAACATTTTTCTAACAAACTCCCCCTTTTTGATGAATACAAACCAAAATAATTTTTAAGAGATCGATTTTAAAACAAAACACATTTTTCCGGTCTAAAACATTAATCCATTTTAAGCAACACTTATCATAACTAATAACACAAGAATAGGAGCAAAAAATTTTCAAAAACAATTTTGCAAAAGCTCCCCCTATCAACATGCATAACAAGAATAAATAGAAGCAACCAATTAAAAGCTAAAAGCTTAGCTTTTACAATTAAAGCTTGAATTTCATGAGCTTAGAAGCTCCCCCTGTCAAAAAGAAATCATTAGTCATAAATAAAAGTCTATTTTTCGTCCATTGGACTTATTATCATCCTCAACTTTTGACTTTTTTTCAATTTCACTTCATTTTTTTTTTTTCTGAGCTTTTTCTAGCTTCTTTGAGCTAATGAGCTTATTTCCTGTTTCTCCCCCTTTGGAATCATCAAAAAGAATGTTAGCACGATAAAAACATCAAATAATTATATCAAAGTGCGCATTGTAATCGATTTTTCGAGCTATTTGAACATTGTAGCTTAAATACGAAATAAAAGGGAAAAGTTGATCATTTGACTTGCAAAAGCACATTTGATTGACAAAACATGATCTCTATAAATACATAAGACTTTAGAATTCGAGAGAATCATGTAAATAATGAAATTTTCATAGGGACATTTTATCAAGCATTTGGTGTGCGTAGAATAAAACCGAAGATGTATATAAAGCTTGTAAATTCAATCATGCCCAACAATCATCACCAAGTACAATACTATATCTATCATACATCAATAATCATCATTCACAACACAATTATACAAGAATTCCATCAAAATATTAAAATACAAGCTCTTTCTCAAGGGTTTAACCCAATTGAGATTAAAAGGAAGAATTCTTACCAATTAAACGGAGAAGTCGAGTAATACGGATGATATACTCGTACTATAAACCCAAAAATATAGAATATACAAGAAAGAAATCATTTCGGGTGAATTGTATGTGAAGTGAGCGAAGGGGTGTAAAAAAAATACGAAATAGAACATATAAATCGAATGAAGAACAGAAACATTTTAACACTGAAAATTGGCACAGGCGACGGGTTGACTAAGAGTTCGACCGGTCGGCATCATAGTCGACCGGTCGACCTTCTTGGTCGGCTAGAGTATGTGCTTGTGTTCAGTTTCTATTCGATTTTAGAACCAAAAATCTGTTTTTTTACCCCTAAGTTTTAAAAATGTACAAAATGTAATCATAGACCTCATTCAATATACATTATGCCTAAACAAGCTCGAATGAGGTAAAAGACTCGGTGGTTAGCGATTAAAAACAAATGTCCACGAGTTATCCTTGAGACGGAATAGAACACGTCTCAATTTTTCGTTTAAGAAACGTAATCCCATAAAAAAATATAGAATCTCAATATGTTTAGTTCGATTATGACGAACCGTATTTTGAGAAATTATTATCACCGGACTTGTTATCCCGAAAAAGATGAACGTTTTAAAACTTTGGATAAACAAGCCATATGAAGAAGTGCCTTCAAATATTTGAAAATTTCTTTTAACGGCACTTTAATGAGATTCGTTGGGATGTTGTGAAATTGAGCATATAGGCATAAGGCATGAAGAATTTCGAGTCTATAAGAATAATGAAAGTTGATAAACATACCTCGAATTTATTTGTCAACCAATATGTCTTTCGCAATCTTGACACTTATGACGTAGATGGCCATGGATAAGTCTACGATCATTTGTTCCTTAATACCAAAAAACTTGACAAAATATCTTGCACAAAAGCATAGTAATATCGAGTAATATACACAATATTGATATAAACTATCATAGAATTTGGACAAGTAGCACATACTATGCTTTTTAAGGAATCAACAAAAGTTTGATAAAACATGTAAGTTCAATTATGCTTATAGGATGCCATATAAGGTCTCTTTTGAAATTTGAAAATCCGAGAGCATATAGTTGAGACCTCATTTAAAAGAAGTATTTGAAAAAGAGATTTGACAAAGCAAACAAGAATAAGGACATGAACATGTGCAATCAAATGCATAATTTTGAGAGGAGGATAAAAATCAAATGTTTTATCAAAACAAATATAATCCTTTACAAAGTCTCGGATAAAACATACTTTATCGAATAGTGCCTTTCAAAAAATTGAAAAATTCTCTTAATGGCACTTGTATGGGATATTTTGAAATATTTTGGAAAGCAAGCACATAGGCATATGGCAAAAATAAATCGAGTCTATGAGATGAATAACAATGCTGAGCGTACCTCGATAGTTTATGTCACTCTTGACATATTATGACGTAGATGGTCATTTATGAAGATAATATATATATATATATATATACTACACAATTCTTAAACAATTCTTGCACAAAACATAATGGTAAAAGTGTAGGCTAAAGCAATAAGAGATGTCACAAGTATGCTTATGCTATATAAATCCATAAGAGATAATAAAATACATTAGTCTTAGTAAATGCACAAGATTTTTTAAAAACATCATACAAGGTCTCCTTTTCAAAAAAATTTAAGAACACAAATGTATAGAAGACCTCATTTTAAAATATTTTGAAAAATCATTTTAAATGCAAAAATACAAGCATACACAGAATATTATGCGTATTTAAATAAGGAGAGATACGGTTTACCAATTTCGCCATTTCCACGGGTTGTGTCTTTCCCTTTGTTGGTAGTATCTTCCTCTTGAGAAGTTATTTTGTTGATGATGTCTTCTCCAATTTTGCCAATTCCAATGACTGTGTCCTTCCCTTTGTTGATCATAATTCCTTCTTGGAAATTCATTGTGGTGATGGTTTCTCCCTTGATAAGATGAAATGGGCATTTGATGTCTTCTTGGCGGTATGAATTTTCTTTGATAATTATTCCACCGAGTACCAAATATGACATTGTTTTGTGGTACCCTCAAGTGTTTGGGTCCTTTGGGATTAGCTTTGAGACTTTTAGGTCTCCAAAAAGGATTAGAGCTATTTCTAGCCCGACAGGAACTAGCCGTGTGACCCTTTTTACCACAATAGAAGCAAATAATAATTTTAGGAGCATAGTGACCAACATTCTTAAAGACTTGATTCTTTTTCATATGATTCACAACATTAGGCTTATGATCAAGTCCTAGTTTCAAATTATTACAACTATGAACATCAACAATTTTGGTCATTTTATTGGTACTCAAGTTGAATTTTAATAAATCATTTTTCATGCAATTAATATCCTCAACAAGAATACTATTTTCCTTTTCAAGGATTCTAACCTTATCAAGTGTGGTGGTGTGAGCACATGAAAGTGATTCATAAGAAGAAAATAAATTATCATTATAAATTTTCAAAACATGGAATTCCTTTTTCAAATTTTTATATTTAACAAGCAAGCTTTGGAATTCATTTTGAAGCTCATCAAAATCATTTTGCAAATCACTATAATCATTTTGTAATTCATTATCATAAGAAGTAGAGGGTTTAGAGCATACCTCGTTCTCTTCTTCGATGCCCATAAGACATTGTTCGACTTCTTCTTCCTTCGGAAGTTGTAAGAAGCCCATCCCATGTTGTTGGATTTGATGTTGTATCCACTTGAGAAGTAGATACTTTTGAGTAGCTCCTTTCATTTGCATATACTTCATATATAGCTTCTAGTTTTCTCCATACTTTATGTGCCGATCGAATTCCTATAATATGATCATATTCCAAAGTGGTAAGTGAACAATAAATAATATTAAGAGCTTTACCGTTTAAGGAGAGGATTTTCTTCTCTTTATCATTGAGCACCTTGAGGACTTTTGAGGTGTGAGGTGCGTCTATCATCGGGATGGATTCTTCATTAATGACCGTGTTCCAAATATCGAACCCGCAACTTTGTAAATAGCATTCCATTCTTTCTTTCCAAAATGTATAATTTTGGAATCAAATAGTGGTTGCTTGTTGGTGGAGGCGCGTGGTAAAGGTAGACTTCATTCGTAGCCATTGATCATTCCTCTTTACTCGCGATGTGGAATGAGCTTGCCAAAGAGTTTGGCTCGATACCACTTGTAAGTCCAAGTGGCTACAATAATCTAGATGAGGGGTGAATAAATTATACCATTTTCTCGATTATGCCCTCTTTTTCGAATGTAATAAGCCAAGACAAGAATGGAAGTGCGGGAAGTAAATAACACACATCGATTTATAGAGCTTCACCCCACCTAGGGACAACGTGCTCTACCACTCCAGTATATCCAGGATGAGTTTCGAAAAAGAAAAAGAATTTTATTAATTACCACAATTAATACAACATCATCATACAACACCTCTTTGGAAATTACCACAATCTCCCTTGAAGATTACCACAATCTTCTACGGCACCTTATGAAGATTACCACAATCTTCAACCTTGAACAACACATCAAAGAGCACCAAACTCTTTAACAAAAAGATTACCACAATCTTCTTACACCTAACACCTAGATCATCCAAGTGTGTTCTTACCACAAGAACACTCACAAAGATATCTTGTGTTGAATGATGACCACAAATTCAAGATTACAACTCGATAATGAATAATACAATTTTGAGTGCAAGTGTAATCGAGAAATAAAGCCTAGACCTCAAGATGTGAAAGTGAAATACTTAAGCTATAAATACAACAAGAATGTTGAAAGTGCAAACTTAAAGAAATTTGTAGATTTCTTGTTGTGTGTTTGCTTGTGTTGTTATATTTTGTTTGCTCTAAGTCTTCCTCTATTTATAGGAAAGTCTTTAAGATTGGATCTCCAACATAGGCTCCTCCATCTCCACTTTTGTCTACAAAAAGGAGATCACAAGATGTAGATATATTGTACAAAATTGTTAAAGTAAATCTTGCAGATAATGGTTGTCCAACGGTTTGAATTTTGCTGTCAAAAACATATGTCGAGCAGTCGAGTAGAAATAGGATTTTGAAAATAGATCACACTATTTTACACAGGGGGACCGGTCGACGGGGGCTCCGACCGGTCGGCGGGGGCTCTGACCGGTCGACCCCCTGATGGACTGGTTGCCCTCTTAATTTTTCAATACAAAAAAGATCAGAAACAAATAGCCATCTTCAGATACCGGTCGACCACACCAGTTAACTAGGGGTGTCAATTTTTGACATGACACGATAGCACGACACGGAAACGATACGAAAATAGCGGGTTAGTGGTTAGTCTTATCGTGTTCATGTCCTTATCGTGTCAACACGATAAGGACACGAAAATTTCGTGTCGTGTTCGTGTTTTTACGTGTTTACACGATAAGGACACGAACACGGTAGTGACACGATAATGACACGACATGAACACGATAAGGACACGATAATGGCACATTTACTTGTTAGTAACACGATAATGACACGAACACGATAATGACACGTTTACCTGTTAGTGACACGATAACCTGATATTTGTATGTTATATCGTGTATTGTCGTGTAATGCCGTGTAATATCGTGTAATTTGTTATCGTGTATATTAACATATAAATCATTTTTTTGTTTTTGATTTATCGTGTCACTATCGTGTCGACACGAAAATTTTCGTGTTTGTGTTCGTGTCGGAGCAAATCCTTATCGTGTCGTGTCGTTATCGGGTCGACACGAAACACGAGACGATAACACGATTTGCCACCCCTACAGTTGACCCCCCTGGTGGACCGGTCTACCCCTCTTTTTTCAGCAAACAGGTTGTTCTCTGTTTTGCATAACTTTCAGAAACGGGATGTCCTATAGGGCGACCGGTTGACATCAAAATAGAGGAGTTATCCAATTTTAGTCGAAAATAAACTTCAAGAAATACTCCAAAAAATTAGTAAAAACATTTTAGATCGATCGGGAGTATTTGGACAACATTTAGAAATATTGTTTTGATGTAAAAACACTTTTAAATAAAATCATTAAAATCATGATAAAACATTTATGTGTTGTCCAATTTTGTCAAAAATAAACTTCAAGAAGTACTCCGAAAAGATAAAGGCATTTTAAATCGCTCGAGAGTATTTGGACAACATTTATAAACATTGTTTTGGTGTAAAAACTCATTTAAATAAAATCATCAAAATCATAATAAAAATATTTTTCTAACATAATGGACCACCAATTTTTGATGAAGTAAGTTACAACAGTGTAATAGAGGTTTACTACGAAGAACCTCAAAAGTTTGACGAGGATATTGGTAATTATGATGGGCTACCTATATTTGATAAGAAAGGTGACGATACAATTTCTCTAATTGACTATGCAAAATCTCCGCAATTTGACAAGGAATGTAGTGGTTATGACGGACCACCAATATTCGATAAAAAATTTGAATTTAGTGCATACTCGGTATTTGTACTAAATGGGACTCTTTTTCCATTAAATCTCAAGCAAAGATTTTGCAGTTTTTCAAATCATTTGGTATTGACTTATCCGATATTAAGAGTGTTATTAGGCTTAAAAGAAAACACTTTATAGTTGTTTCTTTGTTAATTGAAAACTATCATATTTAAATAGTATAATGGGAAATGGGCTGGAAACTAATGATGATATTCATCTTATTTTCTGGTCTCGTCCTCCTCTCGCACGTCCAATGTTTGATGATTCTTCTACTGATGATATCCCTTCCGATTCAAACACTAATTGTCTTGAACCTGGATAGAATGATGGAGATAAGATTTGAAATATTATTTAAAGATATCTTAGTATCTATTTGGATTAGTTTTAGTTGGTTATATACTTATCTTTTAAGAGTTTTCAATAGTTAGAAGTTTTATTATTGTAGGAGTTTAATCTTATAAATATTTGTTTTGTTATTATTTTAGGGGGAGGTTGATTTTTTTTATTAAGAAATAAAAACGAAGGTTTTCTCTCAATTCTTGCATCTTTTTCGGTATTCTTATAGAATTTGTATTATTGTCCACGCTCCCACCTGCATCATGAAATGACCCCTTATGGGATCAACATTATGATCCAATGGTAGAAACTTGTGTTGTAAGTGTGATTGACCCGAATTCAATCCATCTGAATGCATGTGTCATCTCCCATACTATCCCCTGTTGTACTCAAAAAAAAAAAAAAAAAGAAAGAAAGAACGAAATGACCCCTTATTAGCACACTTAATAAAAAAAATGCCCTGTTTCCAAGTTCCAACCTCTAATTTCTCAATGAAAGATGGAAACAAGAATTGGAATTAGGATCTATATGGATGCATCCAAGAGGATATCGGAGGATATACATACGTAAACAAAATCCAAAAAAATCATTTCGATTAGTTATAGGATTCATGGAAAGGATTACTTGCATTTGCATTGCATACCATATGCATCCACTATTAATGGCATTATATATGTTATGCTATATATCACATATGCTTTAAGTTCCATTTAGACAATTCATAAGTATTTATGAAGCACATAAGGATTTCTTCTTAGTATACGATGCTTGTTCAATTATCTTGGGTTGGGGGTTCATTAATATGGGACATTAATAAGTTTGATAGTTTCAATTGGTTTATTTGGTACCCATGATTTTAATTTGTATTTTTGGATGCGATATACATCCCAGTATACAAGAAATGAAGAAACCTAATATAGTCTCATTATATTTGGAAAAAAAAAAAAATAAAAAAAAAAGAAAAACTTCTAACAATTCCAAGGTGATTTCATTGGAAACAGATATAATTTAGGGGTAATTACCAATAAAGAAAAAATGGAGGTTTGGGGTAATTACAAAATATTCATTGAAGTTTTTAGATTATATAAATTTTCGTAGAACTTTAATTCCATCTTACATTTCTACCTCAACTGCTAGTTAAACTGACTGAATTTGCTTACGCATCACACATTTTATATTACATCGATCAATTTTTCTAAATGTTACAAATATAACCCAAACTTTTCTAATTATCTTCTTTAGTCTCTCTATTTAATTAATTTTTTTTAAATTTCTTTCTACTATGTATTTATTTATTTTTATGTTATGAACTGGCCTCCAAGGGATACAACACGATTTTGGTGTCCTGAATTTTGCACCAAGAAAAAATAATATATATTTCTTCATGTTCCAGCTGTTGGAAATTAGCGAAAGCTGGTGCACGAAAAACCGTGTATAAGGCTATAAGCAAGCTGGCTGGGAAGTCGGCTAATTATGTACTGGTTTTTGGAACAAGGAAAACGCGACTTTGGTAATGAAAACTTGGGATAATTGCAAAAACACCCCCAAGGTTTGGGCTAATTTTTTTTTAAAAAAAAAAAAAACAAGGCTTTTTGAAAATTGCAAAATACTCTTATCCAATGCAAATGGAACTAAATCGTGAATACCACAATGTCAATGCACGAGATTGCATATTGTCGTCTCAAGTTGAAGTACTTGCTCATGTACTATTGTTAGAGCATTTTCAACATATTGTTATATCTTCAATTTAGATTAAAAACTTGTTCCAGTACTACGCCAAATACGAGCCATTTTAAAAATGTGAACGGTTTTGCACCAGAATTAAATAGCGCAATGCTGCAGCTATGCTAATTTTTTTCTTTTTTGGGGGGGTTTAGATTAATGATTTTAGTGGCGAAATATGCATTAAAATAGAATGTTATGAAATATTTCTTTTTAGTGCATAATTTACTGCAAATTGTTGGACTAGAGATATATTGCAGAGTAAAAATTGCTGGAGATGGTCTTACGAGGTAATTCTCTATTTGAAATAAATTATCAAAACTTAGTGGCAAACTTAAATGCAAAATGTATTCAAAGAAAAAGAAATTATAAATCAAAAATGATCCTGATGAATCCTTTCTATAATTATATTTAGAAAGAAGAATCGTACTCTAAGCAATCAGACCTATAATTCTACCAACCTATAAACATTTGTATGCCTAAATACCCCCAAAAGTTCAGGAGCTCATTTTTTTTTAAATACAAGTGAAAAATTGTTATTGTACTAATTCAAAGTCATTGAATCTTGGTCTTGTCCTGTCAGGTGAAAGGCATTCTTCAAGTGGCTTTCTCTTGTTAATAATGTTTTGCTGGTTTTGGCTTCTGCATTTTCCTCTCATCAAATGTGGCCTAAGCTTATCGACGTCAGATTGTTGAACTGGCTTTAGGAAAAACTCTTCTGCTCCATGCTCCAAGCAGTTGTTAATTCTTGATGGAATATTTTCTGATGACATTATCACAACTGGAATGTCCTTTAACATTGCTGATTCCTGAATATTACATCAATAAGGCAATATTTCATTAGATACTTTCTCAATAAATAAATAATTAAGTGTGACAGGAAAATGATAAAAACAGAGAATTGGGTAAGTACCTTTATTTTTCTGAGAAGATCGTAACCGGTTACTGATGGCATGGAGTAATCTGTGATTATCAAATTTACTTCTACAGCTTTCTGCACCTGAAGACGAATTGAATGTATGATGATCAGCTTAAAATGTTTTATTTAGAAATATGTAGATTAATATTGATTATATAGGATAAAACCATACATGAGTATTTGTATTTTCATCATCAAGCAATCCCAGAAATTCAAGAGCCTTGACTCCAGATTCAACAGCAGTAACTGCATATAGTACAATAACAGGATTAATTAGTACACCAAGAATAATAAAAATAAAAATAAAAATAAATAAATAAATACACCATTAATTAGTACAAGCAATGAAATATTAGTGCAAACAATTAACCTTGATAGGAAGAAGTTTTGAGGAGCCTCTCAATCAACTTTCTATCGATGATGCTATCGTCAACTGCTAGTACATGGAACTCCATTTCTGTTGCTATTCCAGTGCTCATTGTTTCGTCTATATGTACGACAAGTGCAACGACTATATATATATATATATATATATATATATATTTAGTGCAGATCAAAGTTTAATTTACAATGTGGATTGATTGAGTTTTTGAAACAAGAATGAGAAGGATAATGGGACAACACAACTATTGAGGAATTTGAATATATATGAGGAGGTGTTATAAGGTATTTGAATGTGGGAAAAGATCATCAAAGATATATATGAACAGATTGGAAAGATTAGATAAATCCCACCAGATATCATTCAGAATCTTCATGATTTTCCTAAGTTGGTATTTGAATTGCAAAAGAAGCAATGTACTTTCTTTGATCTTTATTCTCTTGGATTCAATTTTTCAAAAAAAAAATTACTTAGGATCTTGGATTAAAATAAAATAGTAGATACTTTGGCTCTTTGACAAGCCTAAGGACACAGGACTCTTTGTCCCTTGACCTTACATTATTAAGCTAACATGCCAAAGTATCCCTTCCCATGCTTGTGCTGTTGTGCACACTAATTTTTTTCATTATATATATTTCTACTTTATTTGGGTGTTTATCTTAATGAGATTTGATGTTGGCGCCTCAAAATATATTGTTCACTGCTTAAGGAAAACAATAATTAGTGAAGCTACTTGGAAGATGCCAATATTGATATATTTTAGAGAATATTTAATTTTCATATAAATAGTTCATTACGTGTGTAATTAACAGATTCCACCCTAAAATTGTACTTCATTGCCACATTGCACCTCAAAATAGGATAGTGTTGCACTATGTACCCTCAGCCTCAAGCCATTGCAGGTGGAATATTTACGGAAAATTATTTGACAATTGCAAACAAGGGCATTTTCGTCTGTTAACTTCATTTCTACCTAGAACAGTGAAATCTTTCTTTTATTCGTTCTTTTTTTTTTTTTTCATTTTTCCCTTTTTCCTTCTATGTTCCTATTCTCTTGATCAAGAGTCCTATTTTTTTTATCATCAAAAGGAATTTCATTCGTCAAATTAAACTTAAAATTTATTACGAATAGAAAATAGTTGCAAGGCTTACTAATTAAAAACATATACCAATCTAAAATAAAATTTTAAACCTGTGCACCAATGAAAATGATCATGAAATGATCTCACTTTTATCACGATACTTATGAATCTTTTGAACAAAATCCCACATATAGTGACAAACTTATTTAACTAAAACAAAAGTCACTTGTTTGGGACAAACAAAAACTACCAATGGGAACAAAATTATTTTTTAAAGGCGACCAAAAACCATCAAAAATCATTTCTCTTATCCTCCATGGGAGAGACGAAAGGGAGGAAAAACATAGAAAAAGAGAAGACAACTTTGGGATTTTCTAGATCTCCCTCACCTAAATTAATTTAGGAGTAGAAATCCAATTCTTTTGTTTTTCAGTAAGCTCTTCTAAGTTTGATGATAATAAATGATGGCAAAAATTTTGTTTTTAGTTGCCACTTGCCAGTTTAGGGAAAATTGTTTCACTCGTTCTGCAAATATTGTTGACTTGTGTGTGTTTGTATTTCAATGAAGTGGTGTTTCTTTTGACTTGTGATATATATTTTAGTATTTCTTAAGGGTGCCGCTATTTATGTCCATTTTTTTTAAGTATACTTAACTTCTAAATACATTCTTACCCCATTATTTAAAATAACATTTTTATTAATATTCCCAATTTACCATACCCTCGTTAAACCTACATACCCGATTCTTCCCCAAAATATACACCGTTTAATTTTCCAAATTTGTACAACTCTCATTAATCTCTCGTGTAATGGGGATCGACAAGAGATGAAGATTGATTCTCGATGAGGAACCATTCAAAGATTTGTTAATTTTCACATTATAGAGTATAATTTTTGTATTGGAGTAATTGTTCTTTTGCTGGCATGAGGGGCATTTCAATTCACATAATGTTGTTTTAGGGTTCATGATGGTACGATCGTTATGTTATTCCATTTGAGTCATTGTGTCACCTACCATTTGTTCCATCTGCCATCTTGATATCTACCCACAATAAGGGCATTATAATCTTTTAAATTAATGATATTTTTTTTTAATTATAGAAAATGGGGTATATTTAGAGGAAAAGGGAGTCCTGTGAATAGTGTCACACATTTGTTAATTTGATCATGAATAGATTTGTCTTACTTATAGTGTCACACATTTGTTAATTTGATCATGAATAGATTTGTCTTGCTTATATGAGTTATATTTAGATAATTTATTTATATAAATTAAATTCTAACTTATCAGTAAAAAGGAAAATAGCTTAAGTTTATGTTTGCTATATTTATTCCTAGAGGAGATCTCCTGTCAGATGATCTAACGGATCTAATCCGTTAGACGGATCTAGTCTAGCCCGACCCAACTCGGAAACCCGGTAAAAAAATCAGAGACAAAAATCAATAATCTCCCCTGCTCTAATTCCAGTTCTCAAGCCCCACAAAAAAATACTTATGGGCGTTGAATCCAAAGCTCGACTACTCGAATTTACATGAAACTTAATCTAAAGGCTTGTGCTTTTCTTTTCGTAACATATGCTCTGCGAAGAAAGAGGTATGTTTTTAGAAATAGCAAACATAAATATATATATACATATATATATACACATATAGAGAGAGGGGGGGGGACTGGGGTTAATAATTTTAAAGGTTTGGTCACGATTTGTTGTAAAGGTAATGACAATGAATAGTGAGCATATTTTGAAAGAGAGAGATGCAATTTAAGCCCATATTCACATTCAGTTATCGCGTTCCCAAATAAAATCCATGGCGACAACTAAGAACATGAAAAGAAGTAGAAGAACAACGACACCACATCAGCTTTAGGCCCCGTTCTCTCGTGCTATCATTGTCCAAAATTCGTTCGTAATTGCGTTTAATGTAAATTTTTATTTGTTAAAATTGTTCGCCAAGCAGCCGGAGATCTACTTCTTCCTCCTTGATCCTCTGAAAGTTTAGGTTTGAAGATTATTATTTTAGTTGTTAGAATAAACTAATACTTTTAAGGTAACAACTAATACTTTTCAGTGGAACTGCTAATACATTTTATTGGAAAAACTAATACTATTCAGGAAAATTACTAAAAACATTTCAGTGGGAAAAAACAATATTTTTCAGGGGAACTACTAATACATTTAAGAAAAACTGCTAATACTTTTAGAAGGACGACTAATACTTTTCAGAAGGACTGTTAATACATTTTGGGAGAAAATTTTAATTATATTCAAGGGAACTACTAATACATTTCAGAAGAACTGTTAATACTTTTTAGAAGGACGACTAATACTTTTCAGAAGGACTGTTAATACATTTTGGGAGAAAAATTTAATTATATTCAAGAGAACTATTAATACATTTTACAAGAACTGTTAATACTTTTTAGAAGGACGACTAATACATTTCGGGAGTATAGTCATAAGAAATACTGAAAAAACTCTTTAGGGAACAACTAATACATTTCAGAAGAACTGTTAGTACTTTTTAGAAGGACGACTAATACTTTTCAGAAGGACCTTTAATACATTTCGTGAGAAATTTTTTATTTATTTCAAGGAACTATTAATGCTTTTTTGAGGGATTGTTAATACATTTCGGGAGTATAAGTATATTAAGGAGAAATACTAAAAAAACTCTTCAGGAAACTACTAATACATTTCAGAAGAACTGCTAATACTTTTTAGAAGGACGACTAATACATTTGAGAAGGACTGATAGTACATGTGTTCCCTGAAAACTAATAACACCACTGCTAATATTACGAAAATGTCATCGGATCCGTGGGTTAGATCCGTCTAACTGGTCAGACCCGTTAGACGGTCTGACAGGAGTTTTTGTGTTATTCGGTTATTCCTAAAGGTGGTGTTGATACATTTTCGCATGAAAACTTGCAAGTGCAATGAACATAACAATTATGCTCTTTTTTGATTGACTTTACCTAAAGTTTCGTTAATATTGGATGTGAATAACGGATAAATACATCCACATGGACATACTGAAGCGGCATGATTTTCTCACTTGACATAGTTTTGATCTGGTAAACTTTTAAGGACTGTCCTTGATTGTTTTAATATCGATCTCCTCAATGCATTCTACTATTGCTTTGCAACACAAGTCTACCTCAAATCAAATCTGTGTGAACTGTTAGGTTCACATTCAATAGATTCAAATGTAGATGCTACTACCCTTTCATTATCCACTAGTTTATTCAATCATTAGTCAAAAAAGCCAAAATAACTGGCTTTACTACCAACATAAAAACTGTCATTTAAGCCCATGAATTATCAAAATTATGCATTTGATTGGGACTAAGATACTTACATATGCAATAATAAAAAGAAAAATGATTATTTCTCCAACATACAGGTACCAACGATGTTTACTTTAGAAATAAAGTTGTGAGAAAAGACAGGGAAGAACTGATGTTTTTGGGGCCGAATAATGATGACAAATTGAATTTCCATTATATGCGTTTCACTACTTTGTTGTTGTTTGCTTTACATAACATTACCTATTTTGACCCTAGTTCTCACACTACCTCTTATTAGAGCTGTCAATTTTAAGTTCGGCCCGAGCCCAAGATGGCCCGACTGACCTTATACAATTTATTTATAAATATGATGGTCGGGTTGGGCTGGTCCAAGAAATTAGTGGTCCAATGGACTTTCGGGTTGGGCTAATTTTCTGCATTGGCCCGGCCATTTGCTAGCTCTAACGGTAACGTTCATATGATTAAAATTTATTGTGAGGAATGCATTTAACAAACAAAAATGACCCAATTTGTCCGGACGAGTTACCGGTTGAAATTTCACGAGAAATGGCTTGAGGCTCAAAGTGCAAAACTAATCATATCTTTGGGTGCAATTTGTTAAAAATATAAATTTAGGGGTGCATTAATGAATTTTAATTCCAGATGCAATCAGATGCAATCTGCGAATTTTTTTACTCACTTAGAAATTTAGAATGAAAAACTTCAAAGGCTATATTTCGTTCAATTAAACTGCAAGATAATATTCCTCACAATTAGAAAAAGAGTATGTTGATTGGGGCCTGGGGGTGGGTAGTTTAGGGGTGACAATTTGAGGTACGATATGATCGACCAACACGAACACAACACGAAATTATAGGGTTTGAGCTGGGGTTTATCGGGTTCGGGCCGTTATCAAGCTGACATGATAAGGTACCATAAAAATTGGATTGATATCGGACTGGCACGATAATTTTTTAATTATTGATAATTGATTATTTATATGGGTAATTTATTAGTAATTGACTATTTTGTGCTTGACTATTTTTATTGATAATTTATTAGAATATATGTTTTAAGAATCAAATATAAAGAAGATAAAAAAAAACGAACTTAACTAAATAAATTTTACAAATTTGCTTGTCATGTTTATCGTGCCGTGTTTTTAACGTATCGTGTTTGGACTTAAATTTGAAGCCCGTTAAACTTATCGTGTCGTGTTCGTGTTTGAACTTATCGTGTCGTGTCGCTATCATGTCAACCCGATAACAGCCGAGCACGAACAACTTGCCACCTCTAAGTTGTTAGGTTGTAGGATGAGGCTAGGTGGGGCTTGGGAGGTTGGGAAAGAGCAGGCTCGTGGGGTTAGTTGGGTGCCAACTTTTTGGAGAAATTAATTAGTTAAAGTCCACAAACCATACCTATGCTATGACATAATGACAACTTGATTGCTGAACGGTTACCTATATAATAAATTTATTAGGTCCAACAAAGTGATGTCACTCCATTTAAATTAAATAGTTTACTTTTGCAAAAAAAAAGAAAGGCACTCGTTATCAAACTAACGGGTAATGAGATGCTACTCAAATAGGTAGCACCCAAGTCCTTTGCAATTATGGCATGTCTTTTTTTTTTTTTTTTTTTGAAACTTTAAATTCACATGCATGACCAACATATACATAACTATCGAAGAACCAATCTCAAGATTGGTGGAATTAAATGATACTCATCTGAGAGGCACAACCTGGACTTCTTTCTTCTACATAACCCCATTTCAATTGTTGATAGCAATTAAATCAAAAAATTCCAGAAATCATCCTGAATGCAAGCAGCTAAGACTATAGCTAACATCCTGTATCTACAATATAAATTAGTCAAGATTCAAAAATCATCCATAGCATTTTGCCATCTGGGCACTCCGACGCTACTCCAAGAAAATAAGTAAAGGGAGTTGTCGCTGATAGGTGGACGCCTCTCTAGGTGTTTGATACCTGTGTCCAAAGACAAAGAATACCCGACACCGCTTGGTTTTATAAGAACCAGAACAGAAGAAAATGATAGAAAAGTTATGGTCTCTTAAAATAAGGGATAATTGCAAAAGGCCCCTTGAGGTTTGGGCTAATTACATAAAAACTCATAGATGTTTCAAAATTACAAAAAACTCCCACAGGTTTGATTATGTCTTAAATTTAAGGGGGGAACCGTAATACTCCTAGGAGTTTTGAAATGTTTTTTGCTTATGAAGGGAAAACTGTAGGACAGAATCAAACCTCAAGGAATTTTTGTATTTAGCCCAAACCTGGTTTTTGTTTTTGTAATTATCCCTTAAAACAATTGAACTTAAATTCTTAAAGTTCACACTGTACAAACTAACACAGAAATAAATTAACGCATGAGAATCAAGGGTCAAAAAGCATGAGAGAAATCAAAGGTACAGAGAGTGATTTATGCACCTTTTCTGTCCTGGAATTAGTTCGCACAAAGCTAAGGTGAGCCAAGTAATTGCTCTCGGCAAAATCATGTAATGTGCGAAATGATCGTGCCCCCTCAGGATCATTTGTACCAAACTCTTCCTTCAAAAACCTTCTGCATTCATCGCCATCCTAATGGGGGGATGTGCACCGTTTTAGTTAATGACATATATTACACAAAGGGTTAATGCATTATATTCAGAGGTGGAACCACTATAGTGTAATCATCAAAATAAATGCAATGAAGGTGCTAGTATCAACATCAATGCATCTTATTAGAACTGCCTGCTAGACAGGCCACGGCAAAAGCCCAAATGAGGCAGCTCAGAATTCATACATTCAGTCCTTTTCCATTGTTCACGGTTTGTTTAATGCGTACCCTTTAGCATCAAATTTCCATTGTTCATATAGCTTTGGCACGTTCATTGGAACTATAAATACAGCTCCTAAAAAACCTCATCCATCAAGGCAAATGCATTGATTACATTCTCAGTGCGCACATAAGTTCTTAGAGCAGATAAGTTCTTAGAGCAGTTTACAAAACAATTTTGGGTCGGCAATCTGTATTAGTGCTCTTAGAACTCCTCTTTTTCTCGGTGATACAAATTATTCCTACTTTGAGTATTCCCACATGGGGAAGAAACAGCTAACAAGCTTATCCTAAGCTTGATTTAGGAAGCATATAGCTTTTTCATGTGGGTGAGGACAAGATGTCGAGAAGGATTAATTGTACGTTACAACAATGTCTTTGTATTCTCCACTTGGCTTTACATTGACATTGGTTCATGGGCAGGATCAGAAATCACTAGAACAACTTAACCAAACTAGCATTATTCACATCTTTAGAAAGTCCAGTTATTAACCATCGATCCTCAATGTAGCAATGAAGTACTATTATTGCCTACCAATTTCTACTTCAGCAGTTAGCGGAATTCTTGAGCGCCCATTTCTCAAAGGCACAAATCATATAAGCAGAAAGTGGACATAAGAACATACCACTATTCTACATTATTTATGTAGAAGGTGAAAATAAGATATCCTTATTGTACGGTATTTCAGAGGAATCTATTAGATCTGCCTATTCTTCCAGATATGAATTTGAAGTAGACAAATGGTCAAGCACTTGTTAAATTTCTGTCTTGTTTTAGAAATTAAGCAGATGTCCCAAACTAAAAGATTTGGCATGGGTAATTTGTGTTTTCCCAAATAGGTGTCTCATCTTTCAACACTAAAATAAAAGACCCCATGATGCATAATTGTTCAAAAGGAAGAATGGGAAGGACCACACTACCTGTAAAAATTTCATCATCTGCTCTTCGATTGTGCCAGTCATTGCTAATGTTTCCACATGAATAGGACGTGCAGCACCCATTCGATGAGCACGGCTAATAACCTGCTCCTCCATGCTAATCAATTTTTATAACAACAATATCCAGTCAATATAAACAAAAATAAGTGGGAGAACAATTTTTAATACTCTCAGAAACCAAGTTAAAACTGAATCCAGAAGCTCAGGCTCTTAGTGAACAGTTCACAAAAAGACGAGGATAAAAGCATTTGACAAGAAGCAAGGAGAAGCAATTATGCTGGAAGAGCTGTCTCAAGCAGGCCTAACATGATTTTAAAGAATTTGTCGAAGTATTGGTTATACTTGTCAATGCATACAAATTACATCCATTACCTTCTATCCCATATAGGTTCCATCAGATAGACATGAGTCACAAAGCTTAAATCAAGACCTAATGCTGCACTTCCATCCATCAAGAGAACCATACAGTTTGCATCATGCTGGAAAGTTGCCAGTGATTTCATCTGAATTCCATAAGAGCCAATTAGCAACTAAGCTGCATCAAAAGTATGAACCACATAATCACAAAAACAAAAAGCAAATGAGAACATACCTTATTGCTAGAGTGCATCGGACTGTACATTCCAACAAATTGAATACCTGCAATACTCAACTGGGAAAATGTTGAAGAAAATTAACGAATTAATAGAATACCAGCAGTACTTAATGGGAAATTGTTGAAGAAAATTAACTGATTAATTAAAAAGACTACACCATGAAATCATGTGTATGTGCTGATCAAAAGTTACCTGTTGTTCAATGATATGTATATGCTCAAGAAACTGGGAAAAAACAATAACTTTCTCCAGAGGAATCTGGCTCCACTCTTTTCTTAAGTTATGGCAAGCCTCCTGATCTAGAGATATGTTGAAACAGCACCTGTTAGGGGATAAATTAAATTCATTGGACATAACCTCTCTCTTCTCAGCGTGGCACACAATAATCCTCTGATTAGTTTCTTGCAACTCCTTCAACTGGCAAACTAAATATGTAACTTTGCTGCTAGATGTTGACTGCCAATCAGGATTCCAGTCATCCTGAATTAAACAGAGGAATTTTTTGAAACATCGCATAAAGAAGATTAAGGACATAAACAGAAAACCAAACGAAAATGACCAACTTAGCCCCAAAGAGTTATTGAACAAAAGATGACCAGGGCACATAATAGAAATATGACCAAATAATAGCAAAGTTAAGTTTTCATCACATAGATCATTTGGTATTATCTTCATCCATCAAAGACTAGACACAAACTCTGCAAAGTGCCTTTGACAGCACCTGTACACTAGGAGCGACCATGAAATAATGAATCTTTAAACTGTGAACTAAATTTGAGTTACATATTGGTAAGGACAGCTGCGAGAAGACTCATATCCAGGATAGTAGCATTTTTCCCTTTTCTTAATCTAAAATGTGGAAAAACTATATATGACATGCTAATTCTTGCCAATGATATGAAAACCCGGAAGTGCCTAGGCCTACTATATGAATAAAACAAATATCTATTTCTAAGACTACAAAGAGAATAAAAAAAAAATCAAATTATACACAATCTTACTCAAATGTACCTGTTTATATGAAGGTTGTAACTCAATGAGATCCTTTGGCACAGGCCACTTAGGATTAGGATTCTCTGGACGAGCTAATTCCTCCGGACTTTGCATTTCGTACATGTTACCACAACCAGGAAATGTACACCTTTCACTGTCTAAAGCAACACAACCAAGGCATAAAAGGTGCCTACAAGGTGTAATGACAGGTAAACGACACCATTCTTTGCACCTGACAGTATAAATACAAGCAAAAATCATTATGGTTCCTAAGTTAAATGGAAAAAAAAGACCTGAAAGATAAACTGGCAACTACCTCATGCAATTGCCACCATACAATATATAATATTTTATCAGAGCATACTCCTGTGACATAGGATCCAGACCATTTTCTACTAAGATATCCATAGTTTCTTGAATATCTTGGCCAGCATCCGTTACTCTGACATGTCCAGCCACGCAGCAGGATAACCTTACATTTTTTATTGTAGTAGCCCGAAATTTCCATTGTTTTGGGTTCAATAGACTCTCAACATGAGATGGATCATTCCAGTCTGCCATTAGAATATTACGCTGAACTGTTTCTACCAACTCATTATAACTTTTTGCATGTTCTTCAGAAAAATCCACAAATGTTACTCTTTTTATGCAAGGAGGGATTGCTTTCAGATCTTTCTTCCTTGCACTAATCATGCATCTGTTAAGTAACTGCAGCAAACGTGACCTGCCCTCTTCCATTTCTGCCTCAAATGGCCTGAGTATACCTGCTTCCCATGATTTCTGATGCTGCCCATATGTCTCTTCCTTGAGGAAATTTAGCATTGGTTGAAGATACGATAATTGACTGTTAGGAGTGTTCGGAGTTGGAGTACCTGTCAACAACCAGCGGTTAGTGGCAATCAGCGACACCGCCATTTGCAATTTGTTTGTCAAATTGAGACTTGAGCCGAGAGTATGCCCCTCATCCAACATGACTCTAAGCCAGTGAACTTGCATTAGCACACTTTTTTTACGGGGACCCCATTCAGCACTCAATCGATTGAAGGTAGTTATTACAACATCATAGTCCCACGCCAAATTGTGAGCAGAAGGCTTTTTCTTTTGATCGCCCCATATATAGACTCTCAACTGACCTGGCCTGACATGCCTTTCAATCTGAGTTTTCCAATGATCAACTAGATTTGAGGGGACAACAATCAACGTGGCACTTGAAAGATACAACCTAAGTGAATCTAATGGCTCGCAGAGAGCAATCCTAAGGGAATCCAAATCAAAGGCGAGGTTCACAAGACTTCTAGGATAATACCACCTCATAGCACCCTTTTCTACTCTTTTTATAAGGCCAAATGCTTGAAATATCTTGTGATAATCACGAGCAACTCTAGTATCAAATATAGAGGTTCCTACAATTGGGCTCACCAACCCACTTGTTTCCATTTCTGCAAGCTTATCTGGTGAAAGTTTAGCTAGCCAAGTCAAGGCTTTCTTTGTCTCAGAATTGATCGACGTATAGTGTTCCTTTAGCACACTAATAAAAAACGATATATTTTCCTCCTGGCCTCCAGAAGATCCTTTGGCATGAAACCCTGGTAGGTATGTAATAGACTCCCTATAATCCCAGGATTCTTCAGGAACATTACAACTCTGGTAAGATGGGTCACTGTTCATACTACAAAACCACACTGTGGAAGTATTTGCTACATGTCCATTTGCAACCTTCCGCCACTTGCTACAAGCATCACACTGGACCCAAGTTTCATTATATTGAATACCATCTGTCACTGTCCCCTTATCCCTTTTCCTAATGAAGGATATCCCACGGGATAGATCAACTTGGTTGCCCGAAATTCTCTGTTTGCGGCCTTTATAGGCATGCTTCCGTTTCTTGGAGCATTCCTCAGAAGTAAAAGATGGCTCCTCATAGGCATCCAGAAGATTTCTTTTTGCATTAGTCCAGCCCCTGCTGCACTGCATAGTGATAGGTGCGGGTGTTGAGTGTGCAGGGGTGCAAATTTTAATTCTTTTATTAGAACATGATTCAGTGGACTCCAGCATTCGGTCAGCGAAACCAAGAGACCTTGGTGAATTTGATGCAGTGCCCCTATAGATCTTATTTGGGGTGAGTTCATCAAGAGATAATCTTCCCCTGCGAGCTTTCTTACAGACAATTTTGTTGATACTTGATGAATTACCCCTTGTTATATTGTCCGCGCTAACTTCATAATAGCCACACCTATGATTCCCATCATGCATACACCAGATCACTTGTACTGTATCTGGGGGTTCTGCCAAGGCTCCTTGTGTCTTCAGAATAAGTGAAAGGGCAGTAATAGTCTTACCAAGTCCTGGTTCATCACAGAACATTCCCCCACGAAAATCCATTATGGTAGGAACTATACCAGCAACAATTTCACCAGAAACCATATTGATATTAAAATCAAACCCGTCTTCGGTCCTGAAATCCATATATAGAGGGTGTTTTAGGACTTTAGAATCCCTTTCACGCTGTAACATCCACTCAACTGCAGCCTGCTGATGAGGATACAGTTTAAGTTTCATACATGGCATGATGGATGCTGCCAAATATCTTAAATGATGGCATGTCAAAGAAATTTTAACAAGGTCAGTCGGGCTTAGTGTAGTTAAAATATTAATCAAAATATCATCTGACAGCACCCAGACACCGGATTCACAGGATGATTCCGCTGGTTCTATTCTTGTACCATCACAGTCTACCTTCATTGTCACGCAGGGTAAACTCTCAAAAATTTCCTGGAGCTCAAAGAGCTTTTTTTTCTTGGGATTGTCAGGTACATTACAATGCCGCATACAGCCAAGGACGTGACAGTCTGTCACATTCCAAATGTTATAATAATCATAACAATCCAATTTGACAGACTTGAGCATCAAGCTTCTAGCTTCCCAATCGCAGCTGCCAGAAACCATTATAAACCACATTAGAATCAGCTGCAAGGTAGAAACCACCAGTCCAATAATCTTTTTCTGGAGTTTTAACTTTTAAGAATAAATTAGATATATTCAGCCAAAGATTCATAGAAAATGGCAGCTCAGGGTCATCTTACAACACAATATTACTCAAGTTACGGACGACTGTCAAACAGCGTAAGATTGGACATTATTTAAATAAAGCCAAAAACAGAAGTAATAACATGTGTAACTTAGTGATCCGACATTGACCTGGCTCGCCATGCTATTCCATTACAAAAGTAATCCAACATCTAGTTCTAACTCTATTGGAGGGTACTCAACGCAACAAACAAGTACAACAAAAATAAAAATGAATTCAGGTACAACATATATCTCTTTGTAATGCTCCTGAGATGAAAGCAGGCATTCCAGAAAAATAGAAAAGATAATTGCTTCTGCTTTTTCAAGAATGTAACCAAACACGTGAATGTTTCCAAAACAAAAAATATAAATTTCAAATTTTATTTTTATTTGGTAAAAAGTCCCCAAACACACATTCTTCTAAATTGTGATATATGGACTGCTGATGCCAACAGAACTCAACCCCATCATCTCATAGTGCTTTTACATCAAAATATTGGAAAACTGACCTTAATGTCTTCAATTGACATGAGCAATCACAAAAATTACCTTTCATTGATCATCTTGCTACCACGGTTCATGATGTGCACAAACATAATGTAGTATCTCAATGGGTCAGTCTATAATGAACAGGTGCAACACACTCGGTCCAGTACCAAATAATTGTATCACAGAGGTGGGTGTATTTCACCACCTACCTCCCTTGGTATCAGGAAGACCATGTATGACGCACCTGATTTATGCAGAATTTCACAATCCTAACTCATGAATATCTATCATATTCAGTTGCAAGGCCACCCTCCCAGGCTCCACACAGTTGCTCTAAAAGGTATCTAAATAGGCGAAGCAAGGAAACTTCCCATAAGTCGACAATGTGCAGGTAAGTACTACGCGCCTTCAGCGACAATTCAATAGCCGGTATGAAACTCTTATTATCATTTTCCTATTTAATACTTAAAGTAGTTCTAAGTTCTAACTTAAGTAGTCAGCTCGTTTTCAAGCACAAACTTCTTCCAGGAATGCAATAGCTTGCGACTGCGGGGCCAACCTACCATCAACATTCACGACTCACAACACGGAACCACTCCCTAAACAGACGAAAGAAAAACCATACACATTCAACCATACAACAACCTAGCAGTCAAACAAAACTTAATTTTACAATAATAGCGGAAATTAGTAAGCAAAACAATGTCAGTCCACCTCAAGTGTTTGAAAAGTGCCCCAGCGGTGGATCTTGAACGCGGGAACTGCCATCCAGACCACAGAGCCATCGGCAAGTACACATCCACTAACACCACACCCCTGATTTCCCTACTTCCACCGTCCAGTTCGCTCTCGCATGGCGAAATATTCACAATTCGCCCCACAATTTTCAAGCATTTGTGAGCAACGAGAGCGTGCAATTGGTGCACCACGCTAATTGATCCGTGGACCATTCCAATTCTGCTCCACCGCTTCATCACAGATGGCGTCGCTTTAGAATCCGGAGCTTCTGGTTTGCCAATGGGGTTCAAGCGGACATCATTTTGGGTCACAAAGTAAACGTTTGGAGGAACGCCGTCAACGCGGCAAATCGAGTTCAGGGAATTGAGGCGTCGCCAGGAACTGTGAGCACAGCACAGAGGTAACCACAGAGCTTGTAATCGGTCGGTGGTTCGACGTCGTTTTCCATATTTTTGCGATTTGGGGCAAAAGATTTCTGGTTTGGATTATGTAAGTTTTTGGGAACGATGAACAGGAGAAAGACGACGTTTTATAATTAAACCAGGGCTGTTTTGAAGAGAGGACCAAAAGCCGAGGGGTCTAATTAAATGACAAGATTGCCCCTCTCCAAAAAGAGTAAGAAAAATGGTATGATTAGGGTTTATTTTGTAATTAGATTCCAGTCCAACAAAGCAAATTGGTTTATAAGATCAAAAAATAAAATTTAACGTAAATTAGGCTCCATATTGCATGTTAATTAACCGTAGATCTATATAGTCTAATACGACAAATTAAATGCAAATAAATAAAATAAAGGTCTTCTTTGGTTTGAATCAGGTTCTGTTTCAACTTTCAACAATTTTAAGAAATTGAAAAATTAAACATTCAAATATTGATTTTTGATTCCTCATAACTGTGTTGTCATCTCACCATAAAATATTATTAAAAAACCATAACTATTACTATATTTACATATCCAAATTATATTACATACTCAATCATCATATTAATTTAAAAATAATATTATTTAATGATTGATACATATATAATCACGCAAAATCTTTCAAGAATAGAGTAAAAACAATCTCCCTCGAAACTGAAACTTAATATACCTCATAATTTTCCATAAATATATTTATGCAGTAAATCTTTCCTATTATTTTATTTTCAGTGAACATACAAAAAGATAGGAAGCCCATTATAAACAAGATCTAAAACTAAATTGAACTGCATTGGCATTTGTGATTGGATATAAGAATTTTTAGGAAATTTTTTACTATTGAGAATTTTTTACTAAGAGATGTGAAAAATGGAAATGAAAAATTTTGAAAAAAAATACTTCACTTACTTCACTTTTTTTCCAATAATCACATATATTTGTTTTTTAAAATAAAACCATCAAATCACCAATTATTATTACACATTTTTTCCACAAATTATACTAGAATTCCTCTATACTCACATATTTCAATTTCTACCAATCATACCTAATCATTATTTCTCTATTTCTATATCAAATCAACTTTCCTGTTAGTCCAAGTGGCTACGATAATCTAGAGGGGGGGTGAATAGATTATCTCGGTTTTTCAGATTTTGCCCTCTTTTTCGAATAATCAACCAAAGACGAGAATGTAAATGCGGAAATAAAACAACACTCGTCGATTTAAAGAGGTTCAACCCACCTAGGGCCTAATCCTCTACCACCCCAAGATCTCAGGGATGGATTTTAAAAAGAAAGAAAAGATTTTATTAATTTACCAAAAATTAATACAACACCTGAGGATTACCACAACCCTCCTTCACCACTTTGAGGATTACCACAATCCTCTTACACCACCTTGAGGATTACCACAACCCTCTTACAACACCTCGAGGATTACCACAACCTCTTACAACACCTTTGAAGATTACCACAACCTTCAAACACCTATCACCTAGATCACCCAAAGTGTATTCTTACCACAAGAATACTCACAAGGATGTCTTGTGTTGAATGATGACCAAAATCAAGATTACAACTCAATAATGATTGATCTGATATGAGTACAAGTGTAATCAAGAATTGAAAGCCTAGACCTCAAATTTGTGCAAGTGAAAGTGCTTAGGCTAATACAACAAGATATATGAAAGTGTTTGCTTTGTATGCTCTTTGCTTGTATATTGTGTTGTATCTTGTTGCTTGAATGAAGCCTCTATTTATAGGAGAGGTCTTGGCTTTGATTTCCGGACATTGGCTCCTCCGGGGAGTGATTTCTTTGCAAAAGAAACCATTTAAAATCATCAATATAGTTGTTAGAAATCAATCCCACAAAATAGGGAAAAGCTATGCAAAACGCGCAACGGATAGTTTCTTTGTCAAACATGGGGTTCGACCGGTCGCGCAGAGATAAGATTGAAATTGAATTCTCGCGAATTTTTACACGGGGACCGGTCGAAGGGGGGTGCGGCCGTCTCACCGTGTAATGACAAGGTTGCCTCAGCGTTTTTACGAAGCAGAAGTCCGGAACAAAAATCCAACTTGCAGTGCAATGTGTCGCTCACCGGCCGACCGGTCGACCACACCGGTCGCCCACCTGGTCGACGGCCGCCGCCGCCCATTTTTTTCTTACGTCCCATTTTCTGTTTCAAAACTCAACTCAGTGCGGGTTGCCCTATAGAGGCGACGGTCGAGCCTGAAACAAAAGTGTTGTCCAATTTTAAATCGAAAATAAACTCCAAGAAATACTCCGAAAAATAGTAAAAACATTTTAGATCGATCGGAAGTATTGGGACAACATTTAGGGACATTGTTTTGGTATAAAAACCATTTGAACAAAATCATCAAAATCATGATAAAAACATTTATCTAACAAACTCCCCCTTTTTGATGATTACAAACCAAAACAATTTTCAAGAGGACGATTTCGAAAAACAAAATAATTTTCCGGTTTAAGAGTAAACTATCCGTTTTAAAAACATTTTACAAAAGCTCCCCCTATCAACAAGCACATTAAGAAGAAATATTGCATAAGCTAGAAGCACAAGCTTTTACAAAATAAACAATAACTTCATGAGCTTAGAAGCTCCCCCTGTCACAAATACTTAATGTCCATGCAAACAAGTCCATAAAACAACTATTGGACTAAGTTTTCTTCACAACTTATGGCCTAAACAAGCCATAGCTTATAGCTTCTATTTCGAGCTTTTATTAGCTTCTTTGAGCTAACGAGCCATTTTCCTGTTTCTCCCCCTTTGGAATCATCAAAAAGAATGTGAGGACAATAAAAACATCATACAAATATATCAAAGTGCGTCAAAGAGACGATTTATCAACCATTGAGCAATTTTAGGCTTAAAAACCAAGGAAAATGGGAGAAATGTATCATAAAGAGTTCATACGCTCGTTTTATTTTCCAAAACATGATCTCAATGAGTATAGAAGACTTTTGGAAGCGAAAGAATCATGTAGAAGTTGAAATTTTCATTGAAACATTGCATCGAACACATTGTGGGCGTGAAAAATAAAAAGAGTTGTATAAAGCCCTTGTAAATAAATCAAGCCAAAAATTTTATCACCAAATTATACCAATCATCATACAATACAAACATATCAACTAAGCTCATCATGATCATAAAATAATTTCATCAAGTAATATACAAGAAAGGCCATAAACTCGAGGGTTCAACCCAATTGAGCAAAGTAAGGAAAATTCTTACCATTTGATCGGAAAAGATGAGCAATGATGATGATAAACATGCTATATAAGGTCCAAGAAATAAATGGAATGCATAAAAATCAATTTTGAGTGACAATAGTGTGCATTTGGCAAAGGGGACGAAAAATGGCCAAAATGAGTGAATATGTCTAATCTTTCAAGACAGAAAGATTTTAAACAAAAAATGGCTTAGGGCGACCGGTCGTGGTTGAGGGCGACGGTCGACGTTGAGGGCGAGGTTGCCCTCAACCTCTTCACCCCACATTTGTTTGACAAAATTTTCAAAATCCGAATTTTCAACCAAAAATCCGATTTTTCGCCCCTAAGTTTTAAAAACATGCAAAATGCAAACGTAGACCTCATTCAATATGCATTATGCCTAACCGAGCTCGTATTGATACAAAAGTCTCGGAAGTTAGCGGTTTTGTAAAAATGTCCGCTAATTGATCTTGAGATGGCACAAACGATATCTCAATTTTTCGTTTTGAAACACAATCCCTTAGAAAATGATGTCGAATCTCAATATGTTTAGTACGGTTATGATGAACCGGGTTTTGAGCAATATTTATAGCGGATACATTATCACAAAAGATAGGATGCGTTTTCAAAAGAGCATTTGTAATCCGCTAAGGTTTGTTTCATCCAAAGAAGTTGAGTACAACAAAATGCGGCGGAAATATATTCGCTTCGGCCGTTGAAAGAGAAACACGGTTTTGCTTCTTTGAAAACCAAGAAACTAGGCAATCGCCTAAAAATTGACATGATCCAGGAAGTACTTTTCCGATCATCAATATTACCCGCATAGTCAGAATCACTATAACCTTTAAGAGAAAAGATTTCATTCTTTGGATAAAATAAACCATATTGAATAGTGCCTTTCAAATATCGAAAAATCCGTTTAACGGCACTCATATGAGATTCTTTTGGATTGCTTTGAAAACGAGCACATAGGCATACGGCATGAAGAATGTCCGGTCTACTAGCGGTTAAATAAAGTAAACTACCAATCATACCTCGATACTTGGATTCATCAACCGTCTTGCCTTTTTCATCTTTGTCAATTTTGACATTGGTTGCCATACAGAGTCGAGACGGTTCTTCCTTCTTCAATGCCGAACTTCTTCAAAAGTTCTTTTGTATACTTAGATTGCGAAATATAAATACCTTCTTGGCATTGCTTAATTTGAAGTCCAAGGAAGAAGTTTAGCTCCCCATCATACTCATCTCGAATTCACCTTGCATTAACTTGGAGAATTTCTTGCACAAAGATTCATTAGTAGCACCAAAGATAATATCATCAACATAAATTTGCACAAGTAAACAATCTTGCCCTTTTTCAAAAACAAAGAGTGTAGTATCAACTTTACCTCTTGTAAAACCATTTTGCAAAAGAAAAGAGCTAAGTCTATCATACCATGCACGGGGTGCTTGTTTTAAACCATACAAAGCCTTTTTAAGTTTATAAACATCATTAGGCCTAGAAAAATTTTCAAACCCGGAGGTTGTTTTACATAGACTTCTTCTTGAATAATACCATTTAAGAAAGCGGATTTAACATCCATTTGGTAAAGTTTGAAATTTTGAAACAAGAATAGGCAAGTAAAATACGAATAGCTTCTAAACGTCTTCTGGTGCAAAAGTTTCATCATAGTCAATACCTTCTTCTTGACAATACCCTTGAGCTACTAACCTTGCCTTATTTCGAACAATGTTGCCTTGATCATCAAGTTTGTTCCGAATACCCATTTAGTACCAATAATTGTTTGAGATGGAGGACAAGGTACTAATTCCCATACATCATTTCTTTCAAATTGATTCAACTCCTCTTGCATTTCCAAAAACCAATCTTCATCCTCAATAGCTTCCTTAGCATTTTTAGGCTCTTTTTGAGATATAAGAGCTTTCTCGGCAAAATTCCTTCGAGTCATTACTTTATCAAGAGGATCACCAATAATAAGATCTTTTGGGTGATCTCCTTAAATTTCAATGCAACGGGAAGATCCGAGATATCACCTCTATCTTCTTGAGGACCATTTGAAGTGGACGGTTGATCATTTGATGTAGACGGTTGATTATCAATTTGAACAATTTGTTCAATAATATCTTCCTCATCACTTTCATCATTAGGAATTCTTTCAACTCAAGCTTCATTGAATTTAACATGGATGGATTCTTCAACAACTCCACTAGTCTTATTGTAAACCCGATATGCTTTGCTTTTTGTTGAATATCCCATAAATATCCCTTCATCGGCCTTAGGATCAAGTTTGTCCAATTGATCCTTAGTATTCAAAATAAAGCACTTACATCCAAATATTTTGAAATAACTAATATTTGGAGTTCTTCCTTTCCAAAGCTCATATGGAGTTTTATTCATTTTAGGACGAATATAAACTCGATTAATGACATGGCAAGCGGTACTTACGGCTTCGGCCCAAAAATATTTTGGAAGAGAAAATTCATTGAGCATGGACCGACTCATTTCTTGTAACGTCCGATTCTTCCTTTCGGCTACACCATTTTGTTGAGGTGTCCTTGGAGCCGAAAAATTATGTGCATATCCCTTGGTTTCACAAAAGACTCTAAATTCACCATCAAATTCTCCACCTCGATCACTTGAATAGACTTAATAGTATCTTCTTTTTCATTCTCAATAAGTCTACACAACTTAACAAACTCATTAACGGCATCACTTTTATTAGCAAGAAAAAGTGCCCAAGTATATCTAGAGAAATCATCGACAATAACAAAGGTGTAATGTTTTCCACTTAGACTAGCAGTACCAATATCCCCATACAAATCAAGGTGAAGCAATTGTAGGGGTTTGGTAGTGGAAATTTCATTTTGGGCTTAAAACTACTCTTAACTAATTTGTTCTTTTGACAAGTGTCACATAAGCCAAGATTTTCAAAATTCAATTTGGGTAGTCCTTTTACATGTTGGTTTTTGTAAATATTTTTCAAATTTTTGTATCCAACATGTCCGAGTCGCCTATGCCATAAACTCGTTAAATAATTATTGGCGACAAGACAAGAAACATTTTGACTAACCAAATCACTAGTACAAATTTTGTAAAGATTGCTTTTCTATTTGCTTCACAAATAATATTACCATTTTTAAGAATAAGGCATTTTTCTTTATTAAAAGAAACATCATAATTTGAATCACAAAGTTGGCTAACACTTATCAAATTAAACTTAAGCCCTTCTACTAAAAGAACATTACAAAGAGAAAGAAGAGTTACCAATTTCTCCATTTCCAAGAATTTTTCCTTTGCCATTGCCGAACATGACCATACCCTCTTCTTGGAGCTTGATGTTGGTAAAAAGCTCTCTCCTCCCGGTCATATGGCGTGAACATCCGCTGTCCACGAGCCATTTCGAATCCTCCATGGTTGTTATAGCCCCTATTACCTACAAAATCATTTCTTTTAGGTACCCTATAATTTTGGGGTCCATGGGGTTAGTCTTGAGACCTTTGGGTCTCCAAACATGTCTTGAGCTATTTCTCAATTTGCAATTATTAGCATAATGTCCAACTTTGCCACAATAAAAACAAGTAGGAGTATTATAATTATTGGCACGTACAAAAAGTCGGACCTTGGTTATTTTTCTTAAAAACACTTTGAAATGGCTTATAACCAAGTCCCGATTTGGAATGCTCACCTCTTTGTGCATCTAAAATTTTTGTGACTTTATCCGTACTTATGTTGAAACGATGCACGTCATTTTTCAAACATTCAATATCTTTTGTGAGCGATTCCTTTTCGGTTTCAAGAGAATGAATTCTAGTAAGAGTAAGAGCATGAGCTTTGTCTAAAGATTCATAAGAGGTAAATAATTTTTCCTTTTCAATCTTAATCTCCTTATGCTCCTTTTTCAAATTTTTGTATTTAACGATTAAATTTTGAAACTCAATTTGCAATTCATCAAAATCACATTGCAAGTCATCAACTATGGAGGAAGTAGAAGAATTTGAGTGTACCTCATTGTTTTCATTGTCTATAGCCATGAGACCGTGCTCGGTTTCTCCTTCCTCATCGGTTGTTTCGAGTAGTTCATCCCATGTTTTGACTTCCGCATTTAGAGCCTTCTTTTTTGTAAAAGGCTTCCTTTTCTTTTGCTCCTCTTCATCGAGCTTTGGGCAATCGGCAATGAAGTGCCCGGGTTTTCGCATTTAAAGCAAGCATTATCTCTTGGTTTTCTTGCTTTATTTTTATTCACAAATTTTGCAAATTTTCGAACAAGTGCGGCCGTCTCCTCATCATCATCATCATTATCATAGTATGCATTATTAGAAGAGGAAGCAAGACCTTTAGGAATATTTTGCATACCCGATTGATTGATGGATGGTTTGGTATTTTTCCTCTCCTTGAGATAGACTTCATAGATGAGGAGGTTCCCGATGAGCTCGTCAAACTTGAGTGTCTCAAGATTTTGTGCTTCCGTGATTGCCGTCACCTTTTCGGACCATGAGGGAAGAGCATTCAATACCTTAGTCACCTTGTCTTCTTCGGAGATGACTTTACCGAGGGCCACAAGAGGATTGACAATGTTGTCAAGCCTTTCCACCATCTTGGAAATGCTTTCACCATCATATATGTTAAAGTTTTCAAAGTCTTTAACAAGCATGGTCTTTCTAGCTTGCTTGACCTTCTTTGTCCCCCTTATATAGTCTCCAATTTTTCCCAAACCTCATGTGCCGACCTTATGCCTCGTATGCGATTGTACTCGGTGGCGGTAAGTGAGCAATGCAAAATATTTAAGGCCTTACCGTTTAGAGAGAAAGCCTTCTTGTCATTTTCATCGAACTCCTTGAAAGGTTTAGGAGCCAAGGTGCCATCCTCCATTTTCTTGGTTGGTTGATCAACTCCTTCAACAACCACATTCCATATGTCAAATCCGCACCCTTGTAGAAAGCACTCCATACGGTCTTTCCAAAATGCGTAGTTGTTGGCGTCGAACAATGGTGGCTTGTTGGTGGAGGCGGTGGTGAGATAAGCGTCATTCGTAGCCATGGATCTTTCCTCTTTACTCGGAACGAGCTAGCCAAAGAGTTTCGCTCGATACCACTTGTTAGTCCAAGTGGCTACGATAATCTAGGGGGGTGAATAGATTATCTCGGTTTTTCAGATTTTGCCCTCTTTTTCGAATAATCAACCAAAGACGAGAATGTAAATGCGGAAATAAAATAACACTCGCCGATTTAAAGAGGTTCAACCCACCTAGGGCCTAATCCTCTACCACCCCAAAGTATCTCAGGGATGGATTTTAAAAAGAAAGAAAAGATTTTATTAATTTACCAAAAATTAATACAACACCTGAGGATTACCACAACCCTCCTTCACCACTTTGAGGATTACCACAATCCTCTTACACCACCTTGAGGATTACCACAACCCTCTTACAACACCTCGAGGATTACCACAACCCTCTTACAACACCTTTGAAGATTACCACAACCTTCAAACACCTATCACCTAGATCACCCAAGTGTATTCTTACCACAAGAATACTCACAAGGATGTCTTGTGTTGAATGATGACCAAAATCAAGATTACAACTCAATAATGATTGATACAATATGAGTACAAGTGTAATCAAGAATTGAAAGCCTAGACCTCAAATTTGTGCAAGTGAAAGTGCTTAGGCTAATACAACAAGATATATGAAAGTGTTTGCTTTGTATGCTCTTTGCTTGTATATTGTGTTGTATCTTGTTGCTTGAATGAAGCCTCTATTTATAGGAGAGGTCTTGGCTTTGATTTCAGGACATTGGCTCCTCCTTGGGGAGTGATTTCTTTGCAAAAGAAACCATTTAAAATCATCAATATATTTGTTAGAAATCAATCCCACAAAATAGGGAAAAGTCATGCAAAACGCAACGGATAGTTCTTTGTCAAACACGGGTTCGGCCGGTGCACAGCAGAGATAAGATTGAAATTGAATTCGCGAATTTTTACACGGGGGACCGGTCGAAGGGGGTGCGACCGTCGCCTCATGAATGACGGTTGCCCTCGAGCGTTTTTAAACAGAGAAGTCCGGAACAAAATCCAACTTGCAGTGCAAAAAGCTCGCCATCGGTCGACGGTCGACCACACCGGTCGCCCACCTGGTCGGCCGCCGCTTCGCCCATTTTTCTTACGTCCCATTTTCTCGTTTCAAAACTCAACTCAGTACGGGTTGCCCTATAAGGCGGCCGGTCGAACTGAAACAAAAGTGTTGTCCAATTTTAAATCGAAAATAAACTCCAAGAAATACTCCGAAAAATAGTAAAAACATTTTAGATCGATCGGAAGTATTGGGACAACATTTAGGGACATTGTTTTGGTATAAAAACCATTTGAACAAAATCATCAAAATCATGATAAAAACATTTATCTAACATTTCCATCATCACATTTTCATAATTCCTGTCAAAAAAAAAGAGAGATAATTTTTCAATAACTATTAAGCCAGCTAATTATGTCTCAAACCAAGATGGCTAGGCCTAAAGGATAATGCATCAGTTAGAAACTGTTTTTTTTTAGTACAATGGAGGGAACTTGGGGAGGGAACACACACACCCGTATGGGATCGAACGTGAGTCATGCACCCTTACAACACATGTCTCAACCACTAGAGCACAAGGTTGATCCCCAATTAGAAATTATTTACCAAATAACCATGATTGTGTGTCATATACATAACCCTTACACCATGATAAAAAGGTTTATTACAAAAACACTCAGCTATCTCTAAAAATTTTAAATACCCCCTATGCTTGTTTCTATTTTCCAAATTGCATCTTTCGAGAGAGTATTTATTATGTAAATATAAATCTCAATAAGGTATTTGTAATACAATAACGGCCAATTTATAATTTTGAAAGATAAGTAGATTATTTTTTTTTTCAAGTAGACTAAACCTAAAGATGGTTTTTGTAATTTACCCACAAAAATCAACATAATCAATCCTGAAAGATGATCCATGCAAATATATTATTATATCACATTGGCACATAGCAAGTACAGTCACTTTACAAATTATAGATTCCACTTAAACAACTCCATTCCTCAATCCTTGTAATGATATACATCAAAAGCACTTCATATAAAGATCCCTTCAAACACACATTTGCTAATCAATGTTCCTTCCTAAGCTTCTTGATCAAGTTCACTTCTCTTATAAACAAACCTTCTTGCAACAAAAACATAACCACACAAATTGACAGCACTCATGCCAGCCAAAACCCAATAAAAACACTCTAATTCTGCTCTATTAATATTATCCCCAAGCCATTCATGCCCACCTCTACCACTAATCCCCTGCACAATAGAAATCAACCCACTGCTCAAAAAACTCCCCACACCAGTAACAGTAATATAAGCAGCCGCCCGATACTCCTCATTGCCACCGGCATCTGATCGTAAAACAACTCTTGCAATCCGACGATCGTGAACACGCCGGAAATCCCGATCAGCACGCACTGTGGGATCAGCCACCAGACCGCCATCGAACAACCGATTTCGGATCGTCTAAAAGCCCGTTTTCTCTCGCGACACGAACCCTTTTCGACTCGACACACGCTGCGACTGCCATGGTCAGTATGGACAATGCTAGTCCGGTCCCGATTCGTTGTAGGATGGTTATGCGGATGGGCGGCCCGTGAGGCGCTGGCGAAGGGGGACGAGGCCCGTTCGTATAGTAGAACGGAGGTGAGAATCGTGAGGCCCGTGAATAGGGCGACAATGAGTGATACGACACGATACAAGAAAATTCTAGTTTACCGACATAATTTCCCGCAATAAATGATTTTGTCACTAAATTTTACAATTACCTAAACCTACAGAATAAAAAATATTATTTTTTCCCAAATTATACCGACAAATTTCTGACATATCACCGACAGTTTTTAAATTCACCACCGAAATATGTAGATATTTACTAACAGTTTTAGATTCTGCAGAAAAATATTTACCTACAATTATTTTACCTACACTTTACATTTATCTTAATAAGTACGTACAGATTTATTTGTAGGTAAAATAATATTTTCCTTGTAGTGGAACACGACAGGATATTAAACGTGAAATATAGAGAGAAATGACACGACAAGGCACGACACGACAAGAAAGCATAAAAATGTAAATTAAGCTAAAATTACAACATAAAAACACACGATAGTATGACACAAACACGACACAATGACACGAATTCCCGACCCTACCTGTGAAGACTTGGAATGATGCTGCTGGGATTTGGAAGCTTGGTGTGATGGATCTGTTCATGGTTGTGCCTTGTTTGGTGAAGTATGTGCCAAGTTGGGCTATGACTACTGCAAACATTAAGCAACTGAACCAGATGGGGATGAGTTGGAGGACTAGTTTTGTTTCCTCAACTTGGTTCACTGAGCAGAGTCTCCAGGGGTTCCTTTTATCACTTGATGCATCTTTGTCGTCTATGATCATTGCTTTGTCTAAAAACCTGAAAATATTTTGGATTAGTGTAATTCTACTTTAGTTACTTGATTATAAATATTTTAATTTAAATAATCTGAACCCAATTATAGCATTTATTTTTAAAATTTAATTACTTGATATGCTATTTTGATTATTTAACTACTTGACAAATTATTCTTTTCTTTCTTGATATTGTATATTTGTGTTGCAAATATTGATTTCCTTTTTTTATACAGGAAAAATGACTTTATTTTCTAAGACGTATTCTAAACAGTGAAGCGAATAGAATGAAGTACCAACAGCTATCTTAATTATGATGGATTGATGGCCATTAAGAAAAATATCATACTCTCCAGTCAAGAAGATTTGACATGCAATATAGTGTACACTTAATTTGACAAATTAATTCGAGATTGATTACTAAAAGTGTAATTGAGTTTGATTGGTTAACTTAATAAGTCAATCTTGAATATATTTGTCAATTTGAAACCCGACTACTAGCGGTCAATTTAGTTACTAGAAAAATTGTAAAATATGTGTAACAAGACCAACTTATCCGATTTACATCTCCATACAACTTAACTAAAAAAAGTCTTTTGTGAGGCGGTCTCACTGGGATCTAAATCCCAGTGAGACGGACTCCTAAGGCTCTGTCTTGAGAACATGAACTATGAAAATAAATTTTAAGATAATAATGAACCATGAAGAAACAAAAATAAACCTTAAAAACATGAACCATTAAGAATAAACCCGAAAAATAAAAAATAAACCCAAACAAATAAAAAATAAACCCTAAAAAAACTAAAAATCCTAAAAACCCAAATCAATTAAAAATAAACCCAAGAAACAAAATAAACCCTAAAAACACAAATATAAACCCTAAGAAAAATAAAATCAAAAAAAAAATCTTTAAAACTTTTTGTGTAAAGAACTCACGGATCTAAACCGTGAGACCGCCTCACGCAAGTTTTTGCCCTTAACTAATATTTGTTCAAACTCAATTCAATTAAAAATTATATCAAACTAAAACACAATTATTGAATTTGATGAAATTTCTAAATAAAGTTAAATAGTTGGCTTAAAAATTATATCCTATGTTGACTTTGTTAGATACTAAACCGTTTAGCTAAATGGCTAATGAAAAATCAAATTTTGAAAAGACAATTGGAAAGGACAGCTATATCGCAACTAGTCAATCTAAAATATTTCGGTAGATAAAGTCCAAATCCTCATCATTAATAGTTTTTTTCTGAAACGTTCATCATTAATATTAGTGCCGTTAAAATGGGGCAACATTTTGACAATTTTGAGGCATTGAATATTTTTAGATATTTTTAGTATGCAAGTGTTTTATTTAACTACCACTTGGCACTAGCTAATTACCATCTATTCACTATAAATTAACACTAATCATGGAGATTGCTTGATGTATGTAGAAATACTGTTGAAATAAACTCAATTTATTTACCAAAAAAATCCCATTATGAGATTTATATCCAAATTGAAAAATGTGGGTTCATTAACAAATAGACAAATCTTAGGAGAGTGTTAGTAATTTTTAAGAATAATTTATTTTATAAAAATAAACTAAATGTTAAAAATAATTTATATAATTCACCTTATATAAAATGTGTTCAATTATATAACGGAAATTATACTGCATCTGATTCAATGTAATAGAGTGAAATAGGAAAGTGGAACAGGAAATTTCATTCCATTGTGAAATGATTTAAATGCGAATGAGATCTTCTATTCTAAAAGGATGTTTCATCTTCTATCCATTTCATTTAATTATTGATACGGCGTATAAAAGTTATCATATTAATTTTGAAACATAAAACAAACTTAAATTGTTGGGTTTTAATATGATAACTTTTATACACGTATCAATCATCCATACCATATAAAATGGGTAATGAAAGAACTTTTTGGAGTTGAACATTTCATCCATTTAAATTGAGTACATAATAGAAACAAAAAGTAAATAAAAAAGTACTGAAAAAGGAAAGGAAAATAAAATAAAAAGAAAACACACACCTGAACTGGCTGGTACGAGCCAAAGCACGAACCCCGCACCACCCCCTCCACGTTTACACCACCAATCTCATCATCCTCATCGCAAACGCCACGCGCCTCCTCTCAGACAACCGCCGCTTCCTCGCGGCGGCGACCACCACTTGCGCCACCCTGGTGAACGGACTCCCCACCGGATCCTGGCGGCGATAACCCCAACTTCCGGCCAAAAACACGACGAGCGCAGCGGCCACGGCCACCGCCAGCATCCCGAACCCCAAACTCCATCCCACATAATCCTCGACGTAGATCACCACCAGCACCGCCGCCGTGGCGCCGCAGACGATTCCGACGTACCACCAGTTGAAGAAAGAACTCTTGGCCGCCTTCTCTTGGGGGATATTCTCGTCGAATTGGTCTGCGGCGAAAGTCTGAACACAGGGCTTGTGGCCGCCTTCGCCTATGGAAAGAATGTAGAGTGCTATGAAGAAAACTGTTTGGCGGAGATGCAGGGGAACTGCAGAGACTGCTACTGTCAGCAAAATTAGGCCCTGCGGAATTAAATAAATTTAAGTGTAAGCATTTTTTTTAATAAGTTCGGAGTAGTGGTTGGAGGGGAAGAAACAAATTTTAAGAAATTGAATGATACGGAGTTCGAATTTTGGTCAATACCCTTAAAAATTATTAGTGATACCACTTGAATTACAAACTCGTAGTTAAGTGCAAACGTTCTATAATGACAAAAAGAGAGGATTAATTTGTAAATTTAGGTGTAAGAATTCAATAGTGACAAACAGTTATTAATTTGGGATGGATCAAGTGAAAAGTGGTGAAAAATTGTGAATTATCATATTAGATTACCTTTCATTCTCTCCATCTTCATTTTTAAGTGAAAAGTGGTGAAAATTTGTGAATTTTATTGAGAGTGTGATTGGATATAGTTGATGTGATGACTTTTATTTAGTAAAATTATTAATGAATGTGATTGACGATTTGAAAAATAAAAAAGAATGAATAAAGTATTTGTAATATGAATGTATAATGGTGAAAGTCGATAGTGGTTTTTTTTTAGTAAAATAACATATAAGACCGAAGGAGTAATATAATTTTTTTTCAAAATTTCTAACAAATAATCACATTTAGGGCCGACAATAAATTTGAGAAAAATCTGCAATTTTTTTACAACCAATAACATTCTTAGTTGGTTCTGTCAACTTTCTTTATGCATGGGTCAGTGAGTAGAGACTAGAGTGGACACCTAATTATATTTGGACTTTGGATCTTGGGGAGGAAAAATCCTATATTATTGTAAAAAATTATAACATTATATTTTAGAATGTAGAAAATATATTGTGTGTATATCTAGGAAATTATTTTTAGGACGAACCAATATATATATAATCCATATCCTATATAAATATATTCGTGTTTGCTTTAGTGTTTAATTTATTATGCATACTAGCTAGACGGATTTGCAAGAATGGTAGGTATGGTTCCAGAAGTGACGTATTCGGGTGTTCCTTTGTCCCTAGCACAACCCAAATTGAGTTGGGCACAAATAAAAATTATTATATGTTTTTGTTAAACAAAATAATAATTGAGCTAGATCGCGGTAGTCAATAGTCATGCGCCAATGAGTTTCTAACTTAAAAAAAATAAGGAAAAAAAGAAAGAAAAAGTACCTGCATGAGTTTTCAAGTTGAAATTTTAAATTTACTAAATAATTCAAAATATTCAACTAGGATCCGATATAGTTAATGATTTTTTTTTAAACAACTTGACTTTTCGAGATTTGAATGATTTGATGAAATGAAAGAGTGTCGGAGAGCTGTTTATAGAAATAAGGAGTGACGATAGAGATCGTCAAAAGATAAAAATCAATCGACTGCGGGGAAAAAAAGAGTACCGTAGCTTAGGAGAGGAGGAAGAACAAAAAAGTTTGATTTAGGAAAAGGTCAATTGAGAGAAGACAGAGAAGAGATCTGTTTCTTTTTCGAGTATCGAATCAATCAAAGCAATGGGTCTCTGGGAAGCTTTCCTCAATTGGCTTAGAAGCTGTTGTTTTGTCTTTTTTGGAGCAATTAGCTTTCTGGGCATTTGAGATCTTGTGTTTATAGTGTTGTGATTGAAGAATATCCAAGAAAAGCGATATATTCTTCAGATCTCCAAAACCCTGGTTCTTCTTCGGTTCTTCCCCGCACACCACCTCCATCCACCGCCCACCTCCCACCTCCCCATCCTTTACCCCGTTGCCATAACCGATCTCCACACCCACCGCTTCTTCACCACCGACCACCCAACACCGCGCAAACCTCCGCGCTCCGCCGCACCATCAACACCGCACGTCTCCACGGACTCACATGCACTTCTCTCCTGAGTCCAGGTTGTGCCCAATCGCAGATCACCATTGTCTCTCGGTTGAAGTCAAGATGATTAGATGAACATTTTCCGCCTCCACTGAATAACATCTTCTCCGATGGATTTTCTTCTATTCCCCGAGATTTCGTCTCCCAATCTACATGGACCGACCGCATTTCCGTCATCGCCTCCGGTGATTTGCTCTTCGCCACCGCACCTCCAACAAATACCCAGAAAACTTCTTCAAACACCACGCTAACCCCTGTTCGCTTTGTCGATCAACCTACCCCCTTCCGACAAATTCTCATGAAATCTGTGGTAGTTGCTCCTTCACTAGACGTCCATGGTGGTTCTCTACTTCCGGTTCGAAAGGGTAATCTGCTTTCCCTTAAAATATCTGATGAGATTTATGAATCCCGACGTAAAATTTGTGAACAATCTCTTATTGGTAAGACATTATACAATAAGGGTGATAAGCCATTTTCTCTTTCGCCGAACTTCATGCTAAATTGAAGGATTTATGGGGTTTGTCTTCAAATTTTCGGATTATTTCTCTTGGCAAGGGCTATTTTAATTTGCATTTTAATAATTTGCTTGATCGTGATGTGGTTTGGCGTAAAAAAATTTGGTCGTTATCTCCGGGTTTATTCCGACTTCAGTCATGGACTCCGGATTTTGACCCAGATAATGTCAAGGGTTCTATGGCACAAATTTGGGTACGTATATTTGGTTTAAGCTACGAATATTGGCATCCTGAGATTCTTTTGGGTATCGCTCGGGCCATTGGAACGCCAATCAAGATTGATAATAACACTTTGCATGGCATGATGGGTCACTATGCTAGGGTTCTTGTGGACGTGGATTTATCGCATAGTTTGCCCGAAAAAATGATGATTGAGCGACCGACACTCGGGTTTTGTATTCTTCAATTATGAACGGTTACGAGTTTTGTCGGCATTGTGAAATAGTTGGACATTCTATTTTGTTTTGCGAGAAAGACATTGGCTTCTAATGTTCCTAGACGTGGTCGTAGCCTTTCCCGAAAGCCTAATCGTCAGGAAAATATTGTGAACACGACAAATGATTTGGTTGCTGGGAAACATTTGAACATGCAGGTTTCAGAGATGGAATTTCTTAAGAGGAGTGCTGCTCCTAAATCTCCTTCCAGAGGTAATCCTTCTAACACTTCTACTTTTAATGCTTTTGCCGCTCTTGCCGGGATGATCGGAGATAATAGTGAAATGGACGACGCAGACGTGCGTCTTTTTCGGAAACGGTTACACATAATGAGAGGTCATATGGTAATGAAGCAAATGAGCTCGAATCGGGCGTTGGGAATACAATTGGGAATATTGATCTTACGGTGTTACAAGGATGTCAATCTCGATCCCATTTTCTTCGTTGCACAATTCGGATAATTCCTCTGTAGATATCTTAGCGGATAAAAACTCCGGAAATTCGACAAAAGCTCTCTGTTGTCCGAAAGGGGGGTCCTTCTAGGCGGCCATTAGAGTTCCTATTGGGAGTCGAAAATCATAATTCTATGAATATGGTAGCTTCTAGATCATGGGCCGATGAGATTGAGGAGGAATCCCGGGATAATCAACGGCTGCATGGGAGCCGATCGACAATCAATGAATATTCTTCATTGGAACGTTCGAGGATTTCGAATGATCTCTCGGGCGTATGCTCGTCACAAGCATTGCTCTCTTATCAAGCCGATTGGCTTTACATGCAGTGGAACCTAAAACGGATATCTCGTCTATTCATTCTTCTTTCTGGTCGAACATGGGATTTTCTATTTTAGCGGTTAATCAACGACCTGGCATGCATTCTAATATATGGATTCTTGTTTCTGCTCGTTTTATTTCGGCATCGGTGTTACATATGTCGGATCAACTTGTTTTGGTTGAAGCGAGTTTATCGGTAGGTAATATTCGTATCGGTTTTGTGCATGGGCATGCTTCTTATGTGCGGCGTCGTGATCTTTGGCGGGATTTGTTGGTTCATCGGAGCTCTAATTATCTGGTCGTGGGGGATTTCAATGTGGTATTGGGTGCCCATGAACGTCGTAGTTTGCATGCTCCTAATGCGAATTCATGTCAAGAATTTTTGAGCTTTATTGAGGATGGCCAGCTGATTGATATTCCTTCGTCCGGTCATAAATTTACTTGGAAGGGTCGTATGCACACGGGTAATCATGTGGAATCTCGTATTGATCGGGGTCTTATGACAGAGGGATTCTTGGGATTATGGGAAGTGGTTCATTGCCACGTGTTGCCTCGCACTATGTCGGACCATCATCCTATTTCTATCACTTGTGAGGACACTTCTTTGTCTGCTCCCAGACCTTTTCGGTTTCAGAACATGTGGACTCTTGATGACAGGCTTTATACAGTGATTCATGATTCTTGGGTTTCGCCGATTTTCTCCAGTTCTCCTTGGGGTAGGATTTTGGGCAAGCTTAAACGTCTCAAAGCTCGCCTTAAGGAGTGGAATACTGATGTTTTTGGCAATGTCTTTCAGCAAAAAGAGTCCATTCTCTCCTCCATTGCCTCGATTCAGGATACCATTGCACTTGAGGGCTATTCTGAGGAGCTTTTTTGTCAAGAAGTGGAGTCTAATGCGATGTTAGCTGAGCTTTTGAGCAAGGAATACGAGATGTCACGTCAAAGAAGCCGTATCTCTTGGCTTAAAGATGGGGACCGCAATACTACGTTTTTTCAACGTGCGGCTAAGGTTCGTAGATGTCGAAACTCCATTTCTTCCCTTATTATTGATGGAGAACTTTGTAGAGATTCTGTTATTATCGCGGAACATGTCATTCAGTACTACGAGAACCTTTTCAAAGCATCTTTTGCTCCTACTTCACATTCGTTAACCCGGATCTCCTCTCTTATTGACGCCAAGGTCACCACAGTTCACAATCAAATCTTTACTAGTCGCCCGACATATGATGAAGTTAAAGATGCAGTTTTTGATATGGACCCTTTGAGCGCTCCTGGCCCCGATGGCTTTCCAGGGAAATTCTATCAGTTTGCTTGGGAAGTGGTTTCTCATGATGTAGTTCATGCCGTTCAACATTTTTTTGATACCAGGGTGATTCCTCCGGGGCTTAATTCTAGTTTTGTGGTTCTCATCCCCAAGATTCCTGAGGCGGTCAAAATTGACCAATTTCGACCTATCGTGCTTAGCAATTTTTTGTTTAAAATTATCACTAAAATTCTCTCCTCTAGATTGGCCCCGGTCACGGCATCTATCATCTCTCCAGTCCAGTTTGGTTTTATTGCGGGTCGCCGTATTCATGATTGCGTCTCTATCGCTTCGGAGTGCATTAATTGTTTAGATCGTCGGGCGTATGGTGGTAATATGGCCATCAAGGTGGACATTCGCAAGGCTTTTGACACCCTTTCTTGGGATTTCTTATTTCACGTCATGAAAGCTTTTGGTTTTTCTAATACTTTTTGTGGTTGGATTACTAGCATTCTCCAATCTGCTAGACTTTCGGTTCTTTTGAATGGCTCGCCGGTTGGGTATTTTGGTTGTTCTCAAGGGGTCCGTCAAGGGGATCCTCTGTCTCCGCTTCTTTTTTGCATTGCTGAAGAGGTTTTGAGTAATCTTATTAGTCAGCAAGTTCAGTCTCATGCTCTCATGGGTATTCGGGCTGGACGCGGCATCTCCTTCCCTTCTCACTTGTTATATGCGGATGATGTGATTATTTTCTGCCAAGCATCTAAAGCCAACGCTGGCATTATTTCGCGCATTATCTCGGATTATGAGCAGCTCTCAGGCCAATATGCTAATCGGGACAAGTCTACTATTTATTTTGGTAAATTTGTGCGTCATAAACGGGCTATTCTTCGGGCTATTAGGATGCGGGAGGGAAGATTGCCTTTTATTTACCTGGGGGTTCCGCTCTTCAGCGGATCTCCTAGACGGATGCATTTGGATCCTATTGTGGATCGTATTATTTGCAAATTCAGTAACTGGAAGGGGCATTCTCTTTCTATGGCGGGTCGTGTCTGCTTGGTTAATTCTGTGATTTTCAGTTCTGTTGTCCACTCAATGATGGTCTTTAAGTGGCCAGCCACGCTTACTCGTCGTTTGGACCGAGCTGCTCGCAATTTTATTTGGACTGGTGACATCACTAAGAAGGGGTTGGTTACTGTATCTTGGGCACGTATGTGTGCTCCTATTGCTGAAGGTGGTTTGGGCTTGCGTTCGATCTCATCTATGAATGCATCCTTTCTGATGCGCATGTCTTGGGATATTTTGGCTTCGGGTTCATTAGCGGCTTGCTTTCTTCTGATGATTTTTGGATCGGTCTCTTGAGCTAAGGCCTCTCCGGTTTCTTTTTCTTCTCTTTGGTCGAGGTTTTCGTCCTCATACATCTCCGCCTTAAGAAAGAATCCCGTTGGATTATCGGGGACGGCACCTCAATTTCGTTTTGGTGGGATAATTGGCTTGGTTATAGTATTGCAGATAAGATGGGTGTTCCTCTCAGTTTTCGTAAGAGGTTATCTCAGACGGTTTCTGATTATTTAGTTGATGGTGTTTGGCATTTCACTTCCTTGTTCATTCTGAATTGTGAGGATATTGTTATGGACATTTTGACTATGCCTATTGTGGGTGGGGATGATTCTCGAGTCTGGTCTAGATCGGTTCATGGTTCTGTTTCTTCTCGTATTGCGTATTGGCATCTTCACCCGAGATTTCCAGTGGTTCGTTGGGGTAAGTGGCTCTGGCATCCTAGTATTCCAACACGACGATCTATGTTAGCCTGGCGCTTGATTCATAACAAGCTTCCTTTGTGGGGTCATTTGCAGAAGCGCGGGATTTCTGGACCCGCAGTTTGTCAGCTTTGTTTTCAGCATTATGAGGATCTTGATCACTGCTTTTTGGACTGCCCCATTGTTCGTTCTAATTGGGAGTATTTCACAGGTCTATTCAATGTTCAATTGGATTTTTCCAATGGCATTTGGGGGGTCATTCTTCAGAGTCTGGATGTAAAAGGAAGCTCTCAAATTCTTTTTTTGTGGAAGTTAACGTTGATTACCTTTCTTTGGGTGATTTGGTCTTGTCGCAATAAGGCGGTGTTTGAGGAGTCCAAGTTCTCAGATATTGCTATTCGTGCTCAGGTGCTTTCTTTTATTAGGGAAACACGTCATGCTCATATGGGCTTCATGCATAATGATTGCCTTGACCTATTCATTTTGAGGATGTTGGGTATTCCGGGTTGTCATCGACGGGCTAAATCCCCTGCTTTAGTCCGTTGGAATCTACCTCCGCCAGGTTGGATTAAAATTAACACAGATGGGAGTGCTATGGGGTCGCCGGGGGATTCTGCGTGTGGAGGTGTTTTCCGTAATTGTCATGGCTTCGTTACGGGTTGTTTCACTTTGCACCTTGGTACTGGTTTCGCTTTTCTGGCTGAATTACAGGGTGCCATCACGGCTTGTGAAATTGCTCTTGATAAGGGATGGCAATTTATATGGCTTGAAGCAGATTCCTCATATGTCATTTCGATCTTCTCTTCCTTCTCAATGGATGTTCCTTGGGTCCTTAGAGGACGACTTTCTCTCTTATATCGCCGCCTCCGTCTTATTCATTTTAGGGCATCTCACGTTTTCCGTGAGGCTAATCGTGCTGCCGATGCCCTTGCTAAGCAAGCTTATGTGGTGGGTAACACTTGGTGGGATGTCGCTCCAAACTTCCTTCGTGATGTCATTGCTAGTGATCGTACTTTACTTTACCATATTAGATATTAGCTTATTTTCCCCTTTAGTCATGCAACCTAGGAGCTTGTGGTTGTTTGCGCTTGGATTGTTCGTATTTTTCTTATCGGGGTACTCTTTTTCCTTCTAAGGGTTTTTCGCAAGGGTGGGTTTTATCTTAGAAGGTTTTAACGGCGCCCCATCTTAAGCTAGCTGATCGGCCTTGTGATCATCATTCTCTTTTTCTTTATTTATCTATTTTGGCCTCCGGCCTTTTACTAAAAAAAAAAAATAGAAATAAGGAGTCAACCATAGTCCAAAGACATTGAAACATGTGAAAAAAAGATTAATTTTTTTAGCGAAAAGATTTAAAATTGATAGGGAGAGATTTGAAAAACTAAAAAAAAAAAAAGAAAAAGTTAAAGCTGATGGAAGCATACAATGAGGTAAGTGATGGATGCGAGGAGAATGGTCTTGAAACGGCCCACGTAGGAATCCGCAAGAAAGCCGCCAACCACCGGGAATATGGCGGAGACGCCTTGCCACGTGTTCACATTCTTGGCGGCGGTGGCGGTGGGCTGGCCGAGCACCTTTGTCAGGTACATGAACAGGTTTCCGGCAACTCCATAGTACGCAAATCGCTCCGCCACCTCCACAACTAAGTTCAAATCAATAAACAAAAATGTAACCGATCAAAAATAATAATAATAATAATAATAAACAAAAATGTACGTTATCAACTCACATAAGTCACTTTATCCAAAAAAAAAAAAAAAAGAGAAAATCACAAAAGTCACTAAAAGAGAAGAAAAATGAAAAGAGGGAGATTTAGAGACATACAGATGATGAAAATGGCAGATTTCCAGCCACCTCTAGAGGGTTTCTTCAATTGGGAATTGGTAGCCATGAGATTTTTAATTGTGTCAATGACACCAAAAACCTCTAGTGTACTTTTCTTTTATACTACAAGCAATTAATTTAAATTATATTTTTTACCTTTTCTTGCCCACACAGCACATGAATTTGAGAAGTTGATGATTTGGTCACAAAGCACTTGAAGTGGTAGTCATGAGATTTGGTGAGAAAAACACTAGTAGAATCTGATTTGAGGGGTGAGTTTGAAATTGTGTGAGACTCTGGAAATTAATGGGATTTAATTTCTCGTTGATTTAACACCAATATGGCAAAAAGAATGGGGACTTGGACCCCTAAATCCATGATATTGGTGGAAATGTCATGTCTATGTTCTTTTCATCCAGGTTGAGATTTTGGAAACTTTCCATGTACCACATCTTGATAGTCAAAGAATCTGTGTGGTTGACTCTTGAGTATTATTGAAAGGTGATTTTTCTCCCTATATTCGCTATATTTCTATATATATAAAGAATTTATCGTCACTCATCTCCTAAAAAATGATTCTAAAAAAAATTCAATTATTCTCGATGAAACCCAAGATAATGTTTTAAGATGTAGAAATATTACACATGCAATAACTTGTAATATCTAGAAAAGTCGAGAAATATAATTGTAAAACATTTGATGAAATCGATAAATTCAATCAGATTAACTATAGCGGTTGGGGCAAAATGTAAAACGAAATCATGAGAGTTGTCAAAATATAAAACAAAAGTTTCTATAATTTTTAATATGTTTAGGAGTATTTAGTATTTCGGACCCTTGAATAGTTTTTTCCCTCATCAGCGACAATTAGAATTGTCAAAGTGAAAAAGTGGAGCGAGTCAGCCCGCATCCCACCAAAGTTGGATAAAATTTGATTACATGAACTTTAATATTTCTTTTAAAAAAAAAGAATAAGAAAGTGGACGGGTTGTGAGCGGGCCTACATTAACCCACGGCTCACGGATTGACCCATTTAGGCCTGCCATAACCTCAACCCAATCCACCTACATATGGCTGATACGGGGGTCCGACTGGCCTCGGGACATTTTGCCCGTTTTGACAACTCTAGTAGAAATATATATACATTTGTACTATAACAAAGCCTTCACTCTATTTTTATGTAATACGGTTCTTTTGTATTCTCCATGTGATTAAACGAATATGCGAAGGTATACATCAAGTAATTATCGTTGCATTTATAATTAGCATTTCTTTAGAAAATCAATGAAACATTAAGAATGCAAATGCAGTTGAGAATTGCATTCTTGAGATCTCCCCTATCCATTATATTTGGTTCAGTCATCTCTGTGACTCTGTCTATACAAAATTAAATCCTTAAAATAATAATAAGACCTAAAAAGGCTCCAAAAAGCATCTTATATTGCCCTTTTTATCGCTTTATCTGTGGTAGACCCCCCTAAGGCGTATGGCATCTGCCAAGCAGAATAATTCTTGCACTCTTCTGAAGTAGCAATCAAAATCTTATTTTCCATGTTTTTAGTAACTCCTCTGGCCAAGTATATACAAGCTATCTATCTCCGTTGACACAGCAAAACTGTTTTCAGACCTGTTGAACTAATTAGGTTAATGAGAATTTACATTAAGATTCTCTGGAAGAAAATGAGATTTGATATTAGATTTTAGGAAATTTGACTTGTCTACATAAGATAATAGAATTCTTTAATTTCTTAATTCTAATACTCTAGTATATCATTATCAGGACGCTCCTTGCAATAGGTAAAGGAGTCGGTCAAAATTTTTGGCCTAGTTTGTTTATGTTTCCAACAATCTATTTCCAATTTCCAACTATTCATAAAACTGGAATCATGTTTGTTTATAAATTTTCCAATGGAAATCATCATTTTCACATTCCATTTTTCACATAAAACTACATCTCAAACCTATAATTTCAATTCCCAACCTTATACACTATCATACATCACTCATCAATCACTATTCTCATCTTTTCATCCAATTATACATATGGCACCCACTATTACCAACTCTATCAACTTAAAATATTATTATTTTTTAATTATTTCTACCTAATGGGACCCACTAGCCTACAATCTCACAAATATAATATTACTGTAATATCCCGTATTTTTCTATTATTATTATATGAATTATAATTTTATTAATCAAAAAATATAATTTTAATTGCCACATTTAATAGAATTTCAGTTATGAATTTAGAAGGACTCAAACTTAATTAAAAGAATATGAAGGTGAAAGGTTATAATTTTTAATGTATGAACTTAATTTTCAATCATAAATTTTAATTCAACTCTATAAATTGAAAATCTTCCTTTACAAACTTCACCCCATTTCTCTAAAATCGATTCAAGAATCGAGAATCAAGAGGTTTAGAATAATCGTTTTAGTTACTACGGATTAAGTAAATCGGTTGAGGTGGGGATATTTCTATTCAAGTGTTGTTTGTCATTATTAAATATTTCATATATGTGTTTTCGTTTATATGCAACGTGGAAAGAGGAAATCATGTTAGTCGGGGGGACAGTAAATAGGTGCGGGATCAAAAGAATCCTTAGGGTAGCCGCGAAGATACTATAAAGTAATCTGGCGGTCGAGAGGAAAATTATAGAGGAAAAATTACATGTTGAATATTTGCGATTACGCTTTATTGATGTATTTAATTATGACAAACGTGTCCCCACGGAGCAAGTTCAAAGCTCACCCTATTTTTATTAAAACTTTTCAGGTTGAGGAGCTCGATCGAGGATTGGAGGCGGTGGATGCAAAGTCAATGATTTATTTAATTTGAATTTTTAGAAACCATTATTTGTTAATTAATTTGAGTACTTACTGTTAATAGTTAGTATTTTAATTTTTTTTTAGAATAAATGTTTTGGTTTGAATAAATGTACTTTTGTTTATTTGGAAATTCTTTTTGAATTATAGGCAATGTTTTATAAAATATTTTATTTTATAATTCTTTATTGAATTACTTTTTTGAAAATCGGGTCGTTACAATTACACATTCAATTAAAATATTCAACTACTATCAACTTTTCAAATTATTATATACATAAAATAATACTTCAAAACTACTCAACCAAACACAATCTCATTTCCAAACCTACATAAAATTCATTTTCATTCACTCATCCAAACATATTTCCAATTTTCACACGAAAACCAATAAATTCTCAAAATTCAATTTCCAACACTAGAAACTAGAAATGGTCCATGGAAACATAACCATACAAGGCCTTTGTATTCCTTTTATATAAAGTAGATATATTAAATAAATAAAATCTTATACCAAGAGTAAATTCGATTGCAATGGTTGAATGTTTGTCATTCTTGAAACTTGGAAAGGTAGCCAGGTTCAAATATCGTTGCTCACATAAATTTTCTACTTGTAGAAAAAGAAATTAAAAATAGCCTAGTGCTCAAGCTCTCCCGAGTAGGAATGAAGGGGCAGTTGATTGATTCCGCTTGTAGCCTTCCTAACAAAATTATCACACTTAATATTTTTAAAACCCAAAATTTAAAATTTAAAAGGCTAGAAATTAAAAGGCCATTATACAACTACCAAAATCACAGTTCACATGACCGAGGAAGGAGAAAAAAATGGGGAAAGGTCAAAAAACGATGAAAGTCGGGTTGTATTTACATAATTATTTTAATTTTTGAGCATGGATGTCATGTTAAAACATGTTATTTTAACTATAATAATTTATTTGTTTGTACATTACTCTTTCTTTTGTTGTTTTATGTTGCATTTAAGTGTGTATAAAAAAAAGGGGGTTCAATTTTAAAGTTTGAAATAGTCAGTCCAAAAAAGTTAATAGGATCGACCCTGATAATTATAAAAGGTTCATAGTCTAATTCGTTTTTTCAGGAAATTATGCATCTTAATTCTAAGATATATATGCGTACACTTTAAGTGATTGATCTATGCTCTTTGAATTTGTTGATAAATATGGCCCATTGTTTCTGGCCCAAAATGCAGCCCAACACCTAAAGCCACCAGCCCAATAACCATCCAGTCCATGAGTTGACTCGGGTCTTCTGAATCGGACCGCGGGATCCGGATTTACAATCCGCGAATCCTATTGGCCTGATATGGTCTGTTGATTTCTACTTAATCTGAACCGTTGATGTGTGCCTATTTAATGGTACTTCCCAGAACCCTAATTCATTCAACACATCTGTTACTTCTCTCTCCTCTCTCAAATTCTCTCGATTCTTCTGTGCTTTGTGCTCTTCTCTCTCTCTCTAAACTCCGGTCACTTATTTGGATAGATTTGGGGTTTCTTTGTGTGTGAGAGGTGAGATCTTTGTTGTTGCTGTCTTGTTCACCAACTCTGTGTACAAGATCCTTATTTCTGAGTGATTAGGGTTTTGGGTGATTCGATTCAGATCCAGGGTTCTAGGGTTTTTTTGGTTTAAAGGCTGTGAGGTTTAAGTGTTGTGGCGAGGCTTTTGTGGCTTCTTCCTTGGTTCTCTGGGTTGTGATTCGTGGTGACAGTCCGTTCTAGGGTTTACCAGTCCCTGAGCCGAATAATCTCAATATTCGGATCTAGGGTTGTATCCCTGTTACAGTTGTGTTATATTTTCTGTTGTAACTGTAATCTTTCTTTTAGTGTACTTTTCTTTATTGCAAGAGTCTAGAGTATATTTGTATTAATAGGTGATCGAGTCTGTAATTTTGGTTTCGGTACTAAGTGTATCGATCTATTAGAGGCAGATAGATACCTAACAGTGGTATCAGAGCACCTATCTGCCTCTTGGTGGGTTGGTCTTACAGTTCGTCTTTGGATCTTGGTGATTCTTGGCTCCTGGTGAACTCAGTGACCGGTTTGATACCCAGGACTTGCTCCTGGTAGTAAGGATTAATCTCTCTTCCCTCTTTCTTATTTCTTTGTTAGTAGTAGTTTTTTAGGGAAACCCTAAGCATCAAGCCTCTTGACCTTGTGCCACGAGCGCAGTGGAATCCTGAGGTGCGAGGGGGATCCACCCTAGGGCCTTACTATTTTACTGGACTCTGTGTGGTCCTTTTATTGCTTTCCTCTGGACTCTGTGCGGTCCCTTGTTGTTCTCTGTTGGACTCTGTGAGGTCCTTTATTGCCTGTTGTTCATTTTATTGTTGCATTTACTTGGACTCTGTGTGGTCCACCTACATTGCTTCTGCTGATTCTGTCCCTTGTGATTTCTTGGTGTACGTTTTGTGTACTCTGTGAATTACCTGTGTCTTATCTGTGTGATATATATTCTTGATTATATCCGTGATAACGATTGGTGTTTCGGCTATCACTTGGAACCCTTCAATGGAAAAACTGATTTTTCTATTTGGCAACAAAAGATGAAGGGCATTTTAATTCAACAAAAATGTTTTAAAGCTGTTGAACAAAAATATACTGATAAAGATACTGCTGATATTAAAGCTAAACTTGATGAGTTTGCTTATTCATCCATCATCCTAAACCTTTCGATTCGTGTTAAGAAAAGTTGGCAAGTTGTCAAGTGCCAAGGAATTGTGGAACAAGTTGGAAGAACTCTTTCTTGAAACCTCACTACCTTCCAAACTGTTCTTACTTGAAAAGTTTTTAGATTTAAACTTGACTTGACAAAGGATATGGATGAAAATCTTGATGTTTTTACAAAACCGATTCAAGATATAAAGTCGATAGTGATAAAAACATTGATGATTACACCCTATTGTGTTGCTAAATGCCATCCCCGATTCTTATCTTTGATGTGAAATCTGCCATTAAATATGGTAGAGACTCTATTACCCGATCAATCTGTGATTAATGGCCTTAAGAGTAAGGAATTAGATCTGAAAATATCAAAGGGGAATGAACATGGGTCAGGGAAGGTTATGCATGTCGGGGTAGACCTCCGGAACAGGAAAAATGGGAATAACAATAACAATAAATCAGGAAGAAAGAGAAGCAAAAGCAAAGGTAGGTCTAATTCTAGACCTAGGAATAACAGGAAATGATATAATTGTGGTGAGCATGGTCATTACATCAAAGAGTGCAATAAACCCAGGAATAACCAGAACAATAACCAAAACAATAACCAGAACAATAAAAACCAAACCAATGACTCTGTGAACTTGACTACTTCTAATGATCATATGGGTGATGTGTTTATGGTGCATGAGCTGCCTGACTCTGTGAATTATGTGCCTTCAAATGCTTTCAGTGATTATGAATGGCTAATTGACTCTGCATGCACATTCCATATGACACATTTTAAACATCTGTTTAATACTTATGCTTCAGTGAAAAATGGATGCATTTCCATGGCTAATGATAAAAAGTGTCAAGTGATTGGTGTTGGTATCTTGTGTGTTTGAAACTTGATATTGGTTATGTTTTGACACTCAATGATGTAAGACATGTTCCCGATTTATCCAATAATTTGATATCTGTGCTATGCTTGAACATGATGGCTAAGAGGAAGATGGGGGAAGGGTGTTATGAAACTCAAGGGGGTTCTATGATTATTGCAAAAGCGAAAAAAAGAGAAATCTTTATGTCTTACATGCTAAACATGATTCTTATGTGCCAAATTCTGTGAATGTTGTTGCTAATCCTGTGTCAAATGATTTGGTGATTTGTGGCATAAAAGACTTGGTCACATTAGCTCTAAAGGTCTTGACATTCTTGAGAATAAGGCTGTTTTGGTAAAAACAAACTTGATGCTTGTCTTTTCTGTGAATCATGTGTGTATGGTAAACATCAAAGAGTCAAGTTCCCCCTCCAACTAATCCTAAACAATCGGCTAATCTTGAATTGCTTGAATACTTGCATGCTGATGTTTGGGGTCCCTCTTTTGTGCCTACTCATGGAGGAAATAGATATTTCATGTCCATAATTGATGATTATTCCAGGAAAGTTTGGGTGTTTTTAATGAAGAACAAATCGATGTTTCGATAAGTTTAAAACTTGGAAAACTCTTATTGAAAACCAACCGGCAAAAGGATTAAAGTTTTGAGAAGCGACAATGGCCGGAATTTTGTAATCAATTAATGGACAATTTGTGTGATGAATTTGGTATAAAAAGGCACAAGTTTGTGCCCTATTCACCTCAGCAAAATGGTGTTGCTGAAAGGATGAATAGAACACTTTTAGAAAGAGTGAGGAGCATGCTTGCTACCTCTGGACTTTCTAAGAGGTTTTGGGAGAAGGCATTGAATGACTACCTATTTAATCAATAGGTCCCCTCGAGTCCCTTGGAAGGAAATACCCCTGAAGAGGTGTGGGTAGGAAAGTCGTTGATTTCTCTAATTTGAAAATCTTTGGATGTCTTTGCATTTGTGCATCAAAAGAATGACAAATTAGATCCAAGGTCTATAAAATGTGTTTTTCTTGGCTACCTGAAGGGGTTAAGGGCTATAGACTTTGGAATAGAGGAGAACCTGGTTTTAAAACTATAATTAGTAGGGATGTGTTATTCAATGAACTTGAATTCCCTTGCTTTGTGCATCCTTCTCCTCAAACTGCATTCGAAAATGATACTACTCCAAATGAGGTGGAGCTATCTAATGTGTCTCCTAATATTCTTTATTCTGCTTTGATTCTCATATCAATGATGCTTTGCCTGTCAATGTGAATGATAATGATGTGCATATTGAAGATGATACTCACCATGATAATGTGCATGACATGCATAATGAATTTCCTGATGTTAACACTGAAAATGAACCTGTTGCTGATAATCATGATGAATTGAATAATTATGTGTTAACTAGGGATAGAACTAGGAGGCATGTTAGAATCCCAAACAAATTTGCTGATTTTCACATGACATCTTATGTGTTTTCTGTGTTTGAATCTATTGATGGTTCTGAGCCTAAAACCTTCTCTGAAGCTATGAACTCTGCTGAGTCCACTAAATGGCTAAGTGCTATGCATGAAGAAATGACTTCTTTGCATGTTAATAACACGTGGATTCTTGTTCCTAAACCCCTAACTGTTCTATAGTTATTTGTAAATGGCTTTACAAGATTAAACAAGAATCGAAGGTGTTAGGTTTAAAGCTAGATTAGTTCTTAAAGGTTTTACTCGGAAGGAAGGGATTGATTACACAGAAATTTTTGCACCTGTTGTTAAATTTGTTACTGTGAGTGTTAGATTTTTTTTCTAACCGCAAGTGTACGGTTGTCAAGTTTTAATATAGTGATATGAGTCGGGTTGTCGTATCCACAGGGAATGCGTGTATAAGTACCAAGTATAAATTACCTATGCTATATTTGTGGATCAATAATAGATGGATGTCTCAATTTATAAATAAAAACAACTAGATATAACTAATCAAAATATAAACATCTAAATCTATGGGAGAATGAATTCTAGAGGTGTGATGAATCTAGTTTTCCCTTATATTATCAATATGGTATACCAATCACAAATTACCAATTTATAAGTCTAGATTCCTACAATAATCATTTTCTCTCTCGAGTGCCAAACGATTTTAGATCACAATTGGGAAATCAATATCTCTATAAAAATCACCAATTGAAATCTCAATAAAAACTATGAATCTTGGTTGATGACTTCAAAGGATTCACAAATCTCTCAATTCTATGAAATCCTAGGTTATGCTATTTCAAGGTCATGTATTCAATTACCTCTCTCAAGTGTCAAATCAAATACACCAAACACTCTAAATTATTGATCAAGTAATTTAGAAGAAATAAATCCAAATAGCACAAATAGATTGGAAAATCTAGATTGACAAACCACAATATCAAAACATAAGTTCAAACATAGATTACATCATCCCTCTAGAATTATAAAGTTTAGCTCATGATGAAAATACAAATACCCATAATCAAATGAGAATTCATCTCAAATAATATACAAGAAACAACAAAGAAAGAATTAAAGAGATTAAAGAAGAATCTTATCTATTTCTAGATGATAAATGTCTTCAATCCTCTTCCCCAACTCTTCCCTTGTGTATTGGTGGTGTTGGTTTTCATCCCCAAGTGTCCTCCATGCCCTAGTTCAAGCCTCCAATGTATCTATTTATAATACCCCCTTTTTAGATCCAAAAATCGGAGTTGTATTGTTTTGTCCGCCCAGGCGCTGCTGCATTCGGTCTTGGGCTGCGGCTAGCCTTAAACGTTAAATGACATTGCCAAATTTCTGTATCGGGCGCTGCAGCGCCCCCAGAAAATGTCCGAATTTGCTTTTGCTCCCTTCATCAAAGTTGTAGCCCTATCTCTTAGCTTTCCATAGCCACTTGAATCAGATCCATATCAATTTTGTAGAGAGAGTTATGGCCAAAATACGAAACCCTGCCAGTGATGGAAATTTCATACGCGTTTGGGCATTTCTTCAAATCAACCTCTCGTTCTTTGATCATCCTTGCTTCTTTTGACACACGACCCATTACAATGACTCTAGACTCAATATAATTGGCCTTCAACATGGCTTGGCCACTCAAATGACTCGAAATAATGGAAATCAATGCCAAACCTATGAGATATAACAAAAATGACTCAAAATACTCAAAAACAACACAAAACTCTAGTATCGGATGCCCAAATCAATGGTATAAAACCAAGTGAACAGTGAGAATTATGCTTGCTCTTGTTGCTCAATTTGACTGGGAATTGAAACAGTTGGATGTTAAAACTGCTTTCCTTCATGGTGACTTGGATGAACAAATTTTTTATGAAACAACCTGAGGGTTTTGAGGACAAATCCAAGCCAAATCATGTCTGTTCACTCCAAAAATCTTTGTATGGTCTAAAGCAGTCTCCAAGACAATGGAATAAAAAGTTTGATCAATGTATGCTTGAGTTAAAGTTTTGTAGAAGCCAATTTGATCATTGCCTTTACTTTAAACTTGATCCCGAAACTCCCGTGTTCTTGCTTTGTATGTTGATGATATGTTACTTCTTTGGACCTTGCATTAAATCCATTGATCATGTTAGAAATTGTCTAAGTGCTAAATTTGACATGAAATACTTGGGTGATGCTAAAAGATTTTGGGAATGAACATTGATAGGGACAGTCTAAATCATCATTTATTTGCATCGATCCTCTTATATAGAAAAGATTTTACAAAAATTTTCTATGTCTAATGCTAAACATGTGAATGTGCCTCTTGCCTCTCATTTTTACATTAAGTAAGGAGCAGTCTCCTAAGATTGAACTGAAATATGTGCTATGCAAAACATTCCTTATGCTAATGCTATTGGATGCGTTATGTCTTAATGGTGAGCACTAGGCGATATAGCTTTATCTTTGTTTCTTGTTTGAGTAGATATATGTCCAACCCTGGTATGGTGCAATTGGAATCTTTGTTAAGTGGTTGCTTAGATATCTGAGGCATTCTTCTGACTATAGTTTGTGTTTTTCAAAATGTGACTCTGGTATAATTTTGAAAGGATATGTTGATTTTAATTATGCTAATGATAAAGACAACAGAAAATCAACAACTTCTTATGTTTTACACTTTGTGGCTCATGTATTAGTTGGAAATCCCAAGCGCAACCTATTGTATTTGTCTGTCTACAAGAGTCGAGAATATGTTGTCATTCTTGAGGCTTTAAAAGAAGCTTTGTGGCTTAAAGGTCTTGTTTCTGAAATTGGTTTTCTAAAACAAAAAGTTGTTGTATTTTCTGACTCACAATCTGGTATTCAACTTTGCAAAAACCCAGTTTTTCATGATAGAACCAAACACATTGATGTTCGTTTTCATTTTATAAGAGATATTGTTTCAAAAGGTTTGGTTAATCTTGAAAAAATGGCCTCTGAATTTAATCCTGCTGATATGGGTACTAAGTGTCTACCCTTATCAAAGTTCAAAACTTGTTTAAAAATCCTAAATTTTGACACTGGTGATTAGTTACCCGGTTATTTACCCTTTATGTTGGATTTAAACAGTTACTGTGTCTTTCTGTTAAAATCCAAAACTGTTGGATTGATATTTGCTTAGTGCTTATGTTAATTCAATGGGGGAACTTGACTTGCTGTGTGCTTGTTGGGATCCTTTCTAAGTTGCAGTTAGCTTTAGTGCTTCTGTAACACAAGTCCTTCTTGGCTTAAGTGCCAGGAAGGCAGTCGGCAATGATGATGACTGGTATTTCCCATTTATGTCTAATTGAATCACACAATGAGCCAAGGTGGAGATTGTTGATAAAGATGGCCCATTGTTTCTGGCCCAAAATGCAGCCCAACACCTAAAGCCACCAGCCCAATAACCATCCAGCCTATGAGTTGACTCGGGTCTTCTGAATCGGACCGCGGGATCCGGATTTACAATCCGCGGATCCTATTGGCCTGATCTGGTCCGTTGATTTCTACTTAATCTAAGCCGTTGATGTGTGCCTATTTAATGGTACTTCCCAGAACCCTAATTCATTCTACACATCTGTTACTTCTCTCTCCTCTCTCAAATTCTCTCGATTCTTCTGTGCTTTGTGCTCTTCTCTCTCTCTCTAAACTCCAGTCACTTGCTGGATAGATTTGGGGTTTCTTTGTGTGTGAGAGGTGAGATCTTTTTATTCTTTGTCTTGTTCACCAACTCGTGTACAAGATCCTTATTTCGACGAGTGATTAGGGTTTTGGGTGATTCGATTGAGATCCGGGGTTCTAGGGTTTTTTTTTTTGGTTTAAAGGTCATGAGGTTTTAAGTGTTGTGGCGAGGCTTTTGTGTCTTCTTCCTTGGTTCTCCGGGTTGTGATTCGTGGTGACGATCCGTTCTAGGGTTTGGTCCACGAGGCGAATAATCTCAATATTCGGATCTAGGGTTGTATCCTATTCTGATTGTGTTATATTTTTCATTTTGTAATCGTAAACTTTCTTTTAGTGTACTTTTCTTTATTAAAGAGTCTGAGAGTATATTTGTATTAATAGGTGATCGAGTCCGTAATTTTGGTTTCAGTACTAAGTGTATCGATCTATTAGAAGCGAGATAGATACCCAACAGAATTCTTACTAACTTGAGTGCCCAAAAGGTTTAGTTTGGCAATTTCAATACGTGGAAGGTCAATTTAAACGTAAATCTTGGATACCAAATTCAATAGGTAATGAGATGTTAACCTTGGGTACCACTCAACTCCCTTGTGATTAGCACGATTCAAGATTCTTGATTCATACTTTGGAATTTAAACACAATTTAATCACTTTAAGATAATTAGCCTTCTAATTTGTTTTTAATTTCTCTTTAAAATTAATATATATGCATACACATACATGCTCAACCTTAGGGAAGAGCTAGGGGCGGGCTTGATCCTCCTTCCCTCCCCAACTTTTTAAATTTCACAAAATTAGTATAAATTATATATATATAATTATTAAATTTCAAATATTTGCCCCCTAAATAAATTAAAAAATTTATTTTATTTACTATTTTCAATAGAAAATAATTTTTGCCCCCAATCTTTATTTACTGGCTCCGCTACTGCAATACTGCTCTACCTCATCGATCATAATATTATCGACCGACAAATAGCCATCTAGTTAAATTTATTAATCCTAAAACATTCTCGTCAATGGGAACTACTTCAAGTGGTTAGCTAACTCGGGGACTCAAGACTATAAATCCCACCTTATATAATTATTAATCCACTATTTTAGTTGAAATTAATTTGACATTTCAATTGAGAAATTATTCTACTTTTGGCTCAATCGTAATCTTGCTAACTAGGGGAATAAGATTTGCTAACTATTTGACTGATTTCTTATAACTGCCTCTGGAAAATTCGGAAACCTAAGTGTATCTTTTATAAATACCCATCATCGAGGTATGGTTAATCCCTTATGCACTTTTGATATCTCACTTTATACTTGATTTGTTCTCCTCTTTTTAAGTACTATCCGACTTGAAAGACTTGAGCATTGGAGTGAGTCTGTTTGGCGGAGTTCATCGGCATTGTCACAGAAGTTTTTGGGTTGTACCAATTAGAGTTCTAAATAAATCCACTGACCGACAATTAAATGCATGCAACCGGGTAAGACCAAGATTGGCCGCTGGAGGATTCAACATAAACCCACCACTACAAGCATTAACATTTAAATAATCATGCACTAATTAGTTAAGTGGTTAACATAATTACCATTTTCCTTCCATGCCATTGCTCAATGTCAATTCATGACATCTCATAAGTTTCTACACCATTTTCACTATGATTTGTGACTTTATTTTATATTTCTTTTGCTATTGGAACAAGTCAACAAGATACAATATTTTCAATCGTTACATTACTAACCTGTTATTTTTGTAATGATGATGTGAATGTCGTATCTTTGATGGTTCTCATGAATGGATGGTCTTTTATATTATTATATATATTGAAAAGTTGTTGAATTACCTCCTGCATTATATTCATTTGTATATCATATGTAAAATTATATATATATATATATGTTGGGGCGAGAAATTTACCCCGGCCACTAAGAAAACCCGATCTCCAATGTTTGTTCCGCCTTGATGCCTGGAAAACAACAGTGAGAAGGGGGTCGGAGGGTTTTTCCGGCGTACCCTCTCCGACGCTCAAGTCAGGATCGCTCTACAGAGAGAATATATGTAAAATAGAACAGTATATCAAATATGTGTACTCGAATTCTAACTTGAGGCACCCCTTTTATGAGTTATTTATAGGTTGGCGATTAGGGTTGCGTGTTTACCAAGTCAAACTAAAATCCTAGCTAACACATGAGCTTAGGCTAATTATTCATTTTGGGTCGCACACCTCCCAAATTATATTGATCCTATTTAATATGGCAAATATGGCCCGTATCAATTAGTCCCCCCACTCCTATAATTTGTAATATCATGAACTATAAGAGTAGAATCATTCCCACAGACGACGCCAATTGTTGGGGCGAGAAATTTGCCCCACCGAGAAAACCCGATCTCCAATGTTCGTTCCGCCTTGATGTCTGCAAAACAATAGTGAGAAAGAGGGCCGAAGGGTTTTCGGACGACTCTCTCCGACGCTCAAGTCAAGATCGCTCTAGAGAGAGAGAATATATGTAAAACAAAATAGTATATCAAATATGTGTACTCGAATTCTAATTTGAGACACCTTTTTGAGCTATTTATAGGTTGACAATTAGGGTTGCGTGTTTACAAGTCAAGCTAAAACCCTAGCTAATACATGGGTGTAGGCTAATTATTCATTTTGGGCGTGCACACCTCCCAAATTATATTGATCTATTTAATATGACAAATATGGCTCGTATCAATATATATATATATGATATGGATCTAATGGGTCCTCTCAATTGGGGTGAGTCCATAGGAACCAATCCTAACCATAGATTAATTTTTGGGTAGTCAGATTTTTAGGGGATTTTATATTTATTTTTTGTTTCAACAACTAAGAAGGGTAAGGTAGTCATTTTACAATATAGAATCAGTTATTGAGATTTGATGAGATCTCAATTTCCCCCTTTCACGCAACACGTGCTTTCAGTTTTTGAGTAACCCATATTCCCTCATATTCACGTTTTTTTCTCCAGCGTATTCTATTGTTAACTGCTTATGTAATATAATTATATTGCATGTGTAAATTAATCATATATGTGTTGCATATGTAGTGTATATTTGTTGCTTATGTAGTATAGGATTGTTGCTTATGTAGTATAGGATTGTTGCTTATGTAGTTAATGTATTTGTATTGCATATGTAGAGTATATTCGTTGCTTATGTAGTGTGAGTTTGATGCTTATGATTTGCTTATGTAGTTAATGTATTCGTGGTGCATAGATAGTATATATTCGTTGCTTATGTAGTATTGGTTTGTTGCTTATGTAGTATGGGTTTGTTGCTTATGACTTGCTTATTTAGTTAATGTATCCGTGGTGCACACGTAGTGTATATTCGTTGCTTATGTAGAATGTGTTTGTTGCTTATGACTTGCTTATGTAGTTAATATATTAGTGGTGTATATATTTGTTGCTTATGTAGTATAGGCCTGTTGCTTATGTAGTATGAGTTTGTTGCTTATGACTTGCTTATGTAGTTAATGGTATATGAAAGCACCATGAAACATCTGTACAAGCAACAAATTACATCTTCATAGGCAACCTTCAAACTATAGTCGAGTTCTAGCAACTATGGTAAATTGTCTACAACTTTTTTCGCATAGTAGTACGTTGAAGGATGAAGGATTTCTTACAGTAGTGCATTGAAGAAGAATGAGAAGGATTGTTCACGTTGAATTTGTTACGAGATTTGGAAGGATTGCGTGATCTCAGAATCAGCTGAATCCCATTAATATTGGGCTATTTTGGAGTATGACTAATTTACCCCTATGTTTAATTAGCTAGCTTATATTCTGCCATTTTGCCTCTTAAATCGCAACCCTTAAAAAAATTAGATATGTGGCTAGGATTGGTCCACATGGACTAACCCTATGAGGTGATCTCATATAACCCTCTCCATATATATATATATATATATATATATATGTGTATGTGTGTGTGGGGGGGATGAGGGGGTTGGAAGTGGATCGGGTCTATCGTGATCCGACTCGATTCGCTAGTTTTTTTAAAATAAAAATTATATATATGAAGCATAATTTGTTTACTAACTTATATTATTATCTTAACTTATAAAAAACACTATATTTAATTTTTTATATGTGAATATACATGCAATATGAATATGATCGTCTTTTCATATATATAGACATGTTGGAATTTTTGGTTGAGAAATTGGGTGTTGACCCGATTTTGACCAAATATATAAGTGATTTCCCATTTGTGAAAAATGAAATTAAATTATTTGTAAAAATTCTACTAAGTGAGTAGACGAGATTGGCATTTGGAATTTCTTAAAACCAATTCCGGGTGAATGAGAAATTAATGCTAGAAGTTAGCCACTTAAAACTAGAAAATGGTATGGAAAATGAAAAATGTGGGGAAGGAGAAAAGCTCCATCCCACATAGAGTAGAAAGCCAAAGTTTGATCAATTTATAAATCCCAAGTTGGATAATTGGGTTTGGGCACTTGGGGCACCAAAGTTTTTAAAGGGGTGATGACCTACATGCTTGTGGATTTGCTTTAAAATACACGCGCATCGCAGCCGCCCGGCCGTGGGCTTGGGCTTCAAAGCCCTTATATTTTTTTGGACCAAATTAAATTTATTTGAAAACCCTTTAAAATTAATTAATTATTTAATTAATTAATTTAATTCCAACTGAGATTAGGGAGTGCACGGGGCGCAGCTTGGAGCGCGGAGCCAGCGTGTGCGCGCATGCACCGCGGACAGTGTGTGAAACTTGTTCGAGCAACCATGTGTATTTTTTGGCAGTAGACATGTCTTTTCGATCCAAAAGACATATCCTTTCCATGAGGCACCTTGATGCATATTTATACGAGCCCCTTCAGATGGAATCATACACGAAAATACAAATAATAAATCGAGTCATTTTGCATCTGCATATTGATATTATTCCCTTCAAAAGCTTGAAAGTCTTAAAACACTTGTGTTCGTTGTTGGTTCGACTTTTGCAAGTGTTGCCAAGTGAATTTGTTAAAGTCGTTGTATCTCAGGGACAATTGTCGGAACCGTAAGCACTTATATGGGGCAATTTCGTCTTGCGAAGACAGTATCCAATACTGGCCTCGACTTAAAATTTTATCCAATTTTTCGTTCCAAACACTTTAGCCATCTTCTTATAAACAGTAAACCACCCAAACAACAAGACAAACAAATTATATACATACACAATATTTTAACAGACTAAATTCGATCGCATCTGAGTCTAAAAACTAAAATACGGGTACTCCAACTGCAATAGACTTTATATTTTAAAAAACTACTCCAAACAAAATAAATTTAAAATCAATTGAGTTTTAGCCCAACTCATTGGTATCTAGACAATCCCCAGGTTCGTGGTATTTTTTTTTCGTACAATGGGGAATAGTAAGACACTCGTATGAGATCGAATTTGGGTCAATAACCTTTATAACACAACACTTTACCACTGGAGAGGCGTCAAACGGGCCGGTGCCGACCCGTCGAGCCAAGAGGAAAAATCGGGACAGGCCAAACAGTGATCGGGTTTGCTAATTTGAGCTGATCCGGCCAGTGCCCAACTCATAGAAAATGCACTCAAAACACCAGCCCGGCCCGGCCGGTGCCCTAGTTTTTTTGGCCTTACGGGCTGGGCTTTGAGGCTCGGTTATTTTTGGGCCTGGGATTTTATATCAGCCCGGTAAAATACCGGGCAGGGCCAGAATTGCCAGCTCTCTAGAGCACAAAGTTGATCACATGTTCGTGGTAATTGGGACAACTGTGTCCATTACAGTCAAATTCATACATACGTACCGGTCCAGATTTTTGTCATATCATGCCTATTATATTTTTTTTTTTCAATTGTGGGATGACAATGTGATTGGAGGTTGGAGCACATACATAAACATAAATGGGCCAAACAATGATCATCATGTTCATGAATATCAGAATCAACACTCCAAACTTTTCAGAATGCACTATAAGCAAGCACATGTAATTAGATTTTTTTTCTGGAACAAATCTGCATATGTAAATTGTATATGGCTATATTGCAAGTACAGATTCTGGGAAACATGCATGCATGTAATATATATGGACCTCTATGGAATATGATGATCTAATTAGGGTCCATCTTCCATTAACTTATAATGCTAACAACTATAAAGAGCTAGTTAGCTAGCTAGCTATAAGCATTAAATATTTGATCACTTTTCAAATAATATATATATATATATTGAAATGCCAATCTGCAGGCAATATATATCAGATGATAAAACCAGCATATAATGCAGTAACGAAGCAAGGAATTCTACGAGAGATCTCAATTAACATTAGTCTAAAAATAAAATACAATATATTAACTTTAAAAATAACACTATTAATATGTGTAAAATATACGTGCATCGAGGGACTTAAAATGGTATATAATTAATGTATTTGCATGGATATTTAGTGTGTTTTACTTGGTTTCCTTTGTTAGATGTGATACTGCGTACTCTTATAAATTTTGCAGAAAATGGAGCTAAATTGGACAAAATGTGATAGCATGTTTAAAATGATATGTCAAAAGACAAGGTACGAGCAAAAATGTGAAGGAAAGAAGAATGGACGATTGAACCAAAGGGAATTTCCTTAAAAAACGTCCAGACGCGCTAACAGTTTCTAGCACTGGCAGAGTTTAGTATTTTTGCCATAACTTTCTTTTCAAAAATTGATATTGAGCTTATTCGAGTGACTATGGAAAGCTAAGAGGAAGGGATACAATTTTCATGAATTCCCCAGGAGCAAATTTGGACAAAACCCAGTTACACGATCCGACCGTGAGGGACCACACAGTCGTGTGACCTGCCCGTGTGAAGATACATGTCCGTGTGGAGTATTTGGGAGAAAACATGGACGAAACCAAGCCACATGGCCGGACCGTGTGAGACCACACGGTCGTGTAGAGTGACCGTGTGAAAGCCACATGGCCGTGCGACTGACTGTGGTGGATTTTTGTGTCCTTTTCCAACTCAAACTCTACCAGTGATCTCTCAAAGCACCTATATAAGGGAACCAAGGCCTGAATGAATTATCATCATCTAAACAACATCCATGCACCATACAACATACCAAATTACACAGGAACACAATATCAAAGTTCTTCTAAGAGAGGAGGGCTAGGTTACGAAGAACACCACAAGGCCTTTCGCATCTACTGATGCACAAGAGCTTCGAAGGCTTGGAAGGAGAATGCATCCTGACAAGAAGAGGTTTTCTTTCTTAGTTTAGATCTATTGTTTGTGCTTAAACGATGTCACAATGTTGATTCAAAGTTTGTCTATGAATTTGTTATCAATGTTTGACTAATCTTTCGGATCTTAGGGCATAATCAAAATTGTGGATTCATGTTAAATCTTGATTAATTGTTTTCTTAATTGATTCATGTGTTCTATATTATGAATTCGAGTGCACTGTGCATATTTATAATTGTCGATTATTTGGCCATAATTTGCATGTCATACTTTTTAGTCCATAATCCGGGAGGTGAGTTCTAACGAGATGAAAATCGAATTCGGACATAAACGGGGTAATGTATCGGAGACTACATTTGTGGGGAGTATTTTGTGGGGAGTATTTAATAATAGTCGTGATGGATCGAGAGACCTCAATTATTATTAATCTACTGTTTATTCGCCACTCGGGAGAGAGAATAAACTATTTTAGGAATTGGACCCATAGAAATGCATGAACTAGTTTTTGAAACTTTAATTGGATTTAATATTGAAAAAAACATGTTGAGATTATGTCTGGAGGTTCTTCGTGGTTGTTGAAAATACTTGTGGCGTTTGCAAATTTATTTATTTTTCTTTTATTTTTGATTTTTATCAAACACTCTTGATATTCAGTTGCTTCAATAAAATCGGAATGCAACGTTACTATAGCCTGAGTGTTTCGTAGTCAATCCCTGAGGAATACGACCTTGTTTGCCATTATCATATAAACCACTACAAGAATTTTAGCTTTTAGTGACCAAAATTTAGTGAGGGTACCAAGAAACCATCATTAAAAGTATGATTTGGGAACTTTTAATGAGAGTAATTGAAAATGGTAGTTAAAGAGGGTAATTATTAGGGATGAACTCTTAATTTCCTAGTTATTAATAAGAAATCCCCTCACTAATTGTGGCAGGAAAAAATCCCCTCATTATTGGTATAGAACTTTTTCTTTTTCTTTCATCTCTTCCCATTTTCCATTAACTTCGATTCCTGGGGACAAAGAAAGTGACTTCGGAGTTTTGAATTCTCACCACCCCCCCCAACCCAAATTCCCAATCCCCAATTCTCCTCTGCAACTCCCGTCCCCAATCTCTCTTCTACCGCTTTTTTTCTCTGTTAACTTATCTCTCCCAGTCTCCCACGATTCTCCCTCGCTTTACTTATCTCTTGCCCCATTCTCCCTTGAAGTTTGCCCTACTCCAATTCTCTCTTCATTTTGCCCAATCCTCTAAATTCTCCTCTCTGTTGCACGCTGGTTGAACTCCAAGTTATTTCTTCCTTTTTGTCCTACTTCAGACTCTCTCGATTTTGTCTCTTGTACACCGGGGTTTGTCTCAAACAATATTGGCGAGCTCTAGCGTAAAACAGGCTATTTTGGAAATTCTCACTACACGGAAAAAACCCCAAATTTCAAAACTTCAGGTAATCACTAATTCTTATTTATAATTTTTTTAAAATTTTCTTTATAATTTAGTTTATGAATTTACGAGATATTCTACTGTTAGTTTTCGTTGGGTGTTTCTTGGTCGTTGAATTTGTAATTGGATGTGGGTTTTCCGATAGAGTCTTATTTTTGTGAGTTTTCAAGCCAGAACATAAATTCAAGCCAAAACAAAATTTGTTTGTGAGAACAACAGTTTTTAGTACATTATGGGTGATGCTTGCATTGTATTGTGTTGGTGAAATATTATGAGGATGGATTATGTCGTTTTTGTGAAATTGAGTAGATTTTATTGTTCTGGATGATTTGTCTTTCAATGTTAACTATTTCAAGATTCTTATGGTGTTAAGAAAGTAAATGCACATTAAAGTGTACCATTCTGTTAAATTTCAGAAGTTTATGGTTGCACTGGTTACGCACATTGAGTGTTTGATGCTTTGTTTTAGAAAATAATTACGAAGATGACACACTTTTTCCATTGAACTTTCTTGCAAGTTTATAATACTTTAATTTGGTTGACTTTTTCTGTTTTCAGCTCCAAACAACCACATATTGTTAATTCTTCGTGGCATGCTTAAGGAAAATGGACAGTGACTAGCTAGAATGACATGACAATTAATGAAATTTGTTGACATTTAGAAGTGTTGTTGAGCAAGTTATTCATGGTTATTTTGCTGGGTTAAATGGTTGTGACAGTCAGCGTTATGGTCCTTATGGAAATATTTGGGATCCCACATTTTCATCACCACATATTACAGAGAAGAGGATAGATTTCAAAGCACTAAAATTGCTGGTGGGTTACAAAAAAGAAAGGTTTTATCACAACTCGGAAAGCAAGACTTGGTTTTTTTTTCGTGCATTCCTTTTGGTCAAATAAAGAGATAGAACTAACATAATTTTGATAAGTTAGCTCAGCAGACACCAATTTTTACTTGCAGGCCTTTCGTCCGATAAGCCTTAATAACGGTTCAGACCAATTAAATTTCCTGAGGTTAGACTTTATCAATGGGCATTACCTCATGATCGAGTAACAAATTTTCTGGCTTGATGTCTCTGCGAATCACATGCTTTTCATGACAATATATATGTAGAAAAATGTGTTTTGGTAAATTATGCAGAAAAATGTGTTTGATTACTGTCAAATGTCCTCTTGGATATAACAATATAAGTTTCCTGTGTATGTTGTCAAGTCATTAATATTTTGTGGTCCTAAGATGTGCTTAAATTGTATAAAGAATTTACATTTAGTCCTATCTAGATCCCAATTAATAATATTCTAGTAAAAAAATAAAAATCAACTGTGGAAGTGATACAAGTGATAATAAAAATGCTATAGTTTGAGCTTAGGAATATATGGTTTATTTATTTATTTTTTTTTTTTTGTTCTTGATTAATGAAAAGGAATATATAGTTTATTATGGCATCACACTTAAGTCAGCATATCACCATATTAGATTAGAAGATATTGAACATCTATATATAATTTGCAGGAGCTTTGATTTGGTCAAGAAAGCAAGCAATGCTTTCTGAGATGGTCAATTTTAAGAAAGTTGCTTTTTGTCTCACCATCACTCAATAATTATTTACCAACAAATAATAATACAAGTTTAATACTAAATCTTGTACATATATCTTATTTTAAGCAAGCATTTAAAAGAATGTAAATCAAGATAAAAAAACAGAATGGACATTACCAGAATCTTCTGTCTGCATGTTCTGATGGAGTATTTTATTGATTGCAAGCACTTCCAATATCTAGCACCATATGTGAAAATTACAAAGAACTCTGATTTACGTAGGTATTCCGTATTCAATGATTATTGTATCATAAAGAACCTTTCAAAATCTCTTATCACTTTTCATATTACTCTCCGTGAGGTTCATTTATTGTGCCAATTTGTTATTTCTTTATTTTTTTTTCTTATCATCTTTTTCAGTTGCAGTCCCCTGTTTCCACAGGGCTGCCTAAATTGATAATGAATATGAGGCTGCATGAGGAAAAGATTTGCTAGATAATGGGAACAATAATGGTTGTCTGGCAACTAATGAAATACGTGAAGGTATGTAGTCGGTCTATTCCTTAAAGTTCAAAATATTGTAAATGTAATTAGTAGCTTTACCATTGTTGCTTAACTTCATGCGTCTCTTGTCTCAAGAAAACAAGCACGACGAGGATGAAGCTAGCTCTTGAAATAGAAATTTCTAGCTCTGTAGTGATATTATGTGTTTGTTCTTGTAGAATTGATAGTTCTTTGAAATTTTCTTGTAGGTTGATTCATAAAGAAGAATTCAAGCATGGATTAAGAAATCGGCACATGGTATTTGAAGCTATCAAGCGATTCACCTTTATGGCGCTCATTGATTTGTGTACTCGTGAAGTAGATATTAGAGAAGACTTTAGCCATCAAGATGTAACTCGTATTTTGGAGCAAATTACAGTTGTGTATATTTTGAATAAATGAATAAATGTGGATGAGGTTTTTGTTTTAAAAAATTATTTGTTCTTTCAATTTAGCAATATTCTTATTTTATTAGCATTGATGTGTCTTTATGTATTAAGCAATTAATATGGAATAATGAAAGTATGTTTCATCATAAAATATATATTTTAATGAGGGTAATTTCAGATTTTGCTAGGGGTAATTATTTTGTTAAATCAGTTTTTTGTGACGGACTAATAATAAATAATGAGGGTAAAATTTATCAATTAAACAACATATAATGAGGGGAAAATGGCTTATAATGATGATATTTTTCATCATATAAACTTGTTTTTAATGAGGGTATATTATCGTCACTAGTTATATTAAAGAAATAATGACGGGATCTATTTTCCGTCATTATTTACTTTTACCTAGGAGGGCAATAATGAGAGTTCCATGACGGGAATATCCCATCATTAAAAGTCTTTAATGACGATTTTTTGACATATAGTGATGAATCTTCCCGTCATTATAGATCAATTTTCTTGTAGTGAACTACCTTTGTACACATCATGCGAAATGAGATCCAAATATTTTTGGCGAACAAGTTTTTGGCGTCGTTGCCAAGGATTGAAAGATTCTACTTAGATATAGTAATAAATGTTCAATCTTAATTGAAGCAAAAAAAGTTGTAAATATTTTTTTGATTTTTTTTTTGTAAATATTTTTTTTATTTTTTTTGATTTTGTAAATTTTTTATTTTTTTTATTTTCGATTTTTTTCCTTTTGTGAATTGTAATTTTTATTTATTTTTGTAAATAATGTTTTTTATTGCTTTGCTTCTAACATCGTTTTTGTTGAATGTGAGACTGAAATCTCTGGAGACATAAGTAGCCCAAATCGCTACTATTGTGGGAGCCAACATCAAAAGGGCAAATTCCCAAGCGATACTGAACTTAATCCGAGAAAATAGTGCAACGTCATTCGTCTGATGGATGGTACAGAAATGAGGGCTTAAGGATTTCAACAGACATAGTTCAACGACAGTGACGTTAGAAATCTAAAGTCTGGCTGAAGATGTAAAACTTAGCGCTTTGTGAGAGGCAACCCAATAGGCATCGTGACAAACCCCGGGGTTTTTTTTTAAAAAAATTCACACGACCGTGTGGAATTCCACATGGGTCGTGCGACCCATGTAGAGACCGGCCCATGGGCGGTCGTGTGGAGCACACACGCCGTGTGGTGGAGACAGAGCGAAACAGAGATCGCCCAGGGCTACACCGCCCGGCCGTGTGAAATACACACGGGTCGTATGAACTATCCAGGTAAGTACTCTTTACACTTTTCTATTTCTTTTGATAATTTCCTCATATGTTCGGGAGAAAACATATTTAAGTTTGGGGGGTTGTCAAGAATGCGTAATTTAGTACTGTTGTATTTTTGCATTGCATGTTGATGTATGTAAAATATACGTGCATTTTGGGGCTTAAAATGATATGTAATTGATACATTTGGACGCATATTTACTATGTTTTTACTTGGTTTCCTTAAAAAGGCATGATACCGCGTATTCTTGTAATTCTTGCAGAAAACGGAGCTTAAAATGAAGAAATATTAGTTGGAATGTCTGGCTAAGATCGACGAATGCAAAGAGAAGATCAAAACGACGGAAAAAAGTGGTCGAAAACACTTCACACGGCCGGACCGTGTGGTGTCACCCGGCCGTGTGGAGTGCCGGTGTGAAAATCAGACGGGTGTATAAAGTTGGATAGAAAATAGAGGACGGAGTAGGCCCACACGGCCGGACCATGTGAAGTCACATGGCCGTGTGGGAAAGGGGTGGCCATTGCACCAGCTGCCCGTGTAGACTAACACGCCCATGCGAGGAAGGGCTGAAGACAGGACCACACGGTCGTGTGGTGCCACACGGCCAGGTCGTGTGGTGCCACACGGCCAGGCCGTGTGGGACTCTGTTTCAGCGCGTTTTTTAGAGTTTGCTTCATGTTCCAACTCTATAAGGGATCTCTCCAAGCATCTATAAAAGGAACCCAAGGCTTGCACGAAAATACACAACTTTATACAGCAAAAACACATCAAATAATACAGGAACGAAGGAATCGAATAGCTTCTGAGAGCAAAAGGCTAGGTCGCGAAGAACACCACAAGGCTTTAGCATCTAAGGAGCACAAGAGCTTCGAGGGCTTGGAAGGGGAATCCATCCTGACAAGGGGTTTTCTTTCTATGTCTAAGAACTCTTGTCTATGCTTATATGATGTCTAAATATTGATTCAAATACGTCTATTAGTTTGTAATCAATGTTTGGCATATTTTTCGAATCTTAGGGGCATAATCGAAACTGGGGATTTGTATTAAATATGAGTACTTGTTTTCTTAATTAATTCATGTTTTCTATTTTATGAATTCGAGTGCTTATTCTTTAATTACTTTTTATCTAATCAATAAATTGCATGTCATATTTGTTATTGCAAAATTTGGGAGATGAGTTCTAACAAAGACGGAAATTGGATTCAGACATAAACGGATGTAACGAGCCAGGAGGCCTACAACTATTTGTGGGGAGTCATTCAATTCGCAGACCTTTTGGGAGATAGTAATGATTGTAACGAGCCGGGAGGCCTACAATCGTTATTAATCAACTGTTTATTCACAGCCCAGAAGGGGGAGTAGGCTAACTTAGGAATTGAACCCATAGAATTGCATGAATTGGTTTTAAAACTTTATTCACATTTAATATTGAAGAAGCATGTTGAGATTATGTGCCTAAAGTTGCTCCTGAAGATGTTGAAAATACTTGTGGGGTTCGCAATTTATTTTTATTTTTCTTTCTTTATTTTCGATATTTAGTTAGATTGAAATAACTTGATTTTCAGTCGCTTTAATAAATTTGGAATACGATGTTATTATAGCCTAAGTGTTTCGAGATTCAATCCCTGAGGAATACGACCTTGCTTGCCATTATTCTATAAACTACAATGTACACTTTCAGTTGTATGAACCAAAATATTTTTGGCGAACACATGTAGAGCATAAAATTGCATTAAAATCTTTGTACAATTTTTGATTTTTTATTTTTTTATTTGAGCATGTTTATCGCTTTAGAACGTTTAATTGCTTTTGTGTGTGTTTTTAATTAAGATTTTCAAAAGAGTACATAGCTTCCGTATGATTTTACTATGAGCATTTGATTTTATGAGATGACTTTTTTGTGAATAATGTGATGAATTATTGAGGAGATGCCATTTACTTGTTTGGCATTGATTGAGAAGGTAGTTGAACATGTTGTGAAAAATAAGCATGGAGCTTTTGTGCCTTAAACTCGCTTTTATCTTATGCGATCTTATTTTTTTATTGAGTGTGTCATTCATGATTGCTAGAACTCAGAACTTGCTCGTATCTTCAATGAAGTCATGTGTGTGTGCAATTCTTGAAAATGATTGAAGGTCATCTTTGTTTTAGCCTACTCAGCCTAAAACGCCTACCTATAAACTCATGATTCCCTAGTTAGCCATTTTGATCCTTAACTTTTTATTGTTAGCCACATTTTGATCTTTAAAAAATTGAAAAATGATTTTATCCCCAAAATTTCTTGAGCTTATAGAAAATGAACAGGTTTTTGGGAGATGTTGTGAAAATTCTGAAAGAGAGAGAGAGAGAGAGAGAGAGAGAGAGAGAGAGAGAGAGAGAGAGAGAGAGAGAGAGAGAGTGGCAAAATAATGAGGGATGAGCAGTATCTAGGTGAATGAAAGACGAATGAAGCTCGAAAAAGAAAGAAAAATTTCTGAAAAAAGAAAGAAAGAAAATCGAGCAAAGGAGAGAAAAGAAAAGAAAAATTATGAAAATTGTGAAAAATTGAGAGCTTGAGACTAAAGAAAAATAAAAGAAAAATAAAAGGCAAACAAACCTAAGAATGAAAAAAGGAGAAAAAAGGGTGGAGTTGAGTTGAAAAAGGAAAATATCTTTAAAAAACGAGTTTTATGATAAAATTGGGTTGGTGAATTGTAAGTCTGTGTACTTAAATTCTATTTGCTCAAGTCAAGTCACTTAATCCAAATATTCCATACCCTTACCAAAGAGCCTACATTACAACTTAATGAAAAGTCCTTTTTTATTCTTAAATTGTGCACACAAAAGTGGTAGAGATGTCAAGACGATTTGCAAGCCTATGGTAGTTCTATTTTCACTGAATTGATTTTGAGCGTAAATACTTTTCATACACTTTGAGAGTTGAGTGATACACTAACCACTTGTGAGTCGCAATGTCAAGTATTCGAAAGAATATTGATTATCCCGAATTTATGATTGGTGACTTCTTGATAATGAATTGCATGGTATACTTGAATATGGAGTCGAATGAGATTGAATGTTTATAGTGTTCTTGTGTGTTCTTTTTGCTCCTTCAGATTATTTGTCTTAAATTTGCTCGAGGACGAGCAATGCTTTAAGTTTGGGGGGATTTGATACATGTAAAATATACGTGCATCTAGGGGCTTAAAATGGTATATAATTGATGCATTTGCATGTATATTTAGTGTGTTTTACTTAGTTTCATTTGTTGGGCGTGATACTGCGTACTCTTGTAAATTTTGCAGAAAATAGAGCTAAATTGGACAGAAGGTGATAGCATGTTTCAAATGATATGTCAAAAGACAAGGTATGAGCAAAAATGTGAAGAAAATAAGCATGGACGGTCGAACAAAAGGGAATTTCCTTCAAAAACGTCCAAATGCGCTAACAGTTTCCAACACTAGCATATTTTAGTATTTTGGCCATAACTTTCTCTACAAAATCGATATTAAGCTGATTCGAGTGGCTTTGGAGAGTTAAGAGGAAGGGCTACAACTTTCATGAAGACCCCAGGAGCAAATTCAGACAAATACCAGTCACACGGTCTGACTGTGTGGGACCACATGGGCATGTGACCTGTCCGTGTGAAGATACATGTCCGTGTGAAGTGTTCGGGAGAAAACAGGGACGAAACCAAGCCGCACGGCTGGACCATGTGAGACCATACAACCATGTGGAGTGACCGTGTGAAAGCCACACGGGCCGTGTGACTGATTGTGGCAGATTTTTGTGTCCTTTTCCCACTCAAACTCTACCAGTGATCTCTCAAAGCACCTATATAAGGGGGATCAAGGTCTGAACGAATTTTCATCATCTAAACAATATCCATACACCATACAACACACCAAATTACTTAGGAACACAAGATCAAAGGTATTCTGAAAGAGGAGGGCTAGGTTACGAAGAACACTACAAGGACTTTCGCATCTACTAAGCACAAGAGCTTGAAGGCCGGAAGGAGAATCCATCGACAAGAAGGGTTTTTTTTCTTAGTTTAGATCTCTTATCGTGCATAAACAATGTCACAATGTTGATTCCAAGTTTGTCTATGAATTTGTTATCAATGTTTGGCTAATCTTTCGGATCTTAGGACTTAATCAAAACTGTGGATTCATGTTAAATCTTGATTAATTATTTTCTTAATTGATTCATGTGTTCTATTTTATGAATTCGAGTGCTTATTTATAATTGTCGATTATTTGGCCAAAAATTTGCATGTCATACTTATTTTTCCATAATCCTGGAGGTGAGTTCTAAGAGACAAAAATCGAATTCAGACATAAATAGGGTAATGTATCGGGAGACTACTTTTGTTTGTGGGGATCATTTCAATTCAAAGATCTTTTGGGAGTTAATAATAGTTGTGATGGATCAGAAGACCTCAATTATTATTAATCTACTGTTTATGCGCCACCCGGGAGGGGGAATAAACTATTTTAGGAATTGAACCCATAGAAACGCATGAATTAGTTTTTGAAACTTTAATTGGATTTAATATTGAAGAAACATGTTGAGATTATGTGCCTAAGGTTGCTTCCGTGGTTGTTGAAAATACTTGTGTGGTTCGCAAATTTATTTATTTTTCTTTTACTTTTGATTTTTATAAAAAAACTCTTGATATTCGATTGCTTCAATAAAATTGGAATGCGATGTTATTATAACCTAAGTGTTTCGTAGTCAATCCCTTAGGAATACGATCGTGTTTGCCCTTATCCTATAAACTACATTGTGCACTTGCAGTATAGAGATCCAAATATTTTTTGGCGAATAACTATAAATAGTTACCAGTTTTAATAAAGTCATATGCAATTACATCTTAATATTTAAAAAAAAAATAACATATATAATACAATTACATGAATGGGTCATAACATTTCTCTTTTATTCTTCATGTTTTGAAATTATTGCATAATAGCTTCATTGCTAATGTTTCGAAATATATCATTTTCAATGTATGTTACCAAACAATTATTCAGTAGTCCATCTCCCATTCGATTGCGTAGTGAACTCTTGATGATATTCATTGCTGAAAAGCTCTTTCCACCGTTGCAGTGGCAACTAACAAGATCAATGACAACTTAACCAATGGAAAAATAATATGTTTTCTTGTAGCAACCATCTTTTAAGCAAGACCTCTTATACCTGCTACTTTAGAGAAGTTTTTATCTAAACGAACATCGAAAATAAAATTTTCAAGTTGACTTTCAAGTTCATATAGAGTAACTGCAGAAAATTCAACTTGATAAAATTTTGCAAGAGAAGTAGCTTCTCTTTGTCAAATGCAGAAAATGAATCATTTGGATCAAAGCATGCCATAGATAAAAGCAATTATGTGTTCACCTCATTAAAATGATGATTTAGCTCCTAAGCTTGCAAGTCAATCACATAATAGAATAGCTCAACTCGATAAAGATGAATATTAATCATCCTTTCAATTCTGCGCCTTGATCTCCCTCGAGGTGCATATACATCTTCCATATTCATCACAACTATCTCGTATTTGTTACAAAACTTGGAAGCTTCAACTAACAAGTCCTCCAAACCGCCATCTCTCATTGCTTGCAAACGAGTTTTTGATACTTTAACAAGACTCATTGCATTTACAATATCTTGATCATTTTTTTGCAGAACTTGAGACAATTCATGTGTGATTCCCAAAAGTTTTCTCATAAGATGTAAAATAAATACAAACTCAAACCGATTCACAATCTCTAGCAAATCAATGGCTTCTGCTCTTTGTGTATCATCATTACCATTCTCCCTAACATACTCAAGAACATCAACAACTGAACCAAATAAATGCATTAAATTAATGAGTACCAAAATGGGAACTCCAACGGGTATCTCTGGCCGGCGACTTGATTGCCATTTCTTGATTTAATTATTTTTCTGTCTTGACCTCACCATTCGCAGTTTCTTCAACGAATTTTTCCATTTGATTTTCTCAAGCATATCTCTCTGCGCTTAAAAGAACCTCCAACAACATTACATAAACGCGTAAAAGTATTGAAAAAAGAACCAATATTTGTATGTTTTTTAGCAACAAAAACAGATATAAGTTGGAGTTGATGAGCAAAACAATGGACATAGTAAGCATTAGGATTTTTGTTTAGTAAGAGAGTTTTTAATCCATTGAATTCACCTCTCATATATTACTGGCGCCATCATAACCTTGACCTCTCAAACTATAAATGCTCAAGCCATAGGTACATTTTTCATATCAACCTCAAGAGCATCTTGACTTCATAAAACTTTATCTTTACTTGTTGGTGCTTGAATTGAACAATTGCGGGTGCATTGGTGATGAGGATGATTCCTCGATAATAAGTAGTACTCTTTTAAAAATCGTTCCATTATCTAAGAAAATGTGAAAAGAAATAATCAAAAACTAATATAGCTTAAGGAAACAACTATATATACATGAACTATAAATTATAATAAACTACTAAAAATTAGCCCTAATAATTCATGTAACAATTAATGATACAACAAAGATATTAAATAAATAGAGAAGAAACAACAAATCCAATAAAATTAATTAATATATGTACACTTTGATATTAAAAACCCTAAATAGAATCCATTCTCATTCAATGTTAATCTCATGACGATAAGGTGAAATAAAAGTTTTAATACAAACCTTGGGGATAGGGGTTGGGCGTGAAGGTTGGTATGTTTTCTTGTTCAAACCAATAGTTAGTATGTTTTCTTCTTCAGACCTCTGGGGATTGGGCGTGAAGGTTGGGGTAGGGGTTTGTTTAATTTTTGGTTATGTGAAACCTGAATGTGGCTTTCAAGAGTTAGTGGGCCTTTTTTTTATTAATGTTATAGATGAAAAGACAAATATACCACTAATTTTTTTAAAAATCCCAGTGACCCCTGCCCTATACCCCTTCGTTCCTGATATACTGTCTGATCATATAAGAAGATGGAGCCACATTACCCTTTATGTGGAGTGCCCCCATAGTTATTAATAATTAAAAATTGAATAATAAACAAACGCCAAATGAATACTAAATGAAATGTACGTGAACAGTATATGAACATAAACAAATAGATTTTTTATTTGTGTATGTTCACTAAGCTTAATAGATGAGCATAAACAAATGCTAACCGAACTCAAACTCGTTCACGAACTATTAGGTAAAGCTCTATTCGTTTACATCCTTAGAAAATATATTTTTGAATGACCATGTATTTCTTTAATGGTTATCACTTGCCTTATAAAAATCCACAATATATGCTTGAACACTAATAGATTTTTTATACACATGACAATCATTCTTGCGATGGAATAGAAGATGAAATACCATTTTGGAATAGAAGATTACATCCATCTTAATTATTTGTGTGTAAACATGCTCAAGAGGTAATCAATTCTACAAGACTTAGACCAGTTTTAATGGAAAATTTTGATGTGGTGAATTTCAGGAGCGATGCTGCTTTTTTAAGGCAGATCACCCAAATCAACTAAGTTGACCAAAATTTTCTTCCCGATAAGTCTTCTCGTCTTCTTCTACCTCAGCTAGAAAATCATTTGATGGGAACTTACCTGCACACACACGCAAATATTAGAGGGCCTCGGGGATTGTCCCAGGGAGGCCCCTCCGATGCTCAAGTCAGTATGGTGAACGAGAGAATAACAGTAAACGAATACTGTAAAATAATACGTAGGAGATTAATAAATTAATTCACTTACAGATAATAGGAGGGACCTTTTTATACCTGTGACATGGGTCCCATGGCCCGTGTATGAAAATTTGGCCTATGGGTCAGTTCGCGTAGGAGAAAACGGCTGATTGGGCCAAACCGGACTCTTTTGGGCCGATTTAATTATTAAGAGCTCATTGGACAATTGATACTAAATAAACATATATAAAAATGAATTATATATTTAATTTACTAAATACCGTTTTTGCCTTAACAATAAGATATTTCAAATTGTAAAACTCTCATCAATATGGTTTTAATACGAAATGGATTTTTGTTCGAAAATGATATTTCATCTCTTATTTCACCTGATGAATATTAATATCACATGTATAAAAGTTACCATATTAAATACACATAATTTAAGCTTGATTTATGCTTTAAAATAAATATAATAGTTTTTATACATGTGTTAATCATCAATGCAATAAAATATAAGATGAAATACCTTTTGAAACAGAAGTTTCCAACTGATTTCAATGTGGTTATTGAAATATATTTTGACTATGATTGTTGTAGACTTGTAGTTAGTGAAATACCAAGTACTCCACCAAACACGTTGTTATATAAGTAAGAAAGATATTATTTTTGTAAAACAATGCCAAATAAAGCCATAATATATTATAACTCGCCAAACTCTCTATTCTAATGAATAAAGGACATATATAGAATGTTGAAAATAAAAATTAAAAGAACTCATCTCATTTTATTACACAAATAATAAAACACATAAAGAAACATATTAAATTGGAAAAAATTAATATAACAAGGATTATATTAACCCATTGATCTTGTTAATAATCTGAAAGTTCACACTTAATTATATAATATATTCTAGTTAAATAATGTGATAATATTATGGTTATCTCAAGTAGATATATATGATATGTATTTGGAAAAAAAGTAGTAAAAAAAATATGATGACAAACTAATGTATGCGTCACTAGTACAAAAATAGAATCACCACATACGCATCAGTTTCTCTTGGAAACTGATGGCTAAAGAGGGGTGGTGGCAATTTTGAAAATAAAACAAAGTCTTTATGCATCATTTGTTGATTTAAAACAGACGCCTATAAATTTTTTTATTTTTTAAAATTTAATCAAAAACATTATGTGTCAGTTTTTAATCAAAAACAGATGCTTTTAACTCAATTTTGTACTAGTGCGTGACTAATAACAAAATGAGTACTTATTCAACAGCGATCGAGGAATAGGCGTAAGGTTTCATTTAATTAATGCAACCCCTATAATGAAGATTGAACATGGTATATCAATATATATCTTCCTCAAAATTTTCAGGATCTCAAATCCTTATGTTCCTATTTTGAGCTTTGTTTTGAGTTATTGTGACGAATTTCAAATTCATCTTATTGGTTGCTCTCAAAATACTCCTCTCCTGTCGATCAGTCTTTCGGGTTGAACTTTTCCATGAAACCTGCACAAAAGGGGGGTCGAAGGGGGGCTCCGGCGTACTCTCTCCGATGCTTAAGTCAGAAACTTGGAAGAGAAGCAAGAGGCAAAAAATATAATGTGAAAGTAAAAGTGTGATTATGTCAAAAATGAACATGGACTTGGGCTTTTCTACCTTAGCCCGGATTAGGGTTTCCATAAAATCGGGATTCATTACGATTTGTGCATCAAGTCATGATTAAGATAGAATCGGATCTTCCAAAACCCTAATTTACTTCCTTAAGACCTCGGTCCCGAATTGACCTGCGGCACCTCGGATCGGCGTGCTAATGTCTAACCGTTGGAAGCACCTCCAAGGCACGCCCTCAGGACCCCTCTACTCCTAGAGACGAACTAGATCCTTTCAGATTGACCCTATTCATCAGAACTTAGCAAGTTGACTATCCCTTAGGGCTTAGCAAATCGACCATATGCTTAGGGTTTAGCAGGTCGGCCCAAAGGCTTATGGCTTAGCAGTCACCCCAACGCGTAGGTAGGGTATAAGCAGTCCTGCTAATCGTAGGGCTTAGCAGGTCAGCCCAATGCGTAGGAAATAGCAGATCAGCCCAATGCGTACGACTTAGCAGGTCGGCCCAATGCGTTGGGCTTAACCAGATCGACCAAATGCGTTGGGCTTAATCAGGTCAACCCAATGCGTTGGGCTTAATCAGGTCGGCCCAATCTATGCAGGTCAGCCCAAACCATATTTTACCTCTATCAATTCCTCCCCCCAACTATGGTTAAAAGGCCTATATTTCAACCATAGTTAAAGTGTAGGCCGAGCTGATCCGTTTTTAGGGTTTTGAGCCTTTCAAATTCCCGCCGTCTTTTAGTTTTTCAAAAACCCTGACATAGTGATGCGATTGAAAGGACACCCTTTCAACTCACTGATGCCTCGTTACCCGTGCAACACCTCCTCGAACAACGAGACGCCCTTTCATCTCCTTTTTCTTCTATAAAAGGCCCCCTCCTTACTCCATTTCCATTTTTCCTCTCCCTACTCTCAGAATTCTCTCTCAAGGCTTCGGCCATCTTCTCCGGTGAGTTCTTCCATATTCCGACAAGTCGTCTAGAATCCCCGTGCTTCTCCATCCCCAGCCTTTAAATCTTTTCCCACTAGGTACTTTTCTTTCCCTTTTTCTCCAGTTTCCTTTCCTTTTAATCTTCTTTTTCTTGCATTTTCATGGCTTCATCTTCTTCCCCTTCCACACCATTGGACCACTACATAGCTGAATCGGAAAGGTGGTCCATCGAAATGGACTCAGGTTCTCAACCTCTTTCTATTACTGAGATTCCCCCCTCCGGTTTGGATGCCACTGAATCAGGCTCTGATTCAGATACGGACTCTGGAATAATAGAGATCCGAGCTCCGAGCTCGGGTCCTTTACCAGAATACCCTCATGACTTTAAGGAGACAACCATAACTGCCCACACACTTCAAAATATAAGAAAGATTACAAAAATCCCTTCTTCCTTTAAACTTTCCTTACCCAGTCAAACAGACCGCCCCAACCGACCTCCCCCTAATGACCTAGCTTTCTTCGTAGATCAGATAGAGGGGGGACTTCGGTTTCCCATTCACTCTTTTATGACCGAGGTGTCCACACTCTATCGTGTCCCTCTCAACCAGCTGGCCCCTAATTCCTTCCGGATCATGGCTGGTTTCCGAATATTGACCAAGTATTTAGAAATAGAGCCCACGACCGAGTTGTTCTTCGCCTTGTTTCAAATAAAAACCTCCACCACCAAGAGCCTATTCTATATTACATCCCGAGGTGATGCTCAATTCTTGAGCAAATACCCCTCTTCCAACAAATTCTGGAAGGACAAGTACTTTTTTGTTTTTTCCCCCCGAGCTTGGGGTTTTCCCATTGCTTGGACTTGAAGCCTACCTCTTCAACGCAAGCACAACCCCCTGGACCGATATCTCGAACTCCAAACCTTGATCAATAAAGTCACCTTGGTCAAGTACGACATGCCACGTCTCATTACTCCCTCTATCTTGTATTATTTTGAGCTGAGCCCTGTCATAGCTCCCTTAGAGGAGGACATCGGTAATTACTTATTTGATTTTCCTTTTAATTTTCAGAGTATTTCTATACTGATCTCAGTTTCTCTTTGTGACAGACATCATGATGGCTGCCATGGTTGCCATGCAGGAGGAGGAAGAGCAGCGGCTCGCCACCTCCTCCAACCCACCTGCCCCTGGAGACACTCCGGCTCAAGGGGATCGGTCTCCACAGACCCACTGACCTGACTCTGCGGCCATGGTCCTAGCCGAGCTCACAGGATCTCTGCTACAGGCCTTGGGGCTCCTTCTGCCAAAAAGTCGAAGGGCATTTCTTCTCCCAACCCGATCTCATATGCACGCAACCCCATATACACTCCCAATTAAACCTTTTTCATTGGGAATTCGATTCTAAAGAACACAGACGATCTCCTAGCCACACAATTCGTCCATGGTAATTGTCCTGCCCCTGATCGCACCACTTTGGATAAGCTTAGTGACGCCGATCTGGTGAGCTCCTTCTGCTTGGATCATGCTCGATATGAGGTAAAGCTCGAGTGGGCTTTAATAATCCGGCTGTTGTTCAAGAACTGAACAACCTCAAAGAGGAGTGCGCCCGCTTGAAGGCCAAAGACACCAAGTGGCAGAAAGAAGTACACCACCTCCGAGATTAGGCCAACGTTCATAAGGTCACCGTGACTTCCTTCGAGACCAAGCTGAAGGACTTGGAGACTGAGAACTCCAAGCTCAATACCGAATTGAGCGATCTCCAACTCCAGATCACGACCAACTTTGACCTAGCCCGAGCTGAAGGGATTAAGGTTGGTCATCGCGGTTTTCCGACTTCTCCTGAGGGCTACTCCTTTATTCAAATGGTGCGGGACAGGGTCAAGCAAGCCTTTTTCAGCTCAACCGAGTTCATCAAGTTATTATCTGGTGGGCAATAGAGTACTATAACTTTACATTTGATCAAGACGAGCACCAGCTCAGGGAAAAGGGGATCACAGAAGCGATTCGGCAAAGCGAGGTCCTAAGAAATTGCTTCCCGATCCGAAGGGCTTCATTTTCTCTGAGGAAGCAGATTACCCCAACAAGGCTCCTGTGGAGGTCTTTGTTGAGTCCCTTTCCAGGCCTCTCATACTCCAACTTGCTTCGAGCTCGGGAGCCACTACACAACTCCCTGGAGATCAGCAGACCCTCCAGGTCCCTGCCCCTCAAGGTCAAGAAGAGGACCCAGATATTGCCTTGGTGGACGATGTCACTATTACTTTCGATGATCTCACTTCACAAAATGTCCCCCCTCTGACTTAGGGGTTTATGTAATTTCCTTTTTATTGCATTCCCAACTTTGTACTTGTACTACTTTTGCGTGATAATAAAGATCTACTTTCCGTAATTCATTTTTTTCGATCTCTTATTATTTTACCTGTGCTTTCATACTAGTTCGGATGTATCATCCTGTAGGGCTCCGTTCAGACTGAGCTTGAGTATTTTTTTTTTACCTAAAAAAGATTGGTGTAGGTCCCAAGGGGTGTAAGTGTAAGGTTTAGAAGGGGTTGAATAAACCTTACCAAATTTTCGATTTAGTCCTTTTAAATCTCTGAGTTGATTCTACACAGCTGTGTCCTTGATGGACAGATCGAATTAGTCACTCAGTAGAGTTAATCTCTCAACAGACTGGTGAGCATTGATGGAGTAACTCAATTTGTTGGCTATAATTTAACTCAATCGTGGTTTTATTTTCAGTGGAAGACTTAACACCCTTATGTTTGATTAAGTAAGATTTTAGAGCTTGATTTAGTACTTATAATTTTATCAAATGGATAGCAAATTTATCACATGAGATATAAGCGAGTTAAAAGTGCGGGAATTTAAATCTTTGAAATGTAAATGACACAATAAAGTTTTTATAGAGGTTCGAAGATGGGGTAATTCTTCTACTCCTCTCTTCTCCAACTCCCGGAGGAATCCACTAGGTAATGATCGGTTTACAAAGTGGTAATGATCCCGATACAAGTCTTGATCACAACGGCCGACTTGATCCTTTGGGACTCGATCCGAGACGCCTTGATCACTCGGTGGCTTCAAACGACTCGGCCTTCTTCACAGGCAGCTACCTTGCTACTACGACTCACTTGCTTAAGCTCCTTGGATTTGATCACGAAGCCCTCCAAAAGCTTAAGACTTGGTTCAACCTTGAACCTTTCTACAATCCTTTCCGGAATGTAGACCCCTTGTTTTCGATATTTTCCTCTTCAACTGATTGAAGTTCTCTTTCCTTCACAGGTAAGTGTTGGATTGATGTACTTGAAATGTAGGCTTGAGGATTGAGAATGTTTCAGTTTTTGATAAGCTTGTATATCTCATGTGTGTGTCATTCATCACTTTTTCTCAAACAAACTCCTCGGCCTTTTATAGTGAACTTTCAAAAATTTGCCCGTTGAAGAGATAGGCTTATTTTTGAAAGTCACTTTGCGATCGTTGGCTTGCGTTCTTGGAATTGCCATTTCCTCGTATGAATTGTTCTTTCACCTTTTCGAGTTCGACACGGTGTAGTGCTTCCCATTGGTTCATTCCTATTGCACGCTTCGGGATGAGCACTCCAAGAAAGGTGGTATGGAGATATTACTTGTTTAGTAAATCTCTTGATTTACGGCAACGGTTCTTTTACGATTATCTCGACTTGACCGCATTTCCTTGCTTTCCCCATGTGACTTAGAGTCACTTCCAATCATTGGATGACTCTTGTCACTTCAACTTGAGACTTGGCTTTTCTAGAGTTGACTTGACCGATGCTCCACTCAATTTGCATCTCATTTGCTTTTCGATAGAGTTCTGTCTACTCTTCTTTGCCACATTCAAATTTGTTTCACAAGCAAGGTCTTCCTTCCGGTCTTCATTTGTCTTCTTGCATGTTAGGCGTAGGCGACTTAACTCGGCTTGGCACTCTAATTGTTACAATACATTTTCTGAAGAATTGGGGTGCCAACTTTCTATTCTAAGTTTTACATGGCATTCATCAAAATCTAAACAATAAAATTCCTAACAATTTCCCCCTTTTTGATGATGCCAAAACTTAAATTATTCAAAGATGCAAACAAAGAATGATACATACTGAGATAGTGTATTGACATAGAATGTATCGCGAGAATCAATTCTTTTTATTGATCATATCATTCTTGTTCCTCAACACAATGTTTACAAGGTGTATCGAGCATATAATTGTCTTCACAAAAATTAAAGAATTTATACCTTTATTACAGAAGACTTACATTGTATGTATTTACATAATAAAATACACGAAGGGGTGGACAAGAACACTTTATCTTTTTTTGTCTCCTTTTTCGTCTTGATCAAGATCTTCTTCTCTTTTTTCTTCTTCTCGTCGTCAGCTGCCTTCTTTTTCTTCTCATATGCCTTCCTGGTAGCTTCATCCCTTCTTAATCTTTCCTATCTCTCCTCCCATAGCTGAGTTTGTCTCTTGTTTTCTTCTTCTATTCTTTTTGCATACTCAGCGTTAGTTTTCGCCACTTTCAAATTTGCCACTTGGTCAAGCCAGCCCAGTAGATCCCTCCTTTCTTCCCTGGATCTACGTATTCAATATTCTTGGCGGAGGCCTGGGTCCAAGCTTCTTCCTCCACTCTCGCTTCTTCTCTCTACCTGCGGGCGATATCAGATCGGGGTCTTTCTTTTCGGTGAGTGACCGGTGGAGGATCGCTTAGGTTGTCTCGCTTTTGCTGTCGAACTTCTTCACATAATGTGAGACCTTTTTTTCCAAGATGAGATCCCAAGCTTGAGCCATAGACATATTTGTAAAGTATCCCTCGGACTCGAGCGTTTTAAATTCATCGACCGATCGTGGCTCTGTCCGACATCCGAGATGGCATAGGTGTCTCTCGTCTCTTTGGAATGCCTCCGTGTTCTTTCAAGATGTTCATCACCCGGCATCCATTCTTCCTTCCACTTCCTTCATCCCCGCTTCAATTGATTTTCTCTTCTCGGCCATAGATACAAAGCAGAGTGTTGGAGTGGCGAGTCGCGGGGAGTTTCCGCTTATAATGTCACCGTGTGAGGACCTTGTTGAGGGGTTTGTGCAATCATCAATGTCACATCTGTTGATCCTTCCCCTCAACATGTTTTCCTTTCTTACATTTCAAGACTTCCTCAGTTGATTTTCCCGACTCAAATTTGCTCCTTTCTTTTCGGCTTGATTTTTCTTTGCTTTAAGGTATTCCTCTTCCCTTTTGGCATCATCAAAGGATAGAGGAACCCCAGGAAACATCTTTGGCAAGCATGAAGTCGAAGTCTTCGATGGTTGAGTTCTCGCTTCAAGTCTCAACTGCGTTGTATGCGGCCGGAATTGGTCGAGTAGCGTTGGATTCTGCTGAAATCAACTTCATCTCGGCCATGAGAAGGCTGAATTTTCTTGTCATGTGTTCTTCCAAACGTCGTAGATCATGTATATGTTGCTCACGCAGCAGCCTTGATCTCGGCGGTGTGAGCTTCATGCATATGCTCAATGTGTTCTCTCGGCTTTGTCTTTGCATCGGTATTTTCACTCTCCACACCGCTTGAGCCTTGTTGAACAATTTATGCAAGTATCTCTTTGTTCCACACGCATTGTTGTTTCTTCTTTGTTTCCACCATTCCTTATCCGAATTGTTATGCCTCTTAAATCGGTGTAAGGGTGGCATCTCTGTTGTCCAATCGCATGTCCAAAGAGGCTCGATGCCTCTCCATCCTTTCAATCTTAGCAAAGAGTGCCTTGAACACTTCTCGAGCTTGATTGATTCTTCATTGCGATTGATGGCCATACAAAGATCAAGTCATAATTAGTTGGAACAATGGTGTACGATGGAAGAACAGAGCTGGTTTGTAATAGCGTGCTTGTTCGTTTCGACTCTTCGTGGAGTTCGTATCTCCGGTGAGAATGGGAAAGATTCTACAAAAGAATCATCACCGCCAACCGGGATGCATTCGATGATGAGCGGTGCGCGTGAAGTTCTTTTGGGAATCGATCTGCCTGCACTTGAGGAGCCCGAGCGGTGGTCTCTTGTTCGCCTAGGTTCATTGTGCGTGGGCAAGAGACTGGCTTTTGCCGAGCCTCGGTGTCTTAATGACTTCGTTGGTCTCGGTGATTTCTCCATTTCAAGATCGGTCCTCGGCCTTATCGAAGCGTCATCGGACGATGATGAGATTTCCATTGGTGGCTCATCATCAAAATTAAAGGTTTGACGAGTAGTCTTGGGATCGACTTGCTCGTGCTTGGAACATCCGGTGAGTCTTTTGGATTTGTCATGGGGATGACTCGACCTTCTTCTTCGCCTTCCCGATCCTAGAAAAGTGACATCGGGTTGTCCTGGGAATCATGAAGTGCGCCGATCTCCTTCTCGATGGGTCGATGATACCAGGAGGGATGTTCTCTACTTGTTGCTTTACCCCGGGAAGTCTCAACCTCCGTGGGCCTTTATTTCCTCCAAAGTAGTCTCTCTTTATTGCGAGGTCTTGGTCCTCCCTTTCGACAGTGTCACACTGTCTTAGGGTCTTCTGAGTGGCATCCATTGGAGTCTCAACCCCATGGATTGCACTTTCATCGCCCAGTGTTAACTCCTGTACATTCCTTCCTCGTGCCTCGACCGCATCGCGCGTCATTAGCCTTCGAGCGGTTGTCACCTCGGTGAGGCAGTCTCAAGCTATCGAGCTTCGTTGATGGCAACTTGTTGTTCTTCTTGTGTTTGAGTTTTCTCTACTTCGCCTCCTACATTCTTTGTGGAGTCATCTGCAAAGACATCCTCCGACTTGCTTGCGGTGGAGGAGTTTCCCCCTCGGTGGTGCACCGGTGAGTGACTTGGAATGGGGTCACTCGTCTCCAAGCTCCCATTGTTTCGATTGATTGCTCACCGTTGGGGCGGTGGTAGCACACCTTCAATAGGGGTTGGCTCGATTGGGGTCCCCACTATCCCGATTTCATCGCCATCTCCCTTATTGCCTTCTTCTCGAGTGAGTGGGAAGTGGTAGCGGCAACAACGATGGCTATTTCTTGAACCACTCCCATTGGATCGATTTCGGTGTGTTCGGAGGACTCTCCTAGTCCCTCCATTAATCTTTGCTCGTGAAGGATTCTTGATTCATGTAATGCTTGCTGCATTTGCAACTCTTCGGCAGCAGCATTCTGCAGTTCCTCATCACCGCCGAGAAGACATCAAGGATAGGATGTGTGTGTTACGTGGTGCGGGAGATAGGCGGATGCTTGCCTTCTCACGTCTTGGCTTCTTGACTTTTTTTCTCTCATTGTCCTTGTAGATCTGCAATTTCGTGCGGTTGTCTTCATCCGAGCCGGGAGCACGATGTAGTTAATCGAGGAAATTTAGCAGTTCCTTCTTCTTCTTCTATGAACTCGGCCGTTGGAACTGTTCCTTGACTTGCTCAACTTCCATTTCCTCCACTCACGCAGACGATTTTGGATGTGCGGGTAAGGTGGAGATAGGATCATTACATCACTATCCGCTCCGGTAGGTTCTTCTTGCATTTGGTGTGTGAGCTACAAGCGTGTCTTCGGGTTGCCTCTGTTGATCGCCTTCAAGCAGACTTGGTTGTTTCATCAACTACATCCGGAGACTCTACTTCTTCAAGACCTCCGGTATTTGTGCTAGGTGAGTAATCGACTCACTGGTTTCTCTGTTGGACCGCTTTACAAGTCTTCTTCGTCTCTTAGTTTGTACCAGAGGATTTACGGTTCGAGAGACGGTGTCCTCTCGAGTCTTGGGGGGGGGTGTGCGGTGTTTGTTTCGAGGAGCAGCCGTCGTGGCTTCTCGGTTCTCCTCTTTTTGACGATCGGAGAAGGTATTTGTGAGTCCTTCTCAATCGGCTGCAGTAAAGGGCGGCGACACGGCTGGCAGGGCGCAGTGACTCTGGCTGGGGCGGGAGCATGTTTGGTTTTCTTTCTTTGCAGGGGCGCGATCTTCTTAGCAATGCGCAGGGGTAGCTTTCTTCTTGGCCGAGAGAGAATTTTGTGTCTTCGGGGTCGATTGATTCCCCCTCATGGTGTCGCTCTCTTGGCGTAAGCTCGCTTCGAGCGCCCGAGAGAGGTTAGCTCGAACATCCTCTTGTTAACATGGAAAGCCTTCCCATGCCTAAGAGGGACTCCTTTCACCTCCAATAGCCAGGCCAATCACAGGCCATATCCGAGGGATCCTCCAAATGTGCCATCTTCTTTGAAGGACTTGTTCCCCACGTTCGCAGAGTCTTTGTAGATAAACGGCCAGATTTATCTTCTTTTCTTCGACGATTGCGGCCCATCACAATCAGCTTTGCCTTTGTGATTGGTCAAAGTCGCCAAATTTGATGTCGATACACTTGGCAACTATGTCCAACAATTTGTGATAATCCTCCTTGTGATCTCTTGTTTCTTTGTGTATATTATTTTGTCAACGAACGGACTTGGCTATTTCTTTCCATCGTCACCCAAGTTCACATCAGCCTCTTTAATCTCGGATGCTCCTTCCTGGCGGTAGTGAGCAATATTCACCAAATCTTGGCGGTGATAGTCACCGCTTCCCATGAACAGATGACTTGATTCCTTCATCGTGAATCTCAGCATTCACGTAGAATTGTGCGACCTCCTCCACATAGGTCATCGGATATTCTAGCGTTAGAAACGGTTTTAGTCCGGACGTTTCCAACTTCTCGGCGATTTTCTTCACCAGGGTGTCGGACCCCGCTTCACCATTCCGTCGAAATCCACCGCTTCGAACCGGTGTGGATTTGCTTTCCTAACTTGGTAAAGTCATAAGTTGGTGCCATTTCTCAGGATTATTTCAAAGAAAAACTCATAAATTGATTTGAAGGTTGATAGGGTTTAGAGAGTATTTTGCCTTTGCCTTTTGAGAGAAAGAGATGAACAGTTTTAGAAGTGTGAGAGAGAAACGGACGAAAAAGGTTTAAATATGGTTTATGAAAGGACGTGCAGGCGGTTTTTGAATTGTGATCGAAATCAACGGCTTGGATTTCGTGACGCCAATTGAGCATTTCATGTCTCGTATTTAATGCGCGGCAAAGCATTTATATCCAATCATAAGCTTGGTGTGCGACTTTTATGTCCGTACACATCATCATTATCTTTGACGTGTTCCTTAAAACATTCCCGCTTAGTCAAAACGATTTGCGTTTTTGTCACTTTGCTCATAAGTTATTTAGCTTATCACTTAGCTGATTTAACTCTACCTCTCACGATTCTTTTAGCGACTCGGCTATCGGTGACTTCGGTGTAGTCAGTTTTTCCGATCTGGTGATTCTTGCATGATTTACATTTTCGGCTCTTTTTCTCCCTTTTTCTGTTCTATTTCTCTTCTTTGATTTGCGAGTGTCACTCACTCAATTAGTCCCAACTCATGCTTGAGTTCTTCAAATCTTGACTCACATAATGGTTTTGTGAAGATGTCGGCTAGTTGTTTATCGGTTGAGATATATTCCAGGATAATGTCCTTCTTTTCAACGTGATCTCTTATGAAGTGATATCTCGACATCAATATGTTTTGTTCTTGAGTGCAACACAGATTTTGAGTGATTGCAATTGCACTGTGTTATCACACATGATTGGAATTTCTTTTTCTTCAACTTCATAATCTCTCATTTCTTTGTCTCATCCATAGGACTTGGGCACAACAAATGCCTTTGCAGCCTATGTATTTGCCTCATTTGTAGAGGTGGCTATTGAGTTTTGCTTCTTGCTAAAACCAGAAATTAGTCTGTTTCCTAGCATTTGACATGTGCACAAGTGCTCTTCTTCTGTCCACTCTGCATCCAAAGATAGTCGAGAATATGAATAGCCAATTAGCTTGAATCCACCTTCCTTTGGATACCATAGCCTACTTCTTGGCTTCCTTTCAAGTATCTCAAGTATTCTCTTAGCTTTGTCATATAGCTCTCTTTTGGAGCGATTGAAATCTTGCACATACACCTACAAAGCAAAGGTGATGTCCGGCCCGCTAGCCGTGAAATAGAGCAATGATCCAATAAGTGCTTTGTATCTTGTTTGATCTACGGGCTTGCCATCCGCATCCATGTCCATTTTGGTGATGTGTTCATTGGTATTTTTACGAAGACTTCTCCTCCATACCAAACTTTTTCATTAAATCTCCGTGTATTTTGTTTGACTTATGAAGGTTCCATCCTTCAATTTGTTTCACTTGAAGTCCAAGGAAGAATGTCGGCTCTCCCATCATGCTCATTTCAAATTTACTTTGCATGAGGTTTGAAAATTTTTCACACATGACTCTTTGTTAGTGGATCCAAAAATGATGTCATCCACATATATTTGAACAAGCAAGTATACTCTTCTTGTCTTGAATTCAAGAGTGTTCTATCTACTTTTCCTTTAGTGAATCCATTTTCGATTAGGAATTGTGACAGGTATCATACCATGCTCGGGTGCCTGTTTCAATCCGCACGGGGCTTTCTTGAGTTTGTATACCTTGTCTCCAAGAGTCTTCGCTCAAATCCTCGAGGTTGTTCAACATACACTTCTTCTTCCAATAAACCATTTAGGAATGCACTTTTTACATCCATTTGATATACAATGAAATTCTTGTGAGCTGCATAGGCAAGAAACATCCTTATAGCTTCCAATCTTGCTACGAGGAGCAAATGTTTCATCAAAATCTATCCCTTCTTCTTGGCAATATCCTTTGGCTACCAATCTTGCTTTGTTTCTTACCACGAGCCTTCCTCATTCATTTTATTTCGAATACCCATTTGGTGCCAATAACATTTTGATGCATGGGTCTTTGCACTAATTCCCACACTTTATTTCTTTCAAACTCGATTGACTCTTCTTGCATAGCTTGAATCCAATGTGTGTCATCCAATGCTTGTGACACATCTTTTGGCTCTATTTGCGAGATGAAGCATGTGAACATTGCTTCTTGTTGAGTTCGGATCTTGTCTTGACACCTTCTCTTATATCTCCAATGACAAGTTCTCGTGGATGGTCTCTCGGCCATCTTACATCAGGTTGGAGTGAGTTAGCCGAATGGATTCGATCGACTTGTTGTGTGTTGTGGTTGTCGCTCTCTCGTAATCACTTTTGCAAATTTTCCATTGTTTTTGAGATTGACTATCTCATCTTCTACGAATTGATAATTCGCCGGCAAAGATAGGACTCTTACGTATGGTTGGATGATTTGACTTATCGGTGACTCTTCAATGTCCTCTCCATTTACATTTGGCTCATCGAATACTACATGAATGGATTCTTTCGTAACCATAGTTCTTTTGTTGAGTATTCTCGTAGGCTTTGCTTTCGGTTGAGTATCCTAAGAAGATACCTTCATCACTTTAGCATCAAAAGCCTTTAGGTTGTCTTTGCCATTGTTGTGAATGAAGCATTTACATCCAAATATTCGAAATATGAAACATTTGGTTTTCTTCCATCCAGATTTCATAGGGAGTCTTTGTCACCGTCTGTGCATTTATCATACATCTGTTTTGGGTGTAGCAAATTTGTGTTGATTGCTTGACCCAAAATCTTTTGTAACCCTTGACTTTAGCTAACATGGTCCTTGTTGCTTCTTTGAGAGTTCTGCATTCTTTCTTTCGCAACTCCATTCTCACTTTGTGGAGTCCTCAGCCGATAGTTCATGACCAATACCATTCTCAATACAATCATTGAGTTATTATTCCATTGACAAACTTAGTTCCTCTATCCGATCTTATTTTGATAATGGTTTGACTCTTCTCGTTTTGAATCCTTTTCATCATTTGTGGTAGTTTTTGTAGAGTTTCTTTTCTTCTTACACATGAATATTGTCCATGTATATCTTGAGTAGTCATCTACTACCACCAAGGTGTATTTCTTTCCTTACTTTGTTTGGTTCCAGGCGGGCCAAATAGATCCATATAAGCGGATGCAATATTCTTGTTGAGGATGGGCATGTCTTTTCTTTGAATGAAGACTTGATTTGTTTTCCCTTCCGACATGCATCACATATACTCTCCTTCTTGTATAATCGAGTCCGGTAGTCCTTCTACAAGATGACTTCTTTGAACTTGTTAATTGTTTTGAAATTGAGTGACTCGGCTTTTTTGTGCCATAGCCAACTTGATTGATTGTATTCTTTGCTAGTAGGCATGTCTTTGGGTGTTGCGATTGACCAATCCACTACATACATATTTTTCTGTCTACATCCTTACAAAGTACCACTTCATTTGATTCAATATCTTTGATTTGGCACATACCCATGTTGAATCCAACATTGTAGCCCTTGTCACGAGCCGATCGATACTCGATAAGTTGAAATTGAGTCCTTCAACATATGCAACATCCGTGATTTCTAATCCATTCCTCTTGATGGATCCAATGCCTCTTATTTCACCAGGAGCTTCATTTCCTCCAAATATGACTTTTGCTCCTTTGACTTCCTTGAATTTTGACAGATTTCTCTTATTTCTGTCATATGTCCGGGAATGACCACTATCCATGTACCAGGTTCTTGGCACTCATTCCTTGAACTCGCAATCAAGGAAATTAAGTTTTAGGTACCCATACTTGCAGGTCTGAGGGGTTAGAATTGTAAGATGATCCAACCAACCTATAGCCAAATGATTTGACTCTAAGGGGTTGCCATCTATCAGTGCCATAATCATAATTAATCCTGGCAAATTGCTTGGGGATTCTAGGTTCATACAAATTGTCTCTTTTGTCTCGTATGCTGCATATGTGTTTTAGCAATTGCCTTCCTTGGGTAATTGTGGTGTTTTTAGTGTAGTGCCTAGGTGCATATGTGTCTTTGATGAAAGCTCTTATACTTTTGGAATGGCCTTTCCGAGTTCTAGGCCTTTGCCATTTGGGCTTGTATTCCATAAGTCTCAGCCGATAGTTCACATTATTCCAATCACTTGGCTTGGATATTTTCTACCATTCCCATTATATGTATTTCTTTTATGGATTTTACGGGGTTTTGGTAGCTCGCTTCTTCTTTGAGTATTTTTCGTTTGGAGTTCTTTGAGGACTCGGTGAATCTCTTCTCGGTGTCCTTTCAAAGACTCTCAACAGGTCACATTTTCCTTTTCCTTTGTAACCAAGGCCGTTTGCTTAGTATTGTGCTTTGGAGTGAATGTGTGTGCAACATTTAGAGTTTTGGATTTTTCGGACTCTTCATGACTTGAAGATCCTTTTTCCAAACTTACTCTTGAGGTTTGACATGGCACGAGAGGAATTAAATCCTAAGCTTTGTCTTGTCTCCACATTCTCTTTGACTCATAATAAGATCATCCAATGATTTAGATGCCTTAGTGAATGAGGCAATAACATTCTTGAGGTCATTCTCCTCTTTTCTATAGCAGCAATTTCGCTACTAATTTAGCATTTTCAGCCTTTAAACTTTCATTTTCATGACTATTTGACTTAGAGTACTCGGCTCCTTAGTCGACTTTGAATTTTGACTTTTGAGTAGGTTGTTTTCCTCATTCAATAGTGTGTGTGAGGATTTAATGTGCTCAAAATCTTTCATCATTTTGCCTAATGAATCATAAAGATCGTAGGTGATGAAGTGTGTGTGTGTCACGATCACTATCACTAGTGTCGAGCTTGTTGAGTTAGATTGTACCTCATCTTCTTGATCTTGTTCTTTGGCCATCAAGCGGATCGGGGGCTTCTTCTTCTTGAGTCACTTGAGTAGTCGCCTTCACTTCTTGCTCTCTCAATCATTGTCTCTCTTGACTTTTGTCTCGGCGATCTCTGCAGCCATCATTGCCTTTTTTTTCTTGTCTTTTTCTCTCGAAGACCTTTCTTTTTCTTCATCTCTGTCTTTTGCCGACTACAGGATATGAGCGATCAATGGCATAGTGACCTGGTTGTCTGATTCCAACATAGATATTGACCTTTTGATCACTCTTTCCATTCTTGAGTTGTCGGCCCTTTGATACTCAACTTTTTGACGATCTGTTCTCTTGGTTGGCCTTTCTTCCCTTGATTTGGAGGGAGTGAGTGTCTTCCGGAAGATTCACCCTTTCCTTTCTTGTAGTTCTTATTAAAGAACTTGTTGAATCTTTTAACCATCGGGGCTATTTCTTCCGGGTCGATGACTTCTTTGACCTCGACTTTCTTCCCATCTTTAACAATTAGAGCAAATTTGTTTTGGGTACAATTTGTCTCTTCTCGGTCTTTTCTTCTCGGCTCAAACTCGTAGGCTTTGAGGTGCGAGAATAGTTCATGGTTGGATGTCTTAGATAGGTCCATGGAATGTCTCGGTGCCATGACCTTCATTTCCCATTCAAATTTGGAAGACTTTTTAGGATTTTCATACACATTTCTTTCGTGTATATTCCTTTCCAAGTGCATGACTCATTTGTGATTTGTAAATCGAGCATCCAGTTGATCCAGGTTCTCTCCGAGATCATTTTGAAGTTTTCAAATTTTTGTATAGCCACGATAATTTGTTTTCTTTGATTTGCTCACGAGCCTTCACAAATCAATGTCAACTTGTCCCCATTTCTTAGCCGTTTTGCAAGATTTGACTTTGTTGAACATGGCTTTGTCAAGGTTTTGTAAAGAATGTCCTTGGCTACATTGTCCAGGTTGTATCTTTTTGTCATCATTTGTCCATTCGATTCTTGGTTTTCAACCATGACCGATCTAGAGCAAGACATCTTCTTCTCCTTGGTGCAACTCTTCGTGCAATTTGTGTTCACCTTTAATATTTGCAGAGGCCCATCTTCTATCACTATCCACATCTCATCATGTAATCTTTGATAGATGAGCACGCATACGAATTTTCCAATCATCAAATTCTTCAATAGTGAACATAGGGATGCGTGTCAAATTTGCTTCCATGATAATAGCTTTTAATGATAAAAAGAGTTTTGAAAATTTAAGTACTAAAGTAGACTTTGAAAAGTTTGGAGATCTAGTTCAAGTAACCGGTGCGGAGGGTTCAATGAACCAACCGCTCACGATACCACTTGTAGGTCCCAAGGGGTGTAAGTGTAAGGTTTAGAAGGGGGTTGAATAAACCTTACCAAATTTTCGATTTAGTCCTTTTAAATCTCTGAGTTGATTCTACATTTGTGTCCTTGATGGACAGATCGAATTAGTCACTCAAGTAGAGTTAATCTCTCTCCATGACTCAATTTGAGTACATTGATGGAGTAACTCATTTGTTGGCTATAATTTAACTCAACTGTGGTTTTATTTTATTGGAAGACTTAACACCCTTATGTTTGATTAAGCAAGATTTTAGAGCTTGATTTAGTACTTATAATTTTATCAAATGGATAGCAAATTTATCGCAGATATAAGCGGTTAAAAGTGCAGGAATTTAAATCTTTGAAATGTAAATGACACAATAAAGTTTTTATAGAGGTTCGAAGATGGGGTAATTCTTCTACTCCTCTCTTCTCCAACTCCTTGAGGAATCCACTAGGTAATGATCAGTTTACAAAGTGGTAACAGTCCGGATACAAGTCTTGATCACAACGGCCGACTTGATCCTTTGGGACTCGATCTGGAGACGCCTTGATCACTCGGTGGCTTCTCGTGCGACTCGGCTTCTTCACAGGCATTTGCCTTGCTACTACGACTCACTTGCTTAAGCTCCTTGGATTTGATCACGAAGCCCTCCAAAAGCTTAAGACTTGGTTCAACCTTGAACCTTTCTACAATCCTTCCGGAATGTAGACCCCTTGTTTTCGATATTTTTCTCTTCAAGCGATTGAAGTTCTCTTTCCTTCACGAGGTAAGTGTTGGATTGATGTACTTGAAATGTAGGCTTGAGGATTGAGAATGTTTGAGTTTTTGATAAGCTTGTATATCTCATGTGTGTGTCATTCATCACTTTTTCTCAAACAAACTCCTCGGCCTTTTATAGTGAACTTTCAAAAATTTGCCCGTTGAAGAGATAGGCTTATTTTTGAAAGTCACTTTGCGGTCATTGGCTTGCAGTTCTTGGAATTGCCATTTCCTCGTATGAATTGTTCTTTCACCTTTTCGAGTTCGACACGGTGTAGTGCTTCCCATTGGTTCATTCCTATTGCACGCTTCGGGGTGAGCACTCCAAGAAAGGTGGTATGGAGATATTACTTGTTTAAGTAAATCTCTTGATTTTATGCAACGGTTCTTTTTGATTATCTCGACTGACCGCATTTCCTTGCTTTCCCAGGTGACTTAGAGTCGACTTCCAATCATTGGATGACTCTTGTCACTTCAACTTGAGACTTGGCTTTTCTAGAGTTGACTTGGTGATGCTCCACTCAGCTGCATCTCAGCTGCTTTTCTAGTAGAGTTCCTGTCTACTCTTCTTTGCCACATTCAGTTGTTTCACAGCAAGGTCTTCCTTCCAGTCTTCAGCTGTCTTCTTGCATGTTAGGGCGTAGCTGACTTAACTCAGCTTGGCCAGCTCTAATTGTTACAATACATTTTACAGCAATAATTGGGGTGCCAACTTTCTATTCTAAGTTTTACATGGCATTCATCAAAATCTAAACAATAAAATTCCTAACAATTGGTATAATTGTGCTCCTCGTGGCCCCAAGTATTTGGAGTCTAGTTCGAGCTGAGCTCCAAATACTTGTTAATTTCCTTAAAGGAAGCTGGCTCGAGCCGAGCTCCTCGCCTGGCCTCGTGGCCCCAATTATTTGGAGTCTAGCTCGAGCTGAGCTCCAAATACTTGTCAATTTCCTCAAAGAAAGCTGGCTCGAGCCGAGCTCCTCGCATGGCCTCGTGGCCCCAAGTATTTGGAGTCTAGCTCAAGCTGAGCTCCAAATACTTGTCAATTTTCTCAAAGGAAGCTGGCTCGAGCCGAGCTCCTTGCATGGCCTCGTGGCCCCAAGTATTTGGAATCTAGCTCAAGATGAGCTCCAAATACTTGTCATTTTCTTCAAAAGAAGCTGGCTCGAGCCGAGCTCCTCGCATGGCTTCGTGGCCCCAAGTATTTGGAGTCTAGCTCGAGGTGAGCTTCAAATACTTGTCAATTTCTTCCAAGGAAGCCGGCTTGAGCGAAGCTCCTTGCATGGCCTCGTGGCCCCAGTATTTGGAGTCAGCTGAGTGAGCTCCAAATACTTGTCAACTTTACCAATTTATTTCCGAACTCATAATTTAGGGAAGCAGATCATTTCATTCAAAACAAGTAATTTCATTACATCAGATATTTCTCCTCCTAGGAATGATACTTCTTTAAATTGCAACTATTCCATGCCCTCGGAAGCTTTTGCCCATCAAGCTCCTCCAGCTCATATGCACCTCCTGTCAGCACCTTAGTCACCCGGAGTGGCCCTTCCCAATTTGCATCCAGCTTTCCCTTATTCTTGCTAGCGTCTGATCTCCTTAGAACCAGGTCCCCGACCTAAAAGGCCTCCTTACCACTTTCTTGTTGTATGTTGCCTTGATCCTTTCCCTTGTCCTCTCCATTTTCAAGAATGCCATCTCTCTTTTTTCATTAATAGTATCCAAGGCCTCCTGAATCATCATCTCATTCGCATTCTCATCAAAATTTTGAACTCGATGAGTCTCCATCCCGATCTCTGCTGGTATAACATCATCCATTCCATACACTAAGCTAAACGGAGTTTCACCCATCACTTCCTTGGGATTAGTTCGGTAAGCCCAAAAAACCGAGCTGAGCTCTCGAACCCATGCCCCTCCTGCCTTGAATCCCGGATTTTACGGAAACCTTAATCCGGGCTAAGGTATAAAAGCCCAAGTCCAGGTTTATTCTTGACCTAATCACACTTTTACTTTAACATTATATTTTTTGCCTCTTGCTTCTCTTCCTAGTTTCTGACTTAAGCATCGGAGAGGGTACGCCGGAGCCCCCTCCGGCCCCCCTTTGTACAGGTTTCACGGAAGAGTTCAACCCGAAAGACTGATCGGCGGGAGAGGAGTATTTTGAGAGCAACCAATTGGCGTCGTCTGTGGGCACGATTGAGCGAAGACGTGAGCTTGGCGCGATGGTTATGGAGGATGCAAGGAGGAATTTGGAGAAGACACGAATCGCATTTGTTGGGAGATATTCTGGTGGAGTTACGCAAGAGAACACTAGGCCTCCACCACCCCCGGTGGATGGCGAAGGCCAGCGGCTTCCGAGGACAGGGGTGGATGGGCAAACACCCATGTCTGGTGGTAGTGTTGATTTGGGCCCAATTTTTTTTGAACAGTTGGGTGGTTTCATTACGAGGGTTGTCGAGCAAATGGTGGAAAGGACCTTGAGGAGATGCTTCCGCCACCAACTCGCCTTTGTGGTCCCCCCACACGTGGTCCCTCCACGGTGGTCCCTCCTCTTGTGGTCCCTCCTTTGGGTTCCTCCGGGAGGTCGGTGATAGAGGTCGGCGGAATGTCACGGCAGAGGAAGTGCACTCATCAAGGACAGAGCATGCATCGACTGAGGATCAGGACTGGTCGGAGCGGATGTATGACCTCCATCGTGAAGTAAGGGATATTCGTAGGAGGGTTGCGGGAGCACCAGGAGCGGCTTCAGTCCGAGTTCAGAGGGGAACTTCCTTCTTGGATGAAGTGATGGTGGATGAGCTCCCATCCTCCTACCGAGCTCTGAGTTTTGAATATGATGGTACCACTGACCCATGGGATCATCTTTGTCATTTTGAAAATATTGCTTTGCTACACAGGTTCACGGATGGCGTGATGTGTAGAGTTTTCTCTACCACCCTAACGAAGTCAGCCCAACAATTGTTTAGCCAGCTCGCTCCGGGCTCTATCAAAAACTTTGATGACTTCAGTTTGGCTTTCCTTAATTAGTTTACGAGCTGCCATAAGTACCAAAAGGCGCCCCTGACTCTATTTAGTATCAAGCAGAGAGAGGGGGAAAGACTTCGGAGTTATATACAGAGGTTTACGGCGACAAAGTTGGAAGTGCCTTCGGCTAGTCCGGAGATTTTGGCTAATGCCCTAGCTCAGAGTCTGAAAGATTGGGAGTTTTTCGAATCTTTGGTCATAGAGCCAGCTAAGACCTTTCATGAGCTGTTAGCTCGGGCGAAGAGATATATTAACTTAGAGGAAAATAAAGGGAGGAAGGAGAGAAAAGGAGAGAGAGAGAGAAATGAAGATCGGGAGGATAAAGAATCTCAGAAAACACCGAGGTCTGAGGCGATGAGTGGACGACCGAGGTATGAGAAGTATACACCATTGGCCTTACCTCTGGGCGAGGTACTTGTTGCTATTGAGAGGCATCCCAACTTGAGGTGGCCAAAGGCGCATTCGGAAGCACGAGTAAATGCGAGGTGTAAGGAATTTTGTAGGTTCCATAATGAGTATGGGCACACGACATATCAGTGTACACACCTGAGAGATGAAATTGAGAGGCTCATCCAGGCAGGTCATCTCAAGGAGTTCGTGTACATCGATAAGAAGGATAAGAAGGGGGAGTATAAGAGGGACAATCGTGGTTACAATCAACCTCGGCGGGAGCCAGAGTGGAAGGGGGAGGAAAGAGAGGATCTACCTCCACCTCCGCCTCCACCTCGGCGAGAGGTCATCCAAATGATAATTGTAGGGCCGGCGGAAGGGGATTCTAGGAGAGCTCGGAAGAGTTATATGAGAGCAGCAGCTCCAGATTGGGTGCAAGAGCAATTGAAGGTGGAACAGGTCGGACCGAGTCCGAACATCCAATTTGGGCCAAGGGATAGCAAGGGTATCGTTACACCTCATTGCGATGCTCTGTGATCACGGCCACGATCTCGAACTACGATGTGCAGCGAGTGTTTGTGGATACGGGGAGCTCGGCGGATATCTTGTTCTATGATTGTTACAGAAAATGGATCTCCAGGTCGGGCTGGAGTCGGTGGACACAACGTTGGTCGGATTTGCAGGAGAAACCATCTAACCAATAGGTATGATTACTTTACCTGTCTCTTTGGGTAAAGAGCCTAGTCGTAAAACTAGGATGATTCGATTCTTGATAGTATTCGTATAATGCTATGTTGGGTAGACCGTCATTGAATGCTTTTCAAGTCGTGGTGTCGGTATACCATTTGAAAATGAAGTTCCCCGTAGGGGAGGAAATCGGCGAGGTCGGCAAAGATCAATACATGGCTAGAAAGTTATATGTGGAGAGTATTCAAAAGGCGGCGAGAGAAAATGTCTTTGATGATGACAAAAATAGAGATAAAATAATTAAGTTTGATGAGCTTGTGGAGCACTTGAAACTTAATGAAGAGATGATGGTGGTTGGTGGTCTTAGGGTGACCAGGATAAGGTCACTAAGGTTGGGAAAGGATTATCTGATGAGCTGAGGGAAGAGCTGGTGGTGTTTCTAAGGAACAATATTGATGTGTTTGCTTGGTCAACAGAAGATTTGGTGGGAATTGATCCGAGTATAGCTGAGCATAGGCTCAATGTCAATCCATCATATAAGCCTGTGAAACAAAAGAAAATAAGTTTTGGGCCTAAGAAGGACGCTATAATCCAAGCGGAGGTGCAGAAATTATTGAATGCGGGGCATATCAAAGAGATCCAGTTCCTGAAGTGGCTATCCAATGCGGTGCTAGTGCCGAAAACGGAGGATGATTGGTGTATGTGCGTAGATTTTCGGGACTTGAATAAGGCTTGCCCAAAGGACTATTATCCATTGCCTTGAATCGATCAGCTCGTGGATTCGACTTCGGGGTGTGAATTGCTTAGCATGATGGATGCATCGCAGGGCTACCATCAGATCAGACTGGCAGAGGAGGACCAAAAGAGGGTGAGCTTCACCACCTCTTTTGGCACCTTTTGCTATGTGGTGATGCCGTTTGGGTTGAATAATGAATGAGCCACATATCAGAGACTATTAGATAAATGTTCGGGGGACAGCTCGGGAGGAACATGGAGGTATATGTGGATGACATGCTAGTCAAAACATGAAGGCGGTGGATCATGTGCATGACCTAGCTGAGACGTTTGACACTTTGAGAAAGTACCAAATGAAGCTCAACCCTAAGAAGTGTGTTTTAGTGTGAGGTCGGGAAAGTTCTTAGGGTATATGGTAACGGAGAAGGGGATAGAGGCTAATCCAGAGAAGGTTAAAGCCATCAGAGAGATGGCACCACCTCGGGATACTAAAGATGTAAAATGTCTAACAGGTCGGCTGGCAGCCCTGAATAGATTTATTTCTCGCCTGGCGGAGAGGGTTTGCCCTTCTTTAAGGTATTAAGGAAGGCCAAAAAGTTTGAGGATTTGAAAAATTATTTAGCTAATTTGTCATTGCTGACAAAGCCAGTGTCGGGGGGAACCTTTATACTTATACATCTCAGTGGAAGAGCCAGGCCTTAATACGGTCTTGATCAGAGAGGAGAGGTCGGTTCATAAGCCGGTATATTACATCAGTAAAGTATTGAGGAATGTCGAGCTACGATATGTGGAGATCGAGAAAGCGGGTTTAGCCTTGGTAGTGACCGCAAGGATACTTCGGCCGTATTTTCTCTCGCACAAGATAATTATCCGAACTAATCTTCCATTAAGAAATGTGATGAGCAAGCCGGAGGTGGCAGCAAAGTTGGTGAAGTGGCCCATCGAGTTGAGCGAATATGATATTGAATTTGAGAACAGGTCGGCCATCAAAGCTCAAGCTTTGGCGGATTTTGTTCAAGAATTGACAAGAGCTGATAGTGCGGAAGGAGTATGGGTGATTTATGTAGATGGTTCGGTAGGGAGCTTGGGTTGTGGTGCTGGTATTATCCTAATCAGTCCACAAGGAGTCGATAATGATTTTGCTATAAGGTTGGAGTTCAAGTTGTCAAATAACGAGGTAGAGTATGAAGCATTTAACAGAGGATTCAAATGGCCATTGAGATGGATGATACTAGAATAGTATTTCCATGGACTCTCAGCTCGTCTATAAGCAGATCACTGGAGAATTCGAAGTTAGGGAAGAGAGGATGAAGAGGTATGTCGAAGCGTACCGAGCTCTAGAAGGAAAATTGAAAGAGATCAAGATTTGCCAAGTTTCGAGGGCAGAGAACGGTCGGGCAGACTTCTTGGCAAAAATGGCCAGCTCGGCCTTGGAGAATCAAGCCAAGCAGATCACGTTCCTGATGGCAAATGAAACTGTGTTGAGTTTGGAGGTCGGATAGATAGAAAAAAAGGCGGATTGGAGATCTATTTTTGTCTAGCCTATTTGAAGGGAGGAGTTCTACCGGGAGATAGGCGTGAAGCTGCTCGGTTAAAAATTCGGGCCACGCGTTTTTGCATAATTGGGGATAAGTTATACAAGAGAGGCTTCTCTATGCCTTTGTTGAGGTGTTTGAGTGGAGAAGAAGGCACATATGTGCTGAGAGAAATGCACGAAGGGTGTTGTGGAAATCATATGGGAGCAAGAATCTTGGTGAAAAAGGTGTTAAGGGCAGGGTATTTTTGGCCTTATTTGAAGGAAGAAGCAGAGAGGTTAGTAAGAGCATGTGAGAAGTGTCAGATTCACGCACCATTAATACATCATCCGGCGGAGGAGCTCATGACTATGAGCTCGGCATGTCCTTTTGCGAAATGGGGTATTGACATAGTGGAGCCATTTCCTCCAGCTTCGGGTCAGAGGAAATTCTTGATAGTAGCAATTGATTATTTTAGCAAGTGGGTGGAAACAGAGCCCCTTGCTAAAATAAATGAGGATGCAGTGATGAAGTTCATTTGGCAGAATACTGCTTGCAGGTATGGAACACCTCGGGTTAATCTATCGGATAATGGAACACAATTTGCGGGGGCAAGGATCCGAGCTTGGTGTGAGGAGTTGAAGATCAAACAAAATTTTACGTCGGTAGCTCATCCACAAGCCAATGGGCAACTGGAGGTTACCAACAGAATACGATTTGGTACCAGAGTCATGATTAAGATAGGATCGGATCTTCCAAAACCTTAATTTACTTCCTTAAGACCTCGGTCCTGAACTGACCTGCGGCACCTCGGATCGGCGTGCTAATGTGTAACCGTTGGAAGCACCTCCAAGGCATGCCCTCAGGACCCCTCTACTCCTGGAGCCGAGCTAGATCCTTTCAGATCGACCCTATTCATCAGGACTTAGCAAGTTGACCATCCCTTAGGGCTTAGCAAATCGACCATATGCTTAGGGCTTAGCAGGTCGGCCCAAAGGCTTACGACTTAGCAGGTCGGTCCAATGCGTAGGGCATAGCAGGTCAGCCCAATGCATAGGGCATAGCAAGTCAGTCTAATGCGTAGGGCATAGCATATCAGCCCAATGCGTACGGCTTAGCAGGTCGGCTCAATACATTGGGCCTAGCAGATCGACCCAATGCGTTGGGCTTAATCAGGTCGACCCAATGCGTTGGGCTTAATTAGGTCGGCCCAATCTATGCAGATCAGCCCGGACCATATTTTACCTCTATCATCATGCGAAGTCACTTAAAATTCTTCCCTTATATCCTCATTTCAAATTAAATTATTCCATCCAGATGCAACCTAAAATTAAACTTCAAGCAATTAGAACGCCAAAGCTCAATCAAGTAGCGAAGCCAAAAGATAAATATTAAAGGGGCAAGTTTTTCTTAAAAGTAGTAAAAAAAAAAGTGTTTTTAAGTTTTTTTAGGGGACAAGATTTTAAATTTTAATAATTATATATGAAAACTTTATAATTTTAATAATTGCGTACATATATTGAATCTATATTAATTTTGAAAAATTTATGAAGTTAAGGGGGGTGGATGCCACTAGAGCTGTTAAATTGTCCGGGCCGATCCGGTGATAGCCCATCGGGTCAAGGGGAATATCAGTCTACCCCGGCCGGCCCGACCCGAAATTTCTTCAAGCCACTATTTTAGGTAGTCCAACCCAACCCATGTATTAAAAATACATTCGATTTGCTTTGGGCCAACCGGGTCAGCCGGTGATTCCGGGCCTAATGGGTCCAGATCTTTTCAGGCTTTGCAAAAAGCCCAACCGACCCTATTCACATGCCGATCGAGCCAGCCCATCGGTCCATGCTTTTGTTTGATAGCTCTAATTGACACTAGTGGAATAGGGAGGGGGCCAACCTGGTCCTCTCCCCGATTTTTTAAAAGAAAAATCACTTGGATTTATTTTTCTTAGAATTTTTTAGTTAAAATTTGTATATGATTTCATTAGTTTTTTTATTTGCCCACCCCAATATAATTTACGGCTATGCTATTGGGTGCCACCACCGACCCCCTAGCTCCATCCGTGAGCTCAATCGAATTGAAACAACTATTTCATTGCCTTTCTCTCTTCTTTAAATCATTTTGGTCTTTAAGAAGACTTTCCCAAACAATTCACTATGTTTTTCTATTGCGAAGGCAAGATGGCGAAATTTGTAATTTCACAAATCACTAATAGGGATAAAAGGAACATTTCGAAATTTAGAAATTTTAGATGGTTCACGAACTATTAGATCATGGCCCTGTGTTGGGATCACAATCAAGGCTAAAATTTCAAAACATTATCAAAATGCATGATATCTATCAAACCGCTACCCAAAAATAAATATTGGATCCACTTGTATTATGGGCCAATCATCCAACGTAAATGGGCTTTTACACAAATATAACCAAACTCTATCCTTACTTTAGCTATGTACTAATGTACTCTTGGCTAGTGTACCCACTCCCACACCAAAAGTCTATAGCTTCGATTGCTTTGGTTGTGAAATAATTTCCAAAATTTTCATTTTTAGAGAGAAAAAACTTTAGGATGTGTGATTGTTTGTGAAAAAAATAAAAAAAAAATTCAAAAAAAATCTAATTTCTCTCTTAAATTAACTTATTTTTCTCTTTCACAGTTTCAATACTCAATTATACTATTTATTTCTCTCTCATCTCCTTATATATATAAAGAATTTCGATAATTTCTTTAATTTATCACTATTTTTATTATTTTTCCGTTAATCTTGTTAACAAAAGGTATAAAATTATATCAATATTGCCTATTTTTGGATCATTTTTTTTTCAATTTTCTTATATTATATTTTACACTATCATTTCCACAAAAAATTTCATAAACAATCAATATCTCTAAAAGACTATTTATCACATCAACACAATCATCACTTTTTCTCTACACATTCAACTTTCACTTAATAAAAAAAAAAATTATCACTATTATCTCAGGAAATGGAAAATGGATGGAATGAAAGACAACTAACACAGCCTTTATTTTTATTTCCATGATTATCATATGTGATTTTGTGTGTGTGTGTGTTATTTGTGGAAAAAATGAATTTCTTTATAAAGGAAATAAAGAAATTCTCATTTAATCCAAAATTAACTATTTTTCTTGTTCTTTTACACTTTTCAATACCCAACCATACTATTCAATTTTTTTTCTCTCTGTCCATCCTATTCATAAAAGAATTTCGATATTTTATTTAGTTTATCATCATTTTTAATATTTTTCTTTTAATCTTGGTAACAAAAGATAGATATGTCAAGCGGGTCAGTTCTTGGGCCAAAAAAGAAAAAAGCGGGTCAAAGCCAATCAGACTCGGCGGTTATTTTGGAGCACAACCCTAAAAAATACATTTGAAAAAATCGACCAATAAGGTCAGCCAGCCAAAAAAAAACATGGCTCATTTCGGGCCTCTAAAATTAAAGCCCAGTCGGTGCTTTTACCGGGCTGATCGGCAGGGGTAGGGGTAGACATTTCATTTTGGAGGGGCTAATTAATTTTGGATGGGCTAAATCACCGAAAAATAAGTACTTAAATACCAAACCTTAATATTTAATAAAAATAAAATATGTATATAATATGGAACTTTTGAAAATTTTGCCCCCCACTTAGCCACAAGGATACGCCCCTGCCGATCGGGCCACCTCCGAGCTAGACCGAAATTTGACAGATATAACAAAAATGTATAAAATGAAATTCATACTGATTATTTTTTATTCAATTTTGTTGCATTATTTTGTACACTATTATTCTTACAGAAAAATCCACAAATAATCAACATCTCTAAAAGATTTTTCATCCCAATAATACAATAAATTTTTTTTGCTATATATTCAATTTTTACTTTAAAAAAAATTATCAGTATTCACTCAAAAAATAAAAGTGAATGAAATGATTGGAAGCACTAGCAATCATAGCTCCAGGCTTTCATTTCGAAAACATCTTTTCAACTTTCATCATTCTAAAATTAAAATTATATTTGTTTTGCTTAATTTTCACAATTATCATTTTTAATGTTTAAAAAACCAAGGCATTGCTATTGCATTTAATTCAAAATATATGGGTCTCACATCATTCACATCATTATACATAATCTTTCTTACATTTGATATTCAAATATGGGCCTACCATATTAACAATATAATAATATAATATATATGAAACAATTTCAACATAAAATCAAACATAATCAAATCTTTCTTTCAAATGTATTCTATATTTGCAACAAAATCCGATACAACCTCGTCAAATCAAACGAAAATTTTGAAACCTGAAAATTGAACATGAAAAAGAGAACCAAAGAAGGCCTCAGGCTTTCCTAAAAAAAAAAAAAGAAAGCCTCAGGCTATGTTTGGTTTTATATTTGAGCAAATGGTGAGAATTACCTATTTGGGATAGGAGAGAGACTTTTTTGACATATAGGATAAAAAACTATGTTTTCTATCCACTTTTGGGGTTCTTTTACTACAATACCCTTAAGGCTTTAAATGCAAGCCTTTAAAGTAGGTAAGTTGTATTTCTCTCTCTCTTGTTAAATACATACATACATACGATTCTTCCCCATTTGCTCTTCATTTTTTCTATATCTTCTTCTTCTTCTTCACAAAATATCAAGATGCACTGTGCACGATATATCATGCCTATATTGGGCACGAGCACGATATCGTGCACAATATAGGCACGATATATCGTGCCTCAATAAAAATTAGGCACGATATAGAGGCACGATATTGTTTGATACATGTTTTTATCTTAATTTTGATGATTTTATTTTGTCACCAAAACAATGCTTTTAAAGGTTGTCCAAATACTCCTAAATGATTTAAAATGGTTTTAATATTTTCCGGAGTATTTCCTCAAGTTTATTTTTGATAATAATGGACAACACTTTTAATGATTTTATATCAATGGATTTTTCACTCCTAAACAAGGTTCCTAAATGTTGTCTAAATACTCTCGATTGGTTTAAAATGTTTTTACACAATTTTCAGAGTATTTCTTGGGTTTTATTTTTGACTAAAATTGGACAACATTATATTTTTGTCTCGTGGTCGACCGGTCGCCCTATAGGCAACCCGTGCACCTGAAGATGTTTTTAGAAAGCAAAATGAGGCGGAAGGAAAAACAAGCGGTCGGCCGCCAATCGGTCGATCGGCCGACTGCAAGTTTCGTTTCAAAGAACTAAAACCTTGCATTTTTGAAATAAGGGAGACCGGTTGGGGTGATGGTCGACCGGGTCGAGGTATCGTCGACCGGTCGCCCTGTGTTATTTTCTTTGTGTATTTTTTCCAACGTCTATTTCGTGCGGACCGGTCGCCCAATGTATTGACAAAAAAATATGACCGTTTGACAAAGACAAACACATTTCCTTAAATTGTGGGATTGATTTCTAACAGCTATATTCTTGATTTTAATTGTATTTTTCTGTAGATTTTCAATCCCCAAGATGAGCCTATGCTTGATCAATCATCTCCTATAAATAGAGGAAGTTTTGAAGCAACCAAAATAACATTTGAGATACAACACAACAAGATACACTTCAAGCAAACACTTGGTCTTTCATTGTCTTATTTCTTGTTGTAATTTGCCTAGCTAATCACTTTCACATCCTTGAGGTCTAGGCTATTCTTGATTACACTTGCACTCAATTGTATTATTCATTATCGAGTTGTAATCTTGAATTTGTGGTCGTCATTCAAACACAAGATATCCTTGTGAGTGTTCTTGTGGTAAGAACACACTTGGGTGATCTAGGTGTTAGGTGTGAGAAGATTGTGGTAATCTTCTTGTTGAGGTGTTGAAGAATTTGGTATTCTTCAAGGTTGAAGATTGTGGTAATCTTCACAAGGTGCCGTTGAAGGAAGATTGTGGTAATCTTCAAAGGGAGATTGTGGTAATCTCCAAAGGTGGTGTTGAAGAAGAGTGTGGTGCTCTTCAAGGTGTTGTAAGTTGAATTTGTATTAATTTTGGTAATTAATAAAATTGTTTTTTTCTTTTTGAAATCCATCCTGAGGATATCTTTGGGGTGGTAGAGGATTAGGCCCTAGGTGGGTTGAACCTCTTTAAATCGACGTGTGTTGTTTATATTCCGCACCTTTATTATTGTTTTTGAGCATTCGGTTCTAAAAAGAGGGCGAAATGGAAAAGATGGAGATAATCTATTCACCCCCCTCTAGATTATCGTAGCCGCTTGGACTTACAAGTGGTATCAGAGCCAAACTCTTTAGCAAGCTCGTCTCACATCGCGAGTGAAGAGAAACGATCGTCGCTACTCTAACGAAGCTCATCTTTCCGGCACCTCCACCACCAAGCCACCTCGGTTTGATTCTAAAAATTTTATATTTTGGAAAGAAAGAATGGAATGCTACTTACAAGGTTGCGGGTTCGACATTTAGAACACCGTCATTAATGGAGAATCCATTCCGATGAAAGATACACCATACACCTCAAAAGGCTTCAAAAAGCTCAATGATGAAGAAAAGAAAATCATCTCCTTAAACGGTAAGGCTTTAAATATTTTGTATTGTTCATTTACTAATTTAGAATATGAACATATTGTAGGAATAAAGTCGGCACATGTAGTATGGCAAAAATTAGAAGCCATCTATGGAGTATTTGCAAATAAAAGGAGTCAAACAAAAGCATCTACTTCTCAAGATCACACAAGCTCAAATCTAAGGAATAAGCCTCTTACAACTTCCAATTATGAAGAAGTTGAATATTGTTTTATGGGCATCAATGAAGAAAATGAGGTATGTCTTAAACCCTCTACTTCCTATGATATTGTCATTCAAAATGATTATAGTGATTTACAAAATGATTATGATGAACTTCAAAATGAATTCCAAAGCTTACTTGTTAGATACAAAAATTTGAAAAAGGAATTCAATATTTTGAAAAATGATAAGGATAGTTTATTTACTTCTTATGAATCACTATCATGTGCTCACACCACCACACTTGACAAGGTTAGAAACCTTGAAAAAGAAAATAGTACTCTTGTTGAGAATATTGATTGCATGAAAAAGGATTTATTAAAATCCAACTTGAGTACCAATAAAATGTCCAATATTGTTGATATTAATAATTGTGATAAAGGACTTAATCATAAGCCTAATGTTGTTAATCATATGAAAAAGGATCAAGTCAATATGCATATTGGTCATTATGCTCCTAAAATTATTACTTGTTTTTATTGTGGCAAAAAGGGTCATACGGCTAATTCTTGTCGGGCTAGAAATAGCTCTAAATATTGTTGGAGACCTAAAAGTCTCAAAGCTAATCTTAAAGGACCCAAACACATTAGGGTACCACAAAACAATGTGCTATTAGGTACCCGGCAAAGCAAAAATCGGAGAAAATTCATGCCACCAAGAAAACATCAAATGAACGTTTCATTTGATCAAAGAAGGAGAAACCACTCTCAACAAAGTCAATTTCCAAGAAGAACGTATAATCAAAAATGGGAAGAACACAATCCTTGGAAATGGCAAAGACATCATCAACAAGATGATTTTCAAAGAAGAAGAAACCATCAACCATGGGAAGGTAACCAAACTTGGAAATGGAGAAGTCATCATCAACAAAGTGACTTCTCAATGGGAAGATATCATCAACAATGGGAAAAACACAACCCATGGAAACGGCGTAATTGGTAAACCGTATCTCCCCATTTGTATATGCATTTTATTTTTAAATCTATGCATACTTTTAATTGTGTCTTAATTGCAAAATGAATCTTCAAGTATTTATTTTTAATATAGGTCTATTATATATTTATGAGTTTAAATTTTTTTTTAAAAAAAAAGAGACCTTGCATGATTTTCTAAAACCCTTGAGCATTTTATTAGACTTATGTGGCTTATTATCTCTTATGAAATCTTATAGCATAAGCTCTTTTGATATCTCATATTACTTGCCTACACTTGTATTTTCTATGCATATGTTGTCTAAGAATTGTGTAGGATACATATTCATTGGCTTTTACGTCATCAAGTTTCTTAAACCATCGAGGTATGTCTACTCGTATTTTTCTTTAAACTCGATTTTATGTTTATGCACATATCTTTCAAGATATTTCATTTTGACCCCTTAAGTGCCCCTAATTGTTTTTGCAAATTTTTTTTTTTTAAAAAAAAAAAAGGGCACTACGTGTTTAGACTCGATTTTATCGTTTATATGTTTTTCCCAAAACCCATATTTGTTGGATTTAGTCCAAAATTATATTTTTGCAAAGTTTTAAAACTTTTGGGGTGAAAAATCGTATTTTGAAAAACACTGGGAGAAAGAAAAAATCACCTGGGACGGTCAAAGCAGGGGCGACCGGTCGCTTCGCACCTCGACCGTCGCCCCTACCTCGACCGGTCGCCCAGGCCATTTTTTGCACTTAAAACTTTCTGTCTTCGCTCTTATAACAGACGCAAGACATATTCTTAAAACCCTAGCAGCGATTTTTTCTCCCCTTTTCTTTAAAATCTTCAATTCTTCATCATTTTTCACGATTCTTGTTGCTAATCTTCTTATTTTCACAAGAATCTTACATATATGGCACCTCCAAGAAATTCTACCGAACGAAATCCTCAAAAGAGGAGAAGGAGGCAAAAGGGTGAATCTTCTTCCAATCCACAACAAGATAATATTCTACAAGGAGACTATCAAAATCGGCTTACGGAAGAGGAGATTGCCGAATTAAGAGTCGGGGTTTCAAAATCGAGCATTCATTGGGACTCTAGTAAGTTATCACTCCTCTACGAGCCTCCCTCTAGAGCTAATAGATTTCGATTTTTAAATAAACTTGCGGAGGAACATTATGAGAATATTGGATTGAATGATAAGAAAATTGCGTGCACCCATATGGTTCGTTTTCAAGCATTTCATGATGAATTTCCGGATATTAGAGCTTATTTTGAAATTCAAGGATGGGTTTCACTTTGGGATAATCCGTGTTTGCACTATGATGACGAGCTTATAAAACTTTTCTATGCAAATATGTGGATTGTTGATGCTACGATAAATAATCCTTTGGAACTTCACACATTTGTTAATGGTAGGCATTTTTCATGGACATTGGCCGATATTTGTAATCACTTTAACGTGCCAAATGATGGGGTAGTCAATGTGGATTGCACTCATTGGGATGATAACGTTTTCGGTATTTCACTAGATGATGTGAAAACCTTTTTAGGAGTATATCCCGAAGTGACATACTCGGCAATGCCGCCAAATTATCGGATTATATCTATCATTTGCTCCTATTGTGTTTGTGGAAAGGAAGTAAAACTTCCTAGTAATCTCGAACTCTTTCTCACCTATAAGATTGTTCGAGGAGAAAGAGTAAATTATGGGGCAATCTTTGTGTATTGCTTGTTGGAATCTAGAAAGCTTACCAAGAAAAAATATACCTTGGGTAATTTAATTTGCCGTCTCCTATATTTATCGGGATACCCGGAAAATGAAATGAATACCGAAATTCGTCACAATGATTTTGATAATGCCAACATTCTACAAATGGTAAGAATGCGACGACATTTACCACGGGTTCCCACCAAAGCCGCTAGGGGACGTGTCCGACATCAACAACAACCTCGGGATGATTTCTTTAATGACAATGAGGTTGAAAATATTGGAAGAGGTGAGTTTGACGAACAAGGAGATGATGTGGGAAATGAAGAGGAAAATGAAGAAGAAAATGTGGGAAATGAACAAGAAATTAGGGAGGAAGGAGATGAAGATGAGTCGGATGTCGAGGATCTAAATCTCAAAGAGAGAATGGCCAAAGTGGAAAGAGAAACATTTAGAGATGTGGCCTCTCTTAGAAAAGAGCTCCGGGTTGTGAAAAAGGAAAATTCTAGTTTGAAAAAGTCAATCGGAAAATTGAAGAAATTTATCAAAGATCTCATTCCCGGAACTTGCTTCTCTTCGGACGAAGATTGATATCCCCATCTCCTTTACTTTCTAGCATTTTCATTTATATTGTTTTGTACTTTTATGAACTTTTGTAAAACTTATTTGTACTAATGATATTTGCTTGTTTTTCTTAAAAGGGTTAAAATTGCAAGTTGATAATGACTTGTGGATGATCATGATTTTGATGGAGTATTTGATGGTAAAAATACTCTAAAGCATTGTTTGATAATTGGTATGAAGTACTTGATGGTAAAAGTGCTTCTTTTATTGCTTTGTTCATTATGCTTAGTTGGATATGTTGGGACATTTGATACATGTATTGTTGAAAGCATGACTTATTACTTGATGAATGCTCTAATTGTTGGCATTTGTAATGCCTTGATCATTCTTAGCTTATCTCAATTGGGTTGAACCCTTGAGAATCTACTTTGAGCTCCTTACTTGATGAACTATTGTTGCATTTGTTGCATATGATTTTTTTTGGAATGAGGTTGATTGATGATATGAAAATTTTGGCTTGAACCATTTACAAAGGTTATATACAACCTCTTTTATTTTTCACACACACAAGGTGTTCGTTGTAATGTCGCAATGAAACTTTCAACTTCTACATGATTCTCTTACTTCAAAATGTCTTAAAATTGTTTTTTGCACACTAATGAGCTTATGGATCTTTTATGTTTCAATTCTCTCACTTTCCTTGGATAATTATGCTTTAAATTGCTCAAACGGTTTTTACCGTTCTTTTGGCATGCTTTGATATTATTGTATGGTGTTTTCACCATTCTAACATTCTTTTTGATGATTCCAAAGGGGGAGAAAAACAGGATATTGGCTCATTAGCTCAAAGAAGCTAATAAAAGCTTGTCATAAAAGCTATAAGCTATGGCTCATAAAAGCCATAAGTTGTGATTTGTTCCTAGTCCAATTGTTGATTTATGGACTTATAAAATTGATTAATGATGTTTTGTGACAGGGGGAGCTTATAAGCTCTTGAGCAAATTGTAAAAGCTAAAGCTTTTAGCTTATAGATAATTGCTTTTACATTATTCTTGATATGCTTGTTGATAGGGGGAGCTTGTGCTTATTATTGAAAAATATTTACTCCCTACTTGGTTGCTTTAATATTCTTTGGAAATTTTGGTTGCTTCCAAACGGTCAAATATTTTTACCGGAAAATCATTTCGAAAATTGCTCTCTTTGTTCGTGTAAAAAATTGTTTTGGTTTGTAATCATCAAAAAGGGGGAGATTGTTTGATACATGTTTTTATCTTAATTTTGATGATTTTATTTTGTCACCAAAACAATGCTTTTAAAGGTTGTCCAAATACTCCTAAATGATTTAAAATGGTTTTAATATTTTCCGGAGTATTTCCTTAAGTTTATTTTTGATAATAATGGACAACACTTTTAATGATTTTATATCAATGGATTTTTCACTCCTAAACAAGGTTCCTAAATGTTGTCTAAATACTCTCGATTGGTTTAAAATGTTTTTACACAATTTTCGGAGTATTTCTTGGGTTTTATTTTTGACTAAAATTGGACAACATTTGCCTCGTGGTCGACCTGGCCGCCCTATAGGGCAACCCGTACCTGAAGATGTTTTTAGAAACAGAAAATGAGTCGAAAACATCTTTTCAACTTTCATCATTCTAAAATTAAAATTATATTTGTTTTGCTTAATTTTCACAATTATCATTTTTAATGTTTAAAAAACCAAGGCATTGCTATTGCATTTAATTCAAAATATATGGGTCTCACATCATTCATATCATTATACATAATCTTTCTTACATTTGATATTCAAATATGGGCCTACCATATTAACAATATAATAATATAATATATATGAAACAATTTCAACATAAAATCAAACATAATCAAATCTTTCTTTCAAATGTATTCTATATTTGCAACAAAATCCGATACAACCTCGTCAAATCAAACGAAAATTTTGAAACCTGAAAATTGAACATGAAAAAGAGAACCAAAGAAGGCCTCAGGCTTTCCTAAAAAAAGAAAGCCTCAGGCTATGTTTGGTTTTATATTTGAGCAAATGGTGAGAATTACCTATTTGGGATAGGAGAGAGACTTTTTTGACATATAGGATAAAAACTATGTTTTCTATCCACTTTTGGGGTTCTTTTTACTACAATACCTTAAAATGCTTTAAATGCAAGCCTTTAAAGTAGGTAAGTTGTATTTTCTCTCTCTTGTTAAATACATACATACATACGATTCTTCCCCATTTGCTCTTCATTTTTTCTATATCTTCTTCTTCTTCTTCACAAAATATCAAGATGCACTGTGCACGATATATCATGCCTATATTGGGCACGAGCACGATATCGTGCACAATATAGGCACGATATATCGTGCCTCAATAAAAATTAGGCACGATATAGAGGCACGATATTGTTTGATACATGTTTTTATCTTAATTTTGATGATTTTATTTTGTCACCAAAACAATGCTTTTAAAGGTTGTCCAAATACTCCTAAATGATTTAAAATGGTTTTAATATTTTCCGGAGTATTTCCTCAAGTTTATTTTTGATAATAATGGACAACACTTTTAATGATTTTATATCAATGGATTTTTCACTCCTAAACAAGGTTCCTAAATGTTGTCTAAATACTCGATTGGTTTAAAATGTTTTTACACAATTTTGAGTATTTCTTGGGTTTTATTTTTGACTAAAATTGGACAACATTATATTTTCGTCTCGTGGTCGAATGGGGCCGCCCTCTATAGGGCAACCCGTGCACGAAGATGTTTTTAGAAACAGAAGTAAAATGAGACGGAAGGAAAAACAAGCGGTCGGCCGCACAGGCGTCGGCCGTCGGTCGGCCATGGCCGCCGGCCGCCGTACTGCAAGTTTCGTTTCAAACGTAACTAAAACCTTGCATTTTTGAAATAAAGGGGACCGGTTGGGGTGATGGTCGCCGGTCGAGGTATCGTCGGCCGACGGCCGCCTGTTATTTTTCTTTGTGTATTTTTCCAACGCCTATTTTCGTAACGGCCGCCTGTATGACAAAAAAAATATGACCGTTTTGACAAACACATTTCCTTAAATTGTGGGATTAATTTCTAATGACTATATTCTTGATTTTAATTGTATTTTTAGTAGATTTTCAATCCCCAAGAGGAACCTATGCTTGATCAATCATCTCCTATAAATAGAGGAAGTTTTGAAGCAACCAAAATAACATTTGAGATACAACACAACAAGATACACTTCAAGCAAACACTTGGTCTTTCATTGTCTTATTTCTTGTTGTAATTTGCCTAGCTAATCACTTTCACATCCTTGAGGTCTAGGCTATTCTTGATTACACTTGCACTCAATTGTATTATTCATTATCGAGTTGTAATCTTGAATTTGTGGTCGTCATTCAAACACAAGATATCCTTGTGAGTGTTTCTTGTGGTAAGAACACACTTGGGTGATCTAGGTGTTAGGTGTGAGAAGATTGTGGTAATCTTGTTGAGGTGTTGAAGAATTTGGTATTCTTCAAGGTTGAAGATTGTGGTAATCTTCACAAGGTGCCGTTGAAGGAAGATTGTGGTAATCTTGAAAGGGAGATTGTGGTAATCTCCAAAGGTGGTGTTGAAGAAGAGTGTGGTGCTCTTGAGGTGTTGTAAGTTGAATTTGTATTAATTTTGGTAATTAATAAAATTCTTTTTTCTTTTCAAATCCATCCCAGGATATCTTTGGGGTGGTAGAGGATTAGGCCCTAGGTGGGTTGAACCTCTTTAAATCGACGTGTGTTGTTTATATTCCGCACCTTTATTATTGTTTTTGAGCATTCGGTTCTAAAAAGAGGGCGAAATGGAAAAGATGGAGATAATCTATTCACCCCCCCTCTAGATTATCGTAGCCGCTTGGACTTACAGATATATCGTGCCTCAGTTACTTTTATTGGGCACGATATCGTGCCACAGTAAAATTAGGCACGATATCGTGCCTCAGTAAAAATTAGGCACGATATCGTGCCTAATATTCGTGCCCAATTTTAAATAAGGCACGATATTAAAATTAGGCACGATATATCGTGTCTAATATTCGTGCCCAATTTTAAATAATGCACGATATAGGCACGATATGTGCACGATATGACACGATATGGGTATAAGATTTTATACATAGGTGTGTGTATTTGGGGGGAAGTGTACACGATTTTCAAGGAAAGCATTAATTGCATCAATTTCAAAATTCAAAATCTTTAAATTAAATGAGGGGCATTTTTGTCAAATTGGGTAGAAAAGAGTTTCTTATGTCTATGGCTATGTGTAGAAAAAAATACTCACTATCCATAATGAATACTTAAAAAATTCCCCCTTTATATTTTGGGTACACTGAGTAAATTGTGATGCAGATATAAACTTTGAAAAAAATTTATGTGAATGAAGATTAAAATAACATTTTATAATATTTTTATATTTGTAATATACTGTTAATAAGAAAAAAGATAATAAGATGGGTCGGAGTAATTTGGTGGGGATTTTGAAGATGAGAGAAATGAAAATAGGTGCACCAAGAGATGAAGATATTGAATAGGGTGAATTTGCTTCCGGGGGTATAACTCAACTGGTGGAAATGACTTGAGTGATGTGATGTCATGATCGTTTTACTGGGACCCATCGTTGAAGTTCGAATCCGTCTAGTAACATGTTGGAGAAATATTTATTGTGTGGTAACTCAATCTAAATTAACTCAAGAGCCTAACTCGTTGAGTCATATCTTGTGATTGATCCGTCTAGGGGCAAGTTAGTGGGGGCCCTCATGATGAATTGATCCTTTTATTGAATAGGGTAAATTTGAATTTCTGTACAAAATAATAAGACAGTACCAAAGGACTAAGGGAGCCCAATTAGTAACTGAAAGGGATTTCTGCAGCATTTTCATGCTCAATTGTCGCTTTTGCCCCAACAAAAGACCTTAATCAGTCATTTTCTTCAACCAACCCAAATCCCCCACGAGGGGCAATAAGGTAACTTGCCATCCCCTTCCCCACCTACACACCAGTCTGTACTGTTCCCAACATTTACCCACAGAGAAATTGTGAGCACAAAGGGAAAAAAATCGAAAAAGAAAAAAAAAAGCTCTTTTTTTTTTTTTAAGTACAAAAAGAAAAAAAAAAACTTAAAATTGAGAGCCGCTTCAAGAAATTAGAAACCCCTTTTTACTGCATGCAGAGAAAAAGAGAGCTGCACTTCAGTCTCACTAAAACCCCTCTCTCTCTCTCTCTCTCTCTCTCTCTGCTGTCTCTTTCTCTCTCTAACCAAAAAACTTTGAAAATTTTGAGGAGCAATTTCCTGAAAAGGGGTTCATTTTTCCTCCGTCTCGACTCTGTTTGGGGCTCAGGCTCTGAAATTATAGCCGCATTTCTGGGGTTCTCTCACATTTAGCGGTGACGATATAGGTAAAATTTGTGCACCTGTTTCTGTATATGCATGTACATGTGATTATTTGTGATGTTTATGTTATTGGGGTTTTGTAAGTTGTTTCTTTAGTTAATTTTGTTAGTGGGTTCTGGGGTTTTTCGTTTTTTTTTTTTTTTTTTCATTTTCTTGTGTTTTTTTTAAGGATGTGTTCCGTTTTTCGTGGAGGTTCAGGATAGGGGCTTTTGTTTGAGGATGTTCTTGAATGTGAATGTGTTTTGTCTATTTGCATGTTTTTGCTTAGAACTGAAAATTGTTAATGATCTCTTATGCTGTAGTCAACTCATGGGCCCACTTATTTTTGGCATGAATGTGGGGAAAACATTTGAGAACTTCAATTGCATCTGTTATAGTCACATATATGCCCTTGGGTTTGTGTATGTTTGTGAAAATGCTATATATTTTCTTTAAATTCCCCTAAATTGTTTGGCTCCAGTGATTGTTCGTGGTGTTAGGTTTGCTTTTTTGTTTTTCTTTTATTTTTTTTCGCTTTCTCTATTTCACCGTCTTTTATTTGATATTGTCTAATTCTTCGGGGTTCCCATTATACTCTAAGAGTTACGGTGTATTCTAGGTGTGTTTTTGTTTACAAAGGGAAAACTTGAAGCATCTGAATGTTGATTTTATACTTTCGGTTAAGTTAATTTTTCAGTGCATTGTTCTGTTTTTTCTTATTCCCTGTCTATTTTCCATTTCTGTCATTACCTCTGCTGTAAAAATCCCCGCCTAGCCCCGATTAATCCCTGTCTAGGCGCTAGGCCCCCCTTGTCCGCCTACGATTTTTTTTCCGATTAGACCCGCCTAATCCCGCCTATGCTCCGCCTAGGCACTAGGCCCCAATCTGCCTCCTAGCGAGCGCCTAGCGCTTTTTACAACATTGGACTCATTACTGAACTATATATGTCCTTCTTAAGTGGGCTGATGCATGTTACACATCTAATTTCATCTTTAATTCTTTTAGCTATGTCTGTCTGCTTGTGAGTTGAGTTTATTGTGGTTGAATGTTTCTTTTTCTTTGATGTCTGCCATTAACCTAAGGAGATAATAGTCTCTGATTACTGTATGAATCTTTGCTGAGAAATGCTGGTGGATGCTGTAAATCCTGTGTTGACCTTTTAAATTTTCTTAATTTGGGACTGAGTTCATACATTTTCCCACAGCTGTGTGCTAGCTGCATGTCAAAGCCCTCTATTAATTCACTTCGTTGTGAAGAAAACTTCAGTGGGCCTTTTGAGTGTTGGGATGTTTTAGTGGAAGGATGTTGTTAATTTTTCACCTTTTCTTAATTATATCACCTGTTTTTTTGAGGATTTTTGTGTTTGGTTTCCAATAAATATGAGAAAAGAAAGTTTGTAATTTCCACCAACTTGAGTATGCAGTACTGTCATGTTGTCCAGATATTGATGTTTGTTTGCTTTAGAAGTTCTTGTTGGTATTGGTTTCTCTCAAAAGTGTTGTTTATTTCCTGTTTTTCATTTTTGCATTGAAGGACGTTAACCTTGATGTTTCCTTTCCCCTGCTATAGGCAAACATTGAAGTGGACAAGTGATTTTTTGACATGTTAAGGTATCATTTTCACAAATTTTTGCTTATGCGTATGTAATACATGCTCTCCTGTGCTTATGTCCTCATTTTGAATTGCTATTATAAATTACTTACGTACTGGTTGCTATCTCTATTTGATTGCAGTAAGATTTCATACATTTGAGGTGCATTTTTGAATAATAAATAAACTAATAAAAAAATAGGTGCAAAGTTGGAGACAAAGTGGTTTCCTGATATGTTAGTGTAACATTTTTCACGAATTTCTGCTTATATATATGTTGTACACGCTCTGCTGTGTTTATGTCTTCATTTTTACAAATGATTTATGTACGGGTTAGTTATTTTGATTGCAGTAAGAGCTTATACACTTGTGTTGTTTTTTTCGTAAAAAACTTAGACGATGCACATGGCTATGTTAGATGTTCTGTTCTTTTCTATGAAAATCTGATTCAAGGATATAACTATGTATTGTTTTTCAGATATTTGTGTTTGTGCATGTGTGGAGTCTATTTGTGCATTTAGTCTTGCTGGTTCATATTTTAGCATCTTATTATGTACTATAGATTAGAAGAATTTGGTTCCTTTTTATGATTTGGTGTTGATAAACCTGAGTGTTGATTTTCATTTCTGTACCCGCTAATAGAATACAATGTTCTTGAGCACATATCAAAGATTGAAAAAGATTTTTGCAATATGGAAGCATCAGAATAAGAACAAGAGTCTTGATTGTATAGGGTCTTAATGTTTCTGCAAATCTAGTCCACTCCAATTGCATGTGACGTGGTCTCTGTGTTTTCATATACATACTAGTTCTACTTATCAAGTTCATATCTGGTTTATGATCCATTTCTTTCCTAGTTTAGGGTGACTTTGTTATCCTTCTGAGCTGAATTGATTCATACAAGGAACATTTCTACTCTTTAAGAAGCAAGTGCTGTAACATTTCTATGTAGTTTCAGTTACCATGGCTCATCTTGGTTCATGGATAGCTAATTAATAAAATTTTAGTATGATTTGCTATCTCATATTGTTGGGCATTACTATCGTTACTCAGTTTGAATGGGTTTGGCGAATTCGAAAATTAGTTGAGTCACCTATTATTTATAGAAAATTGTTCTGATTTAGGTCCCCTTTGAAATGAGACGCAGTTGATTAGCCTGATTGAGATTACCTTTAGTGGGTTATACAGACTGGTGAGTTAGGAGCATTATCAAGTTGTTAGATGATTATGGGAGAATTGCTAAAGGAGGGTGGTGACCAGATTTGCTTTTTAATTTCTGCAATCTCTTCCCCTAAAATAATACTTGATTTATATATAGGTGATCATATGCGCGTAGGCAACTGCAGTCATTGGTAGCTAAACGTCATCAAATTCAGTTAACTACGTCTATAGCAGTAATTCATATTCTTCTAGGTGTCAGTATTACATTTTCATCCCCACTGCACTTACTGAGTTAAAGTATGCTATATAAATTTATTTTCTCTTTTTTATTCTTTACTTTAAACTTTTCAATGGTGATTCCCTGTATGTTACATTGAGTCCAAGGAGTCAAAAAGAACCGAGAGCTCAAAATTTCCATCTTTTCTCTAATATCTTCCTAAACGTGCTGATTCCTAATTGCTCCAAAGCCTCCCTTTTGATACTTGTTTGTGTGATGCTTTCCCTATTTCAACACATTTATAATCCATTCTCAACCAGGATTTCCATACTTACCAAAGGAACACTAGGTGTATTTCAATTGCTTATCAGGGATTCACTCTCCAGAGGAGCTTTTTCGCCATTTCACAAAGCAGACTCATATGCATCTGTTCTGTTCCATAATGTTTACTAGCAGACACTTGTACTCATGTGGGTTTTTCTATTGTTTTTCTGTTGGGCATAGTTTTTGCATTTTGCACGTATAAAAATTTTACAATGTTGAGTTCAGAGTTGCTTGGTAGTTGGTACATGTTATCGATATAGATATATATTCATTATAGGAGATTTAATGTTCTAGATATTCTAGACTTCTATTTTAACTAGAATAGGTTTTCTACTTTGATTAGGAATAGGTTGATGTATATTATTGAATTTCTGTAAAAAAACAAACTGAATTTCTGTATATTATTGAAGTAGCTGATGCCAGCTTATATAGACAATATAAATCAACCTATTCCTAATCAAAGTAGAAAACCTATTCTAGTTAAAATAGAAGTCTAGAATATCTAGAACATTAAATCTCCTATAATGAATATATATCTATATCTATAACAGTACACATTGCATATTTGTTATTATTTTGATATTTTCAGCTGCTTTACAAATTCACTTTTGTTATGTTTTTTGAATTTTGAGATAATGTGAAAATAAGACGTGTCCTTTATTTCTTGACACGCTTATCGACATTGTTTATGTTTCTGATGAATAGTCCCCAGGGTCAAATAAAGGGTAGTGAGGTCCTATAGATTCTTCCTCCTTTCTTGTTGTGGCAGATTTATGTGGTTTATGGTTACTAGATGAAGGGAAATGGAACAGTGATGGACCGGATAAGTGATACTATGAACCAAGATACTGCACAATGCTTAATTGTATTCAATCTTACTAATGAGTCAGTGTTGTTTGCTTTGGATTACTGTGCAAAAGTCGTGAACTTTGAACTAATTCATATTGTTGTATATTTTGTATTTTAGCTGATTTCAGAATATATTCTGTCTTTATCCCAGGTGTTAAAGGAAATGGAAGACTCTTCATTACCCACAACTTTTGAGGCGAAAATAAAAGGAATAAGATTTGGTTTGGCAACTCGTCAAGAAATTGTAAGTAAATAGTTTAGTTAACTTTCAGCCGTAAATCTTTATACTGCATGATTTTCACCATGAATACCGGTTGCAGAACTTTGTTCTCTATATATATGTGTGTATATATATACATTTTAGAACATCGAACAATTTGGTTACCTACCGCACTGGGGGAAAATGAATTTTTGTTGGCACAAGTTTGGAATGGTCTCAATTTACTTGGGTTTTGTGATAGAGTTCAGTATTTCTTCCTTAATTTACAGCGGACAATTTTTTTTATGAATATTGTGTTAGACATGAAATTTAAAAAGACAAAAAAAAAAAAAAACTAACAATAAAAACTAGCTTGAAATGAAGATATTATTATACTACAGATTATCATAATAACTTATGCCATTTTTGAATTAGTTGGAGTTTTTGATTGTGTTTATCTCTTGTTTAGTGTAAAGCATCAGTTAGCGACTGCCCTATCAGCCATGCTAGCCAACTTTCGAATCCTTTTCTTGGCCTGCCTCTTGAAACTGGTAAATGTGAGTCCTGTGGTACTGGTGAGGCCGGGCAATGTGAAGGTATGCAAATCTATTCATCAACTTTTGTACTTTGTGAATAAATGAGAAAGAAAGCTTGTGCAGTTTCTTCTAACACCATCCTTTTTCTTGCTGATGTTGCAGGCCATTTTGGATACATTGAATTGCCAACTCCAATATATCATCCTGATCATGTTAGCGAGCTGAAAAGAATGTTGAGCTTGTTATGCTTGAAGTGCTTGAAGCCTAAAAATCTGAAGGTATATATCGCATGGCATACTTGGTTTACTTGTTAAATTGTTTCTTGGGAAGTTTCTCGATCTCATTAGATTGCGCTGTTCTCCAAGTGAAGGTGGATTGTCTCACAGTACCAATTTTATGCCCACCATTTCTTATTTGGTGGAGGTTTACTTAAATAATTAGTGTAATCTCAAGTCTTTTGAAGTTTACATATTAGGAACTATTCCTATCCTTTTCACAATAAGAGTAAAGCGGTCATGAAGGGTTAAGTTTGATCGCACTTCTGGATACTGTTTATCTATAGGTGCTCTTTATGCATTAATTCCACTGAAGATATGACTAGTAATAATCCTCTCTTTATACCTTTATGATCAGTTTATGCTATTCGTTGCTTTCAATCTCAGGTGAAGAATAATGGTCTCTTTGAAAGAGTAATGTCATGCCATGAGGTAATTTTTCTATTGTCTTTGTATTTTAATTCATGCATTCATAGGACTATGAGCTATCATGTATATAAGCAATAAATCTTCGTTGTCTTATTACCAAGAGTAATCTGTTCTTAGTTCTCCAGGAAGTTTAGATTTTCTTTCCCAATAATTGTGTGAGTTTATGGTGTCAGGATGAAATGAAAGAACTCCGATAAAATGCTAATATGCTACTGAAACTGCAATGAACAGAAGTTAGGTAAAATTGGGCATGTATCAAGTTCCTATGTATATAAATAGCAGTCCATAGCAAAGATTATCTTGGTTGGTAAGAAGAAAGTGTTGACAATCATGTATGTTCATCTTCACATCGTGGATTCATATTCTGCAAATCAGAAAAATTTCATGTTCTTTTCAGCAATAGATATCCATGAGCTTTTAATGGAGTGTATGAATCTCGTTAGCCCTTTGCCTTTTTGTTTTTTAAATTCTGAACATAGAGAACATTAACGGTAAATTAGATATGACCTCCTATTTGTAGATAATCAGAATAATTAAAATGAGTGAGCACAGGTAACAGGCTTATCTTCCGGACACAGTCTTCCTTCATTCTAGTCTTTCTTTTTATTTTTCTCTTCTGCTTGTTCGTCTTTGTTTTCCTTTCCAAGGGCAATTAGAAATTTGAGAATTTTTTTTAAATGTTCTTCACTGTAGAGAATGCACATACATATTTATGAGTTTTTAAAATGCTTTAGATGACTCAATTATAGAAATCGATCGGTTCTGAAAATTTGGGAGGTTGAGCTAACCCAAATATACATAGGCAGTTGAAGTTTAGACAACTACTTAAACAACGTTGTAGCATGATCTTTTCTTGACTCTGAAAAACTAGAAGTAATTTCTCTGTTAAGGCTATCCGTGGCCGTCTTAGTTAAACCTTTCTTTGGTTGACCCTTTCAATGTGTACATATTTAATTTGTCCACTATATATGCTGTCTGGTGCCTACCCACACTCTTAAGTGTTATGTAGTTTGCTTCATGCACTTTGAGCTCTTTATGCCTTTGACTATGCTCTTTCATTTGCTGGAGACATGTGAAGGCATGTTTCAGTTTCTTTGCATTTGTGAAAGCACGTTTCTCATTTTGAACCATCATCTGTTCTTATTCTGTCCCATTCTGACCATTTTTGTAGAAAATATGCAGTTGTACTTTGATTCTTAAATATTGTGAACCTGATATTTGTTAAATTTGAAGCCATTGTATCTGGAGCTAATTGAACTAATGATGTAGTTAAATATTGTGAACCTGATATTTGTTAAATATTGTGAACCTGATATTTGGTGTACCTCAATCATTCACTTATCTGCAGGAGGTTTCTCAAATCTCAATAAATGAAGCCAAGACTACTGATGGGGCTTACTATTTGGAGTTGAAAGTACCATCAAGATCAAGACTTGAAGAAGGATTCTGGAACTTCTTGGAAAAATATGGATTTCGTTATGGAAATATGTATAATTCTCGACCATTGCTTCCTTCCGAGGTTCGTCTTGGCATACTTTTATTTCAATTGATACTTGAATTTGTTGTGCTTGAACGAATTTTTGGAATAAAGTTTTTAGTGTCTCCTCTTTGCCTTATTTTTAATTGTATCCGCAAGCTACTTGCAGGATATGCACACGCCATATATTAGAGTTCCATCATAAAAGTCCTAGTAGTTGTATCATTGTGTGTTTGTATGTTGCTTTTCTCATTATGCAAAATCCTTGGCAGCAGCATGCTACAGAGCTAATTTTCTTTGCTGGCTTTTCATGACATTTCTAAGGTAATGGCAATATTAAAAAAAGTTCCCCAGGAGACCAGGAAAAAGCTTTCTGCGAAAGGTTACTTCCCGCAAGACGGATATATTATTCAACACTTACCAGTTCCTCCGAACTGCTTGTCCGTGCCTGACGTTTCTGATGGAATCAGTACAATGTCCACGGTTAGAAGTTTTTATCAAATTTACCTCCTTTCTGAACCTTTTAATCTTATCTGTCTGCTGGCTGATTGTCTTCATCTTATTAATGTCCAGGATTATTCTATAACATTGTTAAAAAAGGTGTTGAAACTAGTGGAAGTCATAAAAAATTCAAGGTCTGGGATGCCAAACTTCGAATCTCATGAAATTGAAGCTAATGAGTTACAAGCAGCTGTGGCACATTATCTTCAGTTTAGGGGCACTGGCAAGGTACTTATGGCTTTTTGTATATTTTATTTGTTTTCCCATGGAATATACACGAGATTATTCTTTTCTATTTAGCATCCTCTCTATCTTATTTAAGATTGTTGGATCTGGTTACATTGTATGTGGTTACTGCATGGTGCACAATGTCCTGGTGGTTCACCTGTTGATGATTAATGGTATTGGATTTTCTCTTGGCACACTTCTTTTCTCTTAGTAGCTTGTTTTCTATGTTGGGCTTTCTGCATCTTGACTGAGTTCTTTTGTTTTGTAAGAAGTGACTAGTGTAACTTCTATTTGTGATGAAACAAACCAGAGTTATGCCTTATGTTCTGGCTTTCATGATTTCAGTGGTGACCTCTTGGTTCATATAATTGTTGTCCAGACTATGATATTTTTCTAAGTGTATGTGTTACTCTTCAACTCCTTTATTAGGCATCTCGTGATGTGGATACTCGCTTTGGAGTAAACAAAGAAATAAATGCGTCATCTACCAAAGCCTGGCTTGAGAAGATGAAAACTTTATTTATTAGGAAGGGGTCAGGATTTTCTTCTCGCAGTGTGATAACAGGTGATCCATTTAAAGGGGTGTCTGAGATTGGGTTGCCATTTGAAATAGCCCAAAAGATTACATTTGAGGAGCGAGTAAATCAGCACAACATGGAGTTTTTACAGAAGTTGGTGGATGACAAGCTGTGCTTGACGTACAGGGATGGTCAGTCGACATATTCACTGAGGGAAGGGTCAAAAGGGCATACATTTCTGAGGCATGGTCAGGTTGTGCATCGGAGAATAATGGATGGGGATATTGTGTTTATCAATAGACCACCAACTACTCATAAACATTCCCTACAAGCCTTGTCAGTGTACATTCATGATGATCATACAGTCAAAATCAATCCCCTTATTTGTGGTCCGCTGAGTGCTGATTTCGATGGGGATTGTATCCATCTGTTCTATCCACAGTCTCTTGAAGCCAAAGCAGAGGTGGTAGAGCTTTTCTCAGTGGAGAAACAATTACTGAGCTCCCACACTGGGAACTTCAATTTGCAGCTGGCAACTGATTCCCTTCTGTCACTCAAAATCCTTTTCAGAAAGTATTTCTTGAGCAGAGCAGCAGCACAGCAGTTGGCTATGTTTGTGCCCAATATGTTATCCAGACCTTCAGTAATAAAGTCTAACAGTGGCCCTCTTTGGACTGCATCTCAGATTTTGCAGATGAGTTTACCTCCTTCATTTGATTGTTCTGGAGAAAGACATACAATTTCCAATAGTGAGGTATTAAGCCTTGATTTTAATAGGGATGTGATGGCATCAATTGTCAATGACATTGTCACCTCACTTTTCTTCTTGAAGGGCCCAAAGGAGGTTTTGAGGTTCTTTAATTCAATACAGTCGTTATTGATGGAAAGTCTTTACTCGGAAGGCTTCAGTGTCAGTTTGAGAGATTTTTTCCTACCCCGAGATGTTTTGGAGAGTATCCAAGAAAATATTCAAAAGATTTCTCCATTGTTATACCATCTGCGTTCTTCCTATAGCGAATCAATTGCTTTGCAGTTGGACAGTTACTTGCGCAGTGTGAAAATTCCAGTTACCAACTTCATACTGAAGTCTTCTAGAATTGGCCATCTAATAGATTCCAAAAGTGAATCTGCTCTCAGTAAGGTAGTTCAGCAAATTGGATTCTTGGGGATGCAATTGTCAGACAGGGGGAAGTTCTATTCTGCGATATTGGTCAAGGATATGTCATCTATGTTTCAAAAGAGGTATCCTTCTTGTGACGATTATCCTGCTGAAGAATTTGGCTTGGTTGGTAGAACTCTCTTTCGAGGATTGGACCCATATCAGGAAATGGTTCATTCGATCTCAAGTAGAGAAGTAATAGTCCGCTCAACCCGAGGATTAACTGAACCTGGGACATTATTCAAGAATTTGATGGCCATCCTTAGAGATGTTGTGATATGTTATGATGGTACTGTGAGAAATACTTGCAGCAATTCAATCATTCAATTTGAATATGGAGTTAACAGTGCTAATATTGCAAGCGAGTTTTGTGCTGGTGATCCTGTTGGAGTTTTAGCTGCAACTGCCATGTCCAATCCTGCATACAAGGCCGTGCTGGACTCTTCTCAAAGTAGTAACTCCTCCTGGGAGATGATGAAGGTAATTAACATTTAAGTAGATATAACCTGTTCTTTTTGAAGTTCGTATATGCCTTATGTTACCTGTGACAAAAGTGTTCTCAGAACCCTTTCTATTTGAATTCAGGAGATACTGCTTTGTGGAGTCAATTTCAAAAATGATACTTCTGACCGCCGGGTGATTCTGTATCTAAATAATTGTGATTGTGGCAGAAAGCATTGCCAAGAAAATGCTGCACTCATAGTCAAGAATCATTTGAAGAAAGTCAGTCTAAAGGATACGGCAATTGAGTTCCTGATAGAGTATATTCCTCCTTTTTGATTAAAATTTTCTGAAGTAACTGCACAGTCTAAAATTTCATTCAGTCTCTGCTTCGTGATAAACTAGCATTTTTCTTGAGAATCAATATTGATTACTCATTACTTCCACTTTAATCCATTTCCTACTTATGACTCCTACCCTGGCAGTGAAAGCTATAACAATGTTATGTTCTCTGGTCATTTTCAAGAAAATGCTCAGTGCTCGAACTTGGTAAAGGGAATGGGTCTGGAAAGTTGAAAAATCTCTTTCTTTCCTTAATTTGTCTCCAAGTTTACTTTTACATGACTAAAGGAGCATGAGAATGAATATTTTTTTAAAAATATAAACATTTCATTGAGTTCATGAACTTGTGGGCTGGGTTGTCTTTAGGTTCGTTGGGGCGCAGATGTACCTTAATTATGAGATTGATTCTTTAGTGTTTTAGATTGCGTTGTATTGGCACAGTGTTGATTATAGCACCAATTCTTGCACTACTGACTATATATCGTTTACTAGATGCCACATTCCTTGTCTAATTGATCATTTAAATGGTGGCTCCAGACAACAAATATTGCACCATTGGAGAAAGAGGAATAATTGCTACATGACTTAAATTCATTGTTCTGCTTTCTTTTCGCAGATATAGATCTCAAATGATGCACGAAGAGGGTAATCCTGGCCCTGTTGGCCACATACATCTGAACAAGGTTTTCATGTTTACTTGTAAAGACTTTTAATTTTTCTATTGCTGCATCAGAACTTTGTGGCTGATGTTTTGCATTCTGGTGACTTGTTGATCGAACAGACGCTGCTGATACAATCAAATATTAGCATGCATGACATTCTTGAAAAATGTCAAGACGCAATCAATATTCAGCAGAAGAAGAAAAAAGTTGCAAACTTGTTCAAAAATATTGATTTATCATTCAGGTTTGTTTTGGTTGTTACTTGTAATTTTAATTTAGGATAGTCATCGTGGGTTAAAACTTAAATCATTGTTTACTTCATGTATTGCAATTTGGCATGCAAACCATCACAAAGGAACTTTTTAGAAACATATATTTATTTGAACGTTTAGCATGTCCGTTTGGTTAAGATATACATTTATGATGCAAGTGTCTGTTGAATAATCAACTTTGTATTTTTGTTTTTGTTTTAGTCAATTAAATTCATACTAGCTTGTTCAATTGACTATTTCACCATCATTTGGATTCTTATGCGATATACTTCTTTGCAGTGAATGTTGTTCTTTTTGCCAATCTTCCAAAAGCAAATGGACTGATGTTCCATGCATCCAGTTTTGTTGGCGAGAGGCAAAAATTGATAATTTAGAGAAGGCTTCTCATTTACTTGATGATACAGTTTGCCCAGTGCTGTTCCAGACAATCATTAAAGGTGTTTCATATAGTTGATTGCTTATATTATAATTGAACTTTTGGCCTTTTCTTTTCTTATTGTTAGGAAATCAGATCTAAGTATAATATATCATCTTTTTTTGCGGCTATCCTATTGTTTTCCCAAGCATCTGTAATGCTTTTATTATCTGTATTAGTTTTTCTTCCCTTGAATTTGCTGCTTCTCTTTACTCTAATGTGGTGATTAACTGGGCAATGAAAGTTACTACACTGGATTCTCTGCTCTAAGAGACTATATCATGTGACATATATGTGATTAACAATTGTACAGGTGATCCCAGGGTTTCAACTGCAAATATTGTTTGGATAAGCCCAGACAGAGCATCCTGGATCAGGAGCCCATCTAAGGGTCCAAAGGGTGAATTAGCTCTTGATATTATCCTCGAGAAAGAAGCTGTCAAAAAGAGTGGAGATGCCTGGAGGGTTCTGATGGATTGTTGCCTTCCAATCATCCATTTAGTTGATACACAGCGTTCCATCCCATATGCTATAAAACAAGTAGACGAATTGCTTGGTATTTCTTGTGCGTTCGAGCAGGCTGTTCAGGTATCACCCGTTGATATCTTAGTCTAATATATTAACTGCTTTTTGGTGCTGAGTTAATACCTTCCCCCTCCTTTCACATGCCTATTTGTTGAGGTCAACTCTTCTCTCTCTTGGCATTTTTTAGCATTGTGTTGATACACACTCACTAGCATAGTTTAACAGAGGACAAGGCATTCTCATTTTAATATAGGTGTTACACGTCAGAGCAGAAAAAGAAAGACTTAGACCCAAGATCAGCATGCCTTGACAGTTGATCCTGTGGACAGTGTGCTAGTTGTTTGGTCTTTCTCTTTTAGTTCATCTTTGTTTTATTGTTCTCATTTATGTAGCTGTACATGATAACTTCTGATTTTGTTCTTTAAAGGACATCACTCATCCGAATATGTACTTTGTGATGCCATGAGGTTAGTGATAGAAATATGTGAAGAGATAATGCCAGTAAGTTGGCGTGTTGAATCAGTGCCTTCTATCTTGTTCTGCTGTAAATTGCATCTGCAGTATTTTTGATTTGAGATTTCTGGTTTATTACGCGTGCTGCTAATGTGGCAGCCATTATCCTGTAATAATGGCTGGGAATTCTGAATTCCAGTCTAGCCTCTCCTTTGTCTGTTTCTTCTGTGTGCATTGTTTGTTTATACCTGTGGTTTGGTTTATATCCTTGTTGTTCTTAGTGGATTTTGGCATTTACATCAAGTTACCATATTCTTTGTATAATTCTTTTGGCAGAGCTGTTCTTTAACTAGGTTGTGCCACTGTTTGTTTGGGAAGTAAATAATGAAAGGAAATCGTCATTATAGGGATTAGGGAAAGCCTATACTAGGCAAGAGGGAAAAGACTAACCTACACTCGAAACAAGGGAAAACATATTCCTTAATCCTTATTGTAAAGAAAGAAAATGCATTCCAAGCATGCTGTAAAGAAAGAAAGTGCATTCCAAGCATGCTGAAAAATGGAATTAACAAATGACATTATTTTCTGGCTCCTCATATTATGTATGTAATATATATATAATCCAAAATTTGCGTTTAGTTAACACACACACACACACACAGACTTATACATTTTCTACATCTTTGTCTACATTGTTTCTAACTGAAGATATACTTTTATAGTCTGACTTTACATAAAGTTCATATATTTCCAATTTTGCACATGACGAAAGAAAATAGAAGGGTAAGAAAGACCATTCTGCTCTGGTTTTCCATGTTTATGCTGCAAAGACTGTTCTTGGTGGAACTGTGTTCTACCTTGAACTTTAATTCCTTTTTTCTTCCAGTAGCCATTTCATGTTCCACATGTAACCTTCTGAGAAACTTGGCTTTAGTTACTATGTTACTGAATACATGTTATAGAAATATTTTTGTTATTCATGTTATTTAATTAATTATGATTTTTAATTTTTCACAAATGGCTGACATTTTATTGTTATGTAGCGTTTATCTACATCAGTGACGATGGTTACAAAAGGTGTCCTCAAAGACCATCTCCTTTTGTTGGCTAATAGCATGACATGTTCTGGCACTTTCATTGGTTTTAATACCGGTGGTATCAAATCTTTGTCTAGATCACTTGGTGTTCAAGTACCCTTCATGAATGCGACATTGTTTGTAAGTAGTCTTACTTGTTCTATTGTCTGTTAGCATGATTGCGTGCCATTTCCTTATTCAAATAATTGTCTTTATAATAATTTCTTCTTTTATTTGTTTTCTTATTCTTTCAGACCCCTAGAAAATGCTTTGAAAGAGCTGCTGAGAAGTGCCATGTTGATAATTTGTCTAGCATAGTGGCTTCTTGTGCCTGGGGCAAACATGTGACTGTAGGTACTGGATCTCCTTTCGAGATTCTTTGGAACACAGGAAAGGTATGGGTGGCTACAATCTTTTCTCAACCTATTCTTCTGATAAATATACTGGGAGTCTCATGTTTTGGTTGTTTTCTTAGGCTGAGTTGAGGCCAAATAAGGAAGTTGATGCCTACAATTTCCTTCACATGGTGAATAGCAGATCAAAGCCGGAAGATATGGGCACTAGTTGCCTGGGCGCAGAAATAGATGATCTAGACCAGGAAAATGATTTTATGGAATTTGACCTGTCTCCAGTGCGGGAATCTGGTCTAGAAAAGCTCACTTTCGAAGATGGGGTTGAATTTGGGCTCAATGGAGATGATAAAGATGGCTTTTCCAAACAGGTAATAGTTGTGCTGAAATTTTAGGTTATAAATGGCATCTTAAGTTCACCATTTTGGGCATTTGTCTCGTATATTTTGGCTGAGTGGCCATTCTACGTATATTCACTCGATTTAATTTAGATTTTAAGACTTGACTCTTGTCTACAGGATGCCAACGAACCTGATTCATGGGGCAAAAAGGTTAATTCTGAGGAAAATGATTGGATGAAGATAGGTGAACAAAGTACTTATGCTGAAGAAAATCAAGATAATTCAGCTTGGGGCAAAAAGGTAGACTCTGATGGAGGAGGAGGTTGGGCGAAGAAGCCTGAGCAGAGTTGGGGTAAAAAGGCTGAAGAAACTCAAGATAATTCAGCTTGGGGGAAAAAGGTAGACTCTGATGGAGGAGGTACTCAAGATAATTCAGCTTGGGGCAAAAAGGTAGACTCTGATGGAGGAGGTTGGGCGAAGAAGACTGAGCAGAGTTGGGGTAAAAAGGCTGAAGAAACTCAAGATAATTCAGCTTGGGGGAAAAAGGTAGACTCTGATGGAGGAGGTACTCAAGATAATTCAGCTTGGGGCAAAAAGGTAGACTCTGATGGAGGAGGTTGGGCGAAGAAGCCTGAGCAGAGTTGGGGTAAAAAGGCTGAAGAAACTCAAGATAATTCAGCTTGGGGGAAAAAGGTGGACTCTGATGGAGGAGGTTGGGCGAAGAAGCCTGAGCAGAGTAGTTGGGGTAAAAAGGCTGAAGAAACTCAAGATAATTCAGCTTGGGGGAAAAAGGTAGACTCTGATGGAGGAGGTTGGGCAAAGAAGCCTGAGCAGAGCAGTTGGGGTAAAAAGGCTGAAGAAACTCAAAGTAGCTCAGCTTGGGGGCAAAAAACACTGGTTAATGCTGGCGATAATAAACAGAATAGTTGGGGAAATGTTAGTACATCCAAGACTGATAATAATTCTACTTGGGGCAGAGATACTTCTAAGATAGAAGATATTTCATCTGCAAGATCTCAAGAAGATGGCTCGTGGTCATCAGCTTCTGGAGCTCAGAATGATTCCTCTAAGGCTGCTGGCTGGTCTTTGGGATCTAACGTGGACAATCCTGATGTGTCGGGTTCAAAGGAAAATCTCTGGGAAGCTAAACAGGCTGATCAAGCAACCCAGTCTTCTAATGTTTGGGGCTCTTCAAGTGACTGGGGTAAGTTCGATTCACAGTCTCCCACTGGAGAAAAGAAAATGTCTCAGTGGGGTTCTAGTCAGAAACAGTCTTTGGGATCTAATGTGGACAGTCCTGATGTGTCGGGTTCAAAGGAAAATCTCTGGGAAGCTAAACAGGCAGATCAAGCAACCCAGTCTTCTAATATTTGGGGCTCTTCAAGTGAATGGGGTAAGTTCGATTCACAGTCTCCCACCGGAGAAAAGAAAGAGTCTCAGTGGGGTTCTAGTCAGAAACAGTCTACGGTTGCTCATGGTTGGGGTTCTCCAAAAGTTGATACTTCCGGCGAGCAAGATGGGGGGCCTCAGTGGGGTCGGGGTCGGGGCCGTGGCAGGGGTCGGGGTCGAGGATGGGGTGGACGGTCCAGAGAAAGTTCACAAGGTAGAGGCCCTTCTAATGATGCAGAATGGAAGAACAAAAGAACTCGTCCTAATGATGATCCCAATGCACTGGGACTTTTTACTGTAACGAGGCAGCGCTTGGATTCGTTCACCGCGGAAGAACAAGATGTTCTTTCAGAGACCGAAGCAATTATGAAGAACATCAGAAGAATAATGCATCAGACGGGGTAAATTATTTTTCAATCTCTAACCTTCAAATTGGAATATTGTTGAAAATATTTCAAATCAGGTAGAATGGAATGCTGAAACATGTAGAATGAGTGTCATGTCAAATGCTATACTGTTTCGTTTCGATGGTGATTAGTAAGTACAAGCCACAACTGCAGAATTAGAAATTTCCTTCATCTTGATATAGATAATGGTAGTACTGGATCACCCATAGCATTTAAAATGCTCAATTGTAAACTATTTGTGTGTGGGAGTTAACAAAACGTTGATTTTGGATTAGACGTAAGTCATCCGCAAACGTGAAACTCTTATCTCCTCAAGTCCCTTTCAGCTGAGAAAAGATTGTTTCGTGATTTTAAAACCAAATATACAAATTGTGAGACTCCGTTCTATAGAGAGAAGTACAGAGAATAGAAACGGAAGGCCATTTTCTATGCTGATTAGATTGTTCACTGGAATGTGGGGTTTACTTGTAGTTTAGTTGTTAAACAAAGTATGTGGCTTTACATATTTATTTTCGTAATGCAGGTACAATGATGGTGATCCTTTACCTACGGATGATCAGACATACATAATTGATAACGTAATCAATTATCATCCTGACAAAGCTGCAAAGATGGGAGCTGGAATTGATCATATCATGGTATAGCTAGTTAATTTACATCAGAAAACTGCTGACCTTATTGTGTATATTTTGGTGGCATTTCACAGCATCCATTTAAGCTGAACTCTAGATTTTTCTGCTATAATTCCTTGTCGTTTTGAAAATGCTTGCTGAATCTCATATTTTATTGGGTCGTCATATTTGAGATATTCTGGAATCAGAAGAGAGACAAAACTTCTGTTTAGCCTTCCAAATAATTACTTGAAATTGAAGCCAAGTTTTTCAATCCTAGTTTTCACACTGCTTGTTTCTAATAGTATGTATATTATATATATAGTAAGCTTGCATTTATGACCACCAGTTCTTGTACACTTTTAGCCAACTTCAGTACCCTGAAGTTAGGATTTGATGAAGCTATGCGGAGATTCATGTGCTAGTGATAAACTGGATCGCACAAAATATATTTGGAAGTGCGATTATCAATTTATCATACTTGTAAAAGCATTGCCTTAGTTGCTTAACAGAATGTGCTGACTATTTCTATTTGCTTTTGTTATGAAACTGAAAATTGGATCATTGTCCAACTTGTTTTTGTACTAGACAAATTCTTGCAAACTTATTAAAATGACCTGAATCTTTGAATTGATTTCATTAAGCTGTTTCATCTCTCCCTATCCCATTTGCCCTTCCTTTTTTTTTTTTTCTTTTTAATATATGCATGTATTATGTATTTTGAAAATTGCTGAGACTTTAACTCGCTTAAAATAATGTTAACTTTTAGCATTTCATGTCTTTCTTATTTTCTTTCCAAATGGTAGTTTAGGCTAATTTTGGGACTTGTGTCACAGGTTAATCGGCATGGAGAGTTCCAGGACAGTAGATGCTTCTATGCTGTTTCTGTTGACGGTGGCAAAACAGATTTCTCTTATCGCAAATGTCTGGAGAACTTCCTTAGGGGGAAATATCCCGACGTGGCCGAAACATTTATTCCCAAGTACTTCAAAAAGCCACAACCTCGTAGTGGCTGGAACAGGGATCGTGGTCCTGCTCGTGGTGAAGCTGGAACCCCCAGCAGCTGGAATAGGGATTCTACTCCTGCTCCAGAAGAAGCTGGAACTCCAGGCTCGGCTGGAACCCGGGCTGGGCTGGAGCCACGGGCTGGGCTGGAGCCTCGGGCTGGAACAAAGATCAAACTACTCCTGGCCCGGACGATGCCGCTACTGGGTGGGACAAGGATCCTGTCTGAAAACTAATTCTTCTGTTTTAAGTTTTGCACGGAGAGGAACAGCTCATTTTCCGTTTAGTTGCTGTTGACTGTCGGATAGTTTCCGTTTCAAGTAGTGGATGTACAGTGGCTTTAAGCATCAGGTAGAAATGATAATTTATGGTATTATGGTGAATATGCGATAGTCCTCCTGCTGCAGTATCGTCTTGTGGTTTATTTTGGAGCACTTGATGTACAGTTTTATGAGCTACTAACAGAAGTTGAATATCAGAAATTTGATCATCAGTTGTGTAGCTGATCTATGAATTTGTCTCCTGCAATTTTACAGGGATAGGTGCTCTGACTTGTATGGATTATGATTATCATGCCTTTTACTTTGATGAAGTAGTCTGTTTCGATCTGCAGTTTTCAAGTGCAGAACAAGATGATTATTAATTTTTCTGGTGAAATATTCTGATATTTGAGCATGGAATTTGATTTCCATTTTATTTTTATTTTATTTTACCTTCTATGGGTTGGGGGTTGGTATGAATGAATTTTGTCATGCATGGATGAAGGCAATTACATATAAAGCTTCAGCTTTATTTGTTGTAATTCATGTTCTAGCTTCACAAAATAAGCAAATAGTTTGATAATGTCACAAAGTATAAAATAAGTTCTAATCTTGATTCCCTTTTTCCTAACGTAGTCTCATCAGCTAAAACATGTTTTACGTTCGATCATCGAGTTCCAATTGTTGATGTGCTTATAATTTTGCATAACATTACACATTTCCACCAGAAACACAAACAAGCACCAAATGTGCATCAATAAGAAAATTCTGTCTCTTGTAGATTTTGTAGATATATGCATGCGTCAATAATTGAATATTTCAGATATTTCTTTTTTTTTTTGTCTGAAACTCAAAAGAGAGTCAAAACTCCCCTTCTATCTCGGGAAAATTGCAAAATTGGTCCTATAACTATAAGCAGTTTGTAATTTCGGTTCTATAACTATTGAGTTTGCAAAATTAGTCCTGTAAGTTTGAAAGTTTTGCAAAATTGGTCCTATATGTTTTATACCTAAGCATTTTCGGTACATAAGTTTCAAGTTATTGCAAAATTGATCCTCTGGGGTTATTTCATATTAAAAAATACCAAGAATACCCTTATGTACATAATTGGCTTATTTAACCAAGTGATTTGCCTAAAATGGTATCATAGCCCAGGTTTATTAAGAACTTTAAGTCATTTTTATTATTTTATATAATTAACAATTGGTGAGGAGAATTTTCTCCGAGAAAATGGATCTGGACGAGTGTACAAGAGTCGTCAAATTTTGACGAATTATGCACAAGAACATCAGGACAAGATAACATATTTGAATAATCGATTATCTTTGAAAAAAGAGCTCGCAGGAGCCGATAGGAAAACCTTGATACAAATGCGAAAAACAAGCATCATATTGTATGGGTATCACTTCCGCCCCGCGAGTGCCTCGCTTCCGCCCGCCTAGAATTTTTAGTTTTAAAATATATTTTAATATATATGTTGCATATATAATATATATCATAATATAATTTTTATGTATTCTTATATTATATTTAATATTTATAAATTGATAATAATAATATTTTGTAAAATATATATATGTTTTCATTTTTTAATTTAATTTAATTTAAAATGAGGTAGAACGAGTCGACCTGCCCCACCTTGAGACTTGTGGCGGGTTGACCCACCCCGCCCAGGTTCAGGCACGAGACGGCCTGGGTCCCGGCCAACCCGTCCCGACTCGCCCCATTGTTATCCCTATAAAATTGCTAACTTTAGAAAGATAAAGGACCAAAAATGCTATTTAGCCACAAGGACAAAATTGTCCAGGACCAAAACTGTAACTTTTAAAGATAAAGGACTAAAATTGCAACTACCCCAAAGTTACAGGACTAAAATTGCATTTTACCCTACATCTAACCTTTTTCTCTCCCACTTCTCTCTAACCCAAAAAAAAACCCCAAAGCACTTTTCCCCTCCCTCTCCCATTACAACCGCCCCCCCCTCTCCCCCTCCCCTCCCCCTCCCTCCCCTCCTCCTTCCCCTCCCCTCCATGTTCTCTAGTGGAGGGATACCAAATGGCGGTCCCTTGGGCGTATGAAGGTGGCCGGAATTTTTGGTCCAGGGCGAAAGCGGATCGGAGGTTTACGGAGGTGTCTCGGAGCGGAGAAGACGATGGGTGCGACAGTAGATTTGGGAGAGGGAGAGGCAATTTTTTTTTTTTTTCTCTAGTTTGTTAGTAAAAATTTGTTTTTTCTTATTTTGTTTGTGTTTTCTTTTCTCGGTTGATTTGCGAAACTCGTAGGCGGATCAGTTTTTTTTGTTCTGCAGTATGTAGTGGTTGCTCGTGCCCGATTTTAGTTTTTTTCTGGTGTGTTACAGTCTCCTTTAAGGAGTATTGAAGTCTCCCGGCGTGGAGTGGTTAGTTTGGGGTGGGTAGTTTTTTAGGCCATGTGAATCTGAATTGGTTTTATCAATTCCCCGCTTGGCTCTTAGTTAGTCTTGTCGGCTCTTAGCCCGTTGGCTACGATTGTAGTTGTAATTTTAGTTTTTGAGTTGTTATAATAAAATTCTATCGTTCGAAAAAAAAAAAAGATATTTCCTTTTTTTGTACAATGAGGATAATAGAATAGAGGAGGGATACGCGAGATCGAACCCGGATCAATCGCTTTACAATACAAGTCTCTACACTAGAAAGACAAGATTGATCCATGTGTCAAATAATTGAAGTTTCTACTTAACTATATTATTAATGCAAACTTACTTCAACAAAGTTATAACTTGGGTAAATTGAACATTTGAAACGATTATCATTTTATTTCAATTTCTCTAAAACAACTTTTAGCAAATACGAATTGGATATAGTAACCATTTTTTTTAGGAAAAGTTACCATTTATATTCAATAAGGGATAATTACAAAAATTACCATTATTAGTCTAATTACAAAAAAGAACTCCACTTACCTTTATATATATGTTCTTGAGGTTTGTATTGATTCAAATTTAAGATTATTTGTAAGCTGAAAACAAATGTCAGGAGTATTTGTAATTTCCAAACATAACTGAGGTTTTTTTTTTTTTTTTTTTAAGAATTAGGCTAAAATTGAAGGGTAGGTTTTGCAATTAACCCTATTCAATAACTGTATTTTCGTTAGATACCGAACTCTTCCAAAATTTGCCCCTCACCCCGACATATTACACACGTCAATACTCCATAAACTCGTGTCCATTCTAGTCTCTAGACATGAAAATGTTTCTGTTTCTGCCGAGTCCCAGAAGCCGCATATTGAATTCAAACAAAATCGGAGGCCCAATCTATAATTTCCTAAAAGACAGAGGGGTTCACAAGTAAATATAGTTCACCTCGAGCTGCGAGACATTAGTTTAATAAATAATTGACTGCTAACGTGTAATACATTAACACTCGAAAAGATCCGATTGCCCTTTCCACTTCAACAACCTTAGCTTCTAACTGGTATATTCTCTCTTTCACACACTCACACACACACTATGCGTTTTCTTGATTTATTACAGATGCCCGTATGAAAATTTGATGTAGTTTTGATGCTGTTGTATGTCTAGCAAACATCCAAATTATGATGGATAAAAGAAAATAACGAGGTCCATCCTCAGTAAATAATTGCTAAATATACATTGCTGATTTGAGAGCATATATTTCCTTTTATATATACTCAAATTGACAGGTTGAATTTAATCAAGTATGGTTAGTTGTTTTATTCGTATATTGTGATCTATTTTATTGCCATTAAATGGATATAAATGTGTATTATTACTTGGAAGGCTGGTTACGGAAATTTTGAAATCTGTTAATTAGGCTCATGTGAGTTTCTGTATGTGATGTCTCTCAATAACCACTGAATCATCACCGAGTTTCAGCATTAACATCAAAATTTATTGTTCTCGGATTTATGCCGTTACAACAAATGTAAAAGTAATTAAGATAACAGGATTTTGAGACATGCTATCATAAAATTGTGGGATATTTACAAAAACTACCCTGAGGTTTGAGGTGTTTCAAAATTACCAAAACTACCCCGAGGTTTGGTTCTGTCTTAATTTTAAGGGGTAACTGAAATATTTCTATAAATGTAGGGTGGGGTTTGAAATTCCTTTTTTTTTTTTATGGGGGAAAATATTAAGACGAAATCAAACCTTAAGGCTTTTTTTTTTGATTTTGAAACTTCTCTGGGTCTTTTTGTAATTACACTAAACCTCAGGGGTAGTTTTTTGTAATTATTCCTAAAATTGATGCACAACCAACCTATAAATAATTGATGTGATCTCCCAATGAAGTCTTTGAAATTCATTCAAATTGGCAACTTAGCGGTTGGCATCAGATGCTTGGACTATGGATATGTTGAATCTGTATTTGTTATTTGGCACGAAAGCATATCCGAATAGATTTTTTTCATCTTAGAGATATTTCATGGACCAGAAAACTAAGAGTATGCCCATTTTAGACAGTTTATAGTACTACTGACATCAGTTATTATATTTCTAAGAACATCTACTTTGGAAGTATTAATATGTTTCCATGTTTATGAGGCCCTGGATTTTGTTCGGCGAATTAAAATTTGGAGCCATTAAATGACGCAAGACTGGCGTCTGGATATATTCATATCTAAGACGGACTGATACAAATCCTTTTGCATTGCATTGTTCAACCTTATTTTCTTGATTTGTGTGTCATCGTTCCCTGGACATGCAACTTAAGATTCTTATACTGTCATCTCAAGTACAAATTTTGATAAATTACTATCTGTTTCTATGTTATCGATTTTCCCTTTATATTATTTACCTACAGATCTCCTACTGTGCAGCTATAGGTTCTGATTCTTATACATGGGTTCATTGATTGCTCAACTTGTTTTACCTCCAAATAATGGTTACAAAATATGGGAAGATCCGTCTTTCATCAAATGGAGGAAGAGAGATGCTCATGTTCCACTGCACTGCCATGAATCTATTGAAGGTGGGATTGATTGTTTTCGATTGTGTTTTTCTAAATTCAGCAACCACTTTGGATAAGAAGTTTCTCTTAAAGCATTTCTGCGTCCACGTGTAGGAGGTCAATATGGTTTTTTAGAAGATTCTGCTTTGAGGGGTTACTTATATAATTTCATGTTTCTCAAAAGGAATTTTATTACCATTTGCACATTAGTGTTCTTTCGCCTTGTGTATTTGCAAACCTGTCTGTCTCTGTGCACTTTTTTGTTTCAACTCATCGCCGTCTCATGATATTTTCCATGCAAGTGGAAAAACCTATGATAATGGTGGTTTTGGATTTCATCTCATTTCTCCTTCGTATAAAAGTTGCGACATGAAGGGCATCTGGCGTAAAACTTTGCCACTTTGCTTTTTGCATGAATTTATAGTGTCAATTAATTTTAGATAATTAATTGACACTAAACTTCACGCCACCGACTGCACACAGTAGGATAAGGTGATGAGATTGATGATGATGATGATGATGATGGCGATGATTATTCAACTTGGTGCAGAGAAGAGATAAAATTGTAGTCCACTTTAAAGATAGAATAGAAAATATAATTTAAATGCTTATTCAAACACAAAGATGGTAAAAAAAATCTTAAATGGTTGACGAACAACTACGAGGGATTTCTGCATTTGCAAAATATTATAAATCTTTTTGTTATTATGTCTTCTGAAGTCGCAAAATTTTGATGCTTAGGATCTCTGAGATATTGGTACGAGCGCAATAATGTCAATATCTTGGTGTCAAAGGAAGCTGTTTGGGATGATGATGCTGTTGCCAAGGCACTTGATTGTGCTGCATATTGGGTCAAGGACCTGCCTTTTGTAAAGTCTTTATCTGGCAGTTGGAAATTTTTTCTGGCCTCCAGCCCTAGTAGTACACCTTTGGAATTTTATGACAGTTCATTTCAAGATTCTTCATGGGCTACTATACCAGGTAACATCTTTTTACCTTACGTTGTAACATTATCCATTACACCTTCTACTTGCACGTACTTATTTACTAGGTTCTTTTGCCCCGTACCGTCAACAGTGCATCCTTTCTACTTTGAGGAACCAATACGAATGGAAGTTTTAGTGCATTATCTAAAGAATGATGATTAGATTTACAGTGATGCATTTTTCTGGGACCTGGTTAACTTCTGAAGTTTATAGATATATAATTCATAAAATGCAAAGGGCGTGGACCATTTTGAGTTTTTGAGTATTTTTTTCAATATAAGAGTCAACAACATACATAAACTAGATACAATATTGGACAAGTATTATTAAGTTACTATGTCATTGATTTGATAAATAATGTTGTATTATTTTTGTAGTGAAATGATAGAAATAGCTCAGTTCTCAACTGTATGTCTGATACATTTGTTTTTTCCTATTGAACCAGTTCCCTCCAATTGGCAGATGCATGGATTTGACCGGCCAATCTATACAAATATGGTATACCCATTTCCACTTAATCCACCTAAAGTTCCAGAAGATAATCCCACTGGCTGCTACAGGACTTACTTTTACCTTCCTAAAGAATGGGAAGGTGAGATTTCAGGGCGAATCATGGACTTCAGATATGCCATTCTAATGCTTGCAGTTACTCATCCTTTTTCGTCTACGTGCTCATATTTCCCAGAATTTTTTTATTTTTGCAATTGATTAAGGGAGATGATAAACTTGTTAATGTCTTTTAAGTTGTTACACTGGATTAGTTAATGTAAACTTTATAAAAGTCGGGTGGATTTTGTTAAAACTGAGTTTGTGTGTCAAATCTTTGGGTGCCAAACCAGTACTTTGTCTTTAATATGACTCAACACATTTGACATGCGATAGATTGTGTTACTTAAACTTCTATTACTGTTCTGCGGTGCTTCAAATTGGCTGTCAACCATACCTTCAAATTGCATTGCAGGTCGGAGGATATTTTTACATTTTGAAGCAGTTGATTCTGCCTTCTTTGCATGGGTAAATGGGCACCCCACTGGATACAGGTTAGTCATGCATTTCATACAATTCTTTCACTGTGTGGTCCCATTATATTAGCACATGTACGGTTAGTTTTAGGTTAATGTACTCTGGTCGACAATAAGGATTCTATTTGTCACTCTGGTCAAGAAAAATTATTCTTAGTTTCGGGAGTGGACAAAGCTAAGAAAAATAGTTGTGTGTCTCGTTTGGTTTGTTCTTTTGCTGTTTCTTTCTTGATTAGGGGATCCATGGGATTGTTAATTTTAAACCTGTATGTTCTCTGTAAGGCTAATATTAAAACTTAGTCTTGGTTGCAATCACTTTCAAGATATATGACCAATGTCCTTGTATATGTATTGTTCTCATAAATATTTGTTATAACACTTGAAAACTCTTATTTGTTGTCAGTCAGGATAGCAGACTGCCAGCTGAGTTTGAGATAACTGATTTTTGTCATCCATGTGGATCCGACAAGAGCAATTGTCTGGCTGTTCAAGTGATGAGATGGTCTGATGGTTCGTACCTCAAGATCAGGATCACTGGTGGTTATCTGGCATCCATCGTGATGTTCTTCTTCTTGCTAAACCTAAGGTTTGTACTTCCATCACAGGGGGAATCCTAGTTATTCGCATCTCTGTTCTTTGTTGCTTTCTCTTTCGGAAAATTATTATAGTGATTTCTGCAACTAACTTTGCTGATGAAAATATTGTGCGTAGAAACTGACATTCTATTACAATAACGGATAGGGATAATTACAAAAACTACCCCTGAGGTTTGGGGTAATTACATAAAAACCCAGAAACTGTTGCTTTGCGTATTTCAGTGGACCTTGTGAACTTCTGATTTTCAATCTCTCACTCTGTATATTGTCTAGGTTATTACCGATTAGTGACGAAATCGTGTGATGCAAGTTCGCAATGAATGTGCAGGTATATATTGCAGATTATTGCTTCAAATCAAACTTGGCGGAAGATTTTTCTTGTGCAGATATACAGGTATAATAAATATATTGTTTATTTTTGCAGCATACTGCATGTTGAACTTTGAAATATATTGAAGAGAGATACAATAACACAAGGATATAACGTGGTTCGGCCGTTTGGTTCACATCCACAACATAGCACAAAAGAGTAGTATTTTCATTTCTCTCGTCTTAAATATTAATATATCACCTCATATAACTACAACAATAAAAGTTGCAGTCCTACATGTGGTAGCAGGATTGAAAGAATTGAGATTCACAAAAAATAATAAATAATATATAAACACAAAATAGATAAATAAAGAAGTATAATACATAGTATATTTTTCAAAGCTGACTTTTAAAAAATTAATATCTAAAAATTTGATTGTGAAATTTGTATTAATATTTATACTAAGGTTATAGATATTATTTTATGTATAAACTGTTTGGTTGAACTTTCATCTTATTGGTTGTGCCTAACTGAAGATTAAAAAGGCTTGAAATTGAGTTCAATGAAAGTGTAAGGATATTCTCTCATTCTCCCTAATCTTTTTTTCTTTTTTCCTTTTCTAAATCTTGATTGTAAATTAATTTTTATTACTTAAAATTATTATTGAAAGAATTGTTTTTTAAGAATTTCATACTTTTATAATAAAATAGATACTAATCCCATCTTGTTATAATTTTGTTAATTAAGTACAATTTTTTTTTATTTTCTTTATCAATATAGTTATAATACAATAAAATAATTGAGAAAACTAAAAAAAATCACAAACTTGGTCCCATCTTATTTTATTTTGTTAATTAAGTACGGATTTATAATCTAATAATATGGTTGGTACATAAATAGAGAAAATTGGAGAAGTATTATAAATTTGCAGGCTAGCAGCTATATTATAGTTGGACAACTCTCAAGATCTAGTCTTATGAAGCTAATTGCCTTTGAAAAATCAAAGTATTTGACGAGTTATGATAGGGGAAAAACAAAAAGAAAAAAAAAATCTGACAATTTGAAGATAGAGGGACACTTATTAATTAAGGTCATAATAGGTGTTACAGAAATTTCAAAAAGAATTAGTTAAGTACTACTGTGATTTGTGTTCTCCTTTTAACAATCTAGTTAACACTTATATTAGAGTGATAATACGCATAAAAAATTTACAAAAACATTCACACGCTTATAATAGTGTAGATATAGATTAAATGTCAATAAACTTAAGGGAAAAAAAATTAACCAAATTATGGGCTACTTCAATACCAACAACACTATAGATGTCTTAAGCTCTTTCCGATTGGCATGCCATAATTATATTTTCTGCCTGTAGTAAAATGCAAATCAACTGTTAAAACTTTTATCTGATATGTTGTTTTGTCAAAACCTTTTTAACGTAAAGACTATAAGCTATTATGAAGGCCATAAGTGGCGAATGTATGAGTAAGCTTTCACACTTTATCAAATGTTCTGTCCAGGTTGAGGTGAAAGTTGACTACTCGGCAATGAACATTGACAACTCTGTAGAAACAGGAGTTGGTTCAAAGTAGCTGAAGACAAGTTCATTGCAAGCTTCACCATTGAAGCTGAAATTTTCGATACTGGGAGTTCACACACCAGCAGTGGACATGCCAATCTGCTATCTACGAGTGTGTCTCATCTACAACTTACTAATTCTGTTGATTATCGTCTTGGATTCATAGGATACCAGCTTAAAGGGAAATTGCAGATGCCCAAGCTGTGGAATGCCGAGCAAGTAAAAGCTTTTGACCTATACTTAGCTTACTGCCTATGTTTCGTAACTAATTATTTTCAGTGCCTAACTATTTACCTATATCGGACTCTGTTTTCCGTGCATACAGAGAATTGTAGAAACATTATGAATCTTTAATAATTGTTTTGTTTTTCTTTTAAATATGCAATGTAATGAATTCATGTTCATATATTTGTTCTGGTTACGCTTTACATTCTGATTATTATTTTCCAGTAATGCGTGGGTAGTTTTAACGACACACTGAAATGTAATTCCTCATGTAATTTGTTATTGTTTTTGAATAGGATAAACACTTGACGTCGTTTGGTTTTTACTTGATATCCATAACTAGCCTTTGTCTTCCTGCACGGGCTGACTCGCTCATCCTTTATAAAATTTCACTTCTTAGATCTCTAATCATTTATTTGTATTATGACAGCCAAATCTTTACACTCTTGTTGTCACCCTGAAAGATGCGTCGGGGAATATAGTTGATTGTGAATCATGCCAAGTTGGCATACGCCAAATAACAAAAGCCCCAAAACAACTTCTCGTAAATGGTCAACCAGTGATGATAAGAGGTGTGAACAGGCACGAACACCACCCTCGTCTTGGTAAGACAAACTTGGAGTCCTGCATGGTTCAGGTGACGAATCAATTCTTTTCTGGGATAATTACAAAAAACCCCTTGAGGTTCGGGCTAATTACAAAAAAACCCTGAGGTTTTTTAAAATTGCAAAAAAAACCCTAGAAGTTTGATCCCATCTTACATTTTTCCTTTTATAATCAAAAAACATTTCGGAAACCCCTTTGACATTTGTAAAAATATTACAGTTGCCCCTTAAATTTAAGATAAAATCAAACCTGAGTTTTTTTTTTAAATTTTTGAAACATCTCTGGGTTCTTTTGTAATTAGCCCAAACCTCAGGGGTGTTGTTGTAATTATCCCTTCTTTTCCCCTTGTCTATGCTTACTTCTGGCATTTTCATAACTATGCAACTCTGCTTAGTTACATGCTTGCTTTTGTTATATTGGTGTAGGACTTGGTTTTGATGAAGCAAAACAATATCAATGCTGTCAGAAACAGCCATTACCCACAACATCCACGATGGTACGAGTTATGCGATCTGTTTGGCATGTACATGATCGACGAAGCCAACATTGAAACGCATGGGTTTCATCTTTCCTCAAATGTGCAGCATCCTACAAGTGAACCAGTTTGGGCCTCTGCTATGCTGGACCGAGTTATAGGAATGGTCGACAGGGACAAAAATCACGCGTGTATCATTTCTTGGTCTTTGGGAAATGAGGCAAGCTATGGGCCTAATCATGCTGCACTTGCAGGTATCTTTTTATTAACTATAATTTCTTTTCTTACATAAATAACATTCAATGTTCCATATTTAACACTAATATCAACCTGAGTCTGGTTTCTCAATATGTTTGAGGAATGTGATTCCTGAGGTCTGGTTTGAATGTGTGTTGAATATCGTTTTTGGAATTTGAGTTGCTCTACCACTAGCTTCAGCTTTGTGTAGATCATGTAACCTGTGTCTCATCGAACTTTAAAATCTAATTAGTGACCAGTAAATTTTAATGGCTATTAAAAGTTATCCATCATAAAAGAAAGTTGTGATTGTTGGCATGGTTTTGAAGATCACTCTGCTCCTTGTATAATGAATGCCAATGTTGATACATCCTTAGACTCCTTTTGGAGCAGAAGGGGCAACGAGATACACCTATTTCAAGTATTTTAAAACAAAAACACTTCAAAACTTCAATTAATTATTTAATCAAATTTAAATTTTTCTCGCTCTATCTCAGAGTATTCATTCACCCGAAACTGACCTGCTTCGATTTCCACTTTCCGTGAGAGGGCCCAAATAAATGGGTTTATATAAAAGGACATTAAAAATATTCCGAAATAAGCTATATACAAGTTGGTAAGGATTATCCTTCCATTTCATTTCTATGGTCGATGATCATAGGGCCTCTTTTACCATTCAGTATAAATGTACTATTTTATTTGTACAGATAAGGTAAAGGGGCACATTTAATCCTTACCCCTTGATTGTTGCAACACCTCATAAAAAGAGTTACACTTGGACTGCGAACCGGAAGGATGAAAGAGAGAGGAGCTGATTGGATTGGTTAAGGAATTCATGATGGCATGGAATTTATGATTTCATTTGTGAACTTTGAGAAACTGCATGAGTTATTATACGTGTACTTTTCTTGATGTCACTTGTTTATCTCCAATGATCTGGTAACTGTTAGCGAGTTAATACATTTGTAAAGGAGAACACGTATTAGTTAGCTTAATAGCTTAATATCTCTTTCTCATCCAAATTTTATTGCAGGTTGGGTCCGAGGAAAGGATTCAACTAGGGTCGTACACTATGAAGGCGGGGGAGCCAGAACATCTTCAACAGATATTGTATGCCCCATGTATATGCGTGTTTGGGACATAGTTAAGATAGCTGAAGATCCTGCTGAACTACGTCCACTGATACTATGCGAGTAAGTTATTCAGTTTTTTAATTCTCGTCCCTTAAATTACCATTACTCTCCCACCCAATCCTATGGGATATTCTAATTGAGCTGCTCAAAAACTGCCAGGTATTCACATGCAATGGGAAACAGCAATGGGAATATTCATGAGTATTGGGAAGCAATTGATAGCACATTTGGTCTACAGGGAGGTTTCATCTGGGATTGGGTTGATCAGGTTCGAATCTAGTAAAGTTTCGCATGAGTTCTCTATCACTTCAACAGTCTTATGGTTTAGTTTTCAACTGAAAACCATAAACTACAGAAAATTATAGATTCATCAGAAAGATGTACATCATTATCAATACGTTATATTTACTATTTTGTGTAAATCAATTGACACAATTTGAAGTAGTTTTAGATGGACTTTCGGTCAAAGGTGCCTTTAGTTAAATGAGAGAAAAACAAAGATGTAATATTAATTTGTCCCCCAAACTATGGGAATTTTTCTACTTTACCTACTTAACTTTGAATTGTTCTATTGTACAAATCAAAGTGGGCAAAGTAGAAAAACTCGAATAGTTTGGGGGGTAAATTAAATTACCTAAAAAAAGAATGTTAGTGTCAATTTGATTATTTTCTAATTGTATTACTATGCATATAGGTTCCGTCGTAGCGCAACATGTTTTAAAATAAGTTGACAAAGGAGAAACCATTTAGTTTTTCTGATAACTTCAACTTAAAATTTCCCTCAATATTAGTTTTAACTTTTAAGTAGTTGATATGTCCTCTTTGTTCTCTTTATTAACCCATGCAAAGTTTTGTATGTGCATAAGAGACAAGAAATTGTTTATTCTATACAGGGATTATTGAAGGAGGGTGCAGATGGTACCAAAAATTGGGCATATGGAGGCGATTTTGGAGACACCCCTAATGATCTTAACTTTTGCCTCAATGGCCTTATATGGCCTGATCAAGTCCTCATCCTGCTCTGCATGGTAAAATGTATACTCAATTGTTCTTCACGACTTGGTACTATCAGGTGTTGATGAATGTAATTCGATTCGTTTGTTGTAATTTTCAGAGGTAAAGTTTGTATACCAGCCAATCAAAGTTACACTCAAAGAAGGTATAGTTAAGGTAGGTATCTAATGTAATCACACGAATTTCCTAATTCTTTAGGGATAATTACAAAAAAAACCAAGAGATTTTTAAAAATACTCATGTTTGATTCTATCTTAAATTTAAGGGGGTAGGGGATTTTTGAAATATTTTTTGTTTATGAAGTGGGAAAAATGTAAGACGGAATCAAACCTCAAGGGGCGTTTTGCAATTGTCAAAAACCTCTGGAATTTTGTAATTAGACCGAACATCAGGTTTTTTTTTGTAATTATCCCAATTCTTTATTCAAAATCTCCTAATCTTGAAAGCTGAACTTTACCTTGTAGATTACAAACACACATTTTTTTAGCACAACAGAAGCACTAGCGTTCGACTGGATGATACACGGGGATGGTTGTGAGCTGGGTTCTGGAATCCTCAGCATACCAACAATTGCTCCTCAGAAAAGTTATGACATAAAATGGGATGCTGGCCCTTGGTATGACCTGTGGTGCACTTCAGATGCAACAGAAATATTTTGACTATTACTGTAAAGCTTTTGGGCTCAACTCGTTGGGCTGAAACGGTCATATAGTTTCAACCGTACAAGTCCCACTGCCCGTCAAACATGAAACTGTTCCTCATGTAAGTGTTACTTCCTATAGTTGATGTTGGTCTCTGGATGTATTTTCTGTTTTTGCAGTATTACAAATACAATCATTGGACAAATTGTTATGGTTTCAGATCATTAAAGGCGAGCATGCAGCTTTCTCTACTGAAGTTCTTGATGATTCTATAGAAGTTAAGAATCAGAACCTGTGGGAGATCAAATTTAACAAACAAACTGGGGCTATTGAAAGCTGGAAGGTAACTTATGACGTCTGGTTTCTCACTAACATTTCCTGCATAACATTGAGGGGTAATTACGAAAAAGACTGAGGTTTTGGCTATTTACAAAAAAAACAAAAACAAGAGGTTCGTGAAAATTACTTCAACCCCTTGAGGTTTGATTTTGTCATACATTTTCCTCCTTTATAAGCAAAAAAACATTTCAAAAACCGCCTGACATTTATAGAAATATTACACTTAACCCCTTTTAACAAAATCTAACCTCAAGGGTGTTTTTGTAATTTTCAAAAACCTCTTTTTTAATTTTCTTTTTCTTTTTTGTAGTTAGCTCAAACCTCAGGGTTATTTGTTTCAATTATCCCTAACATTTATTCAATGGTTGGTTGACTATACATGTCATACACTAGCATAACAGCAAATATAATAGTATGTCATTTCGATGAAAATACTTTAGAGTATGCATTTTACTTTGTTCGTGAAAACCTTGTTCATGAATTCTATTTTTCGGTATGAAATGAATGATAGGTGGCTGGTGTCCCGGTAATGAGCAAAGGTATCCTACCATGCTTTTGGAGAGCACCTACAGATAACGACAAAGGGGGCGAGACGGAAAGTTATCTTTCAAAATGGAAAGGTGCAAAACTGAATAATTTGACTTTCACGACAGAGAGCTGCACGGTTCTAAATGCATCGGATAATCTAGTGAAAATAGCTGTAGTCTATCTCGGCATGCCTAGTGGCTCAGAGAAAAAATTACCTCAATCAGAAACCTCTCTATTTAAAGTTGATTTAATTTACTCGATTTATGGTTCTGGAGATGTCATTCTGGAATGCCACGTAAAACCGACTTCAGAGTTGCCACCTTTGCCTCGAGTGGGGATCGAATTCCACTTGGAGAAATCAATGGACCAGATCAAATGGTATGGGAGGGGACCATTCGAATGTTATCCCGACCGCAAAGCTGCTGCACATGTTGGGGTGTATGAGCAGGATGTGAGTAGCATGCATGTGCCATATATAGTTCCAGGTGAGTGTTCGGGTCGGACCGACGTTAGGTGGGTGACGTTTCAAAACAAGGATGGTCATGGCATTTATGCTTCCACATATAGAGAATCTCCACCAATGCAAATGAATGCGAGTTTTTATGGCACTGCTGAGCTTGAGAGGGCAACACACAATGAGGAGCTAGTGAAGGGTGAAGACATTGAGGTAATATGTGGCCCTTTATTTGACTTTAATTGTTTCTTCATCTTTAAGAACCAGTTGTGGGATTGCTTGCACATTCGATTCTTAGGACTTCGTGGGATTCTAAGTGCATGTTTGAGAGCATTTCTGTAAATGTCTATTTTGAAAATGGACTTTTTAATAAGTGACTTTTTAAAACGTCTCCAGTTCTGGCTTCTCTAGACTAGACTTTTTGGAGAAGTAACTTATCCAAAGGTCCATTCTAAATTAACCACCAAACAACTATTATTATGGAAAATGGACTATTAGATCCAAAAGCCCATTTAAAAAGTGCTCTCAAACAAGCTGTAAATACAATAACAACCGTAAATACATAGTCGGTCCAACATAAGTCGACCAAATTAATGATTGTTTTCTACCCCTACATGACCTAGAGTCCACGACCTCCTAAAAACATGGGTAATATTACCAAAACTCCCTTAAAGTTTAGGCTAATTACAAGGAGAAAATATCCGGTTATCGTATTTTAAAATTACAGATATCGACTTGATGTATTAGAAACATCTACTCGAGGTTTGTAAATGCTTAGCAAATACCCCCTAAGAAAGGTGCAATTTATAAACTAGAAACAAATATAGGGGGTATTTGTAATTCGGAAAGCTAGTTTTTTTCTTTTGCAATTAAGCTAAACCTCAAGGGTATTCTATGTAATTAGCCCTAAAAATAAACCAAAACTGTGCATATCCGAACTATGTATCAAAGTACTTAAGTTTGTTCATTGCGATGTTGTCCTTATGCAGGTGCACCTCGACCACAAGCACATGGGTATAGGTGGAGATGATAGCTGGTCTCCTTGTGTCCATGACAAATATCTTGTGCCGGCCGTACCTTACTCGTTCAGCGTTAGATTATCGCGGTAACTGCAGCCACCTCTGCTCATTTCATTTACAAATCCCAGCTCCAGCAGAAGTAAACGTAGGACTTTGATTACCACGAATTAATTCCCATCTTTTTCTGTTTTGTTTTCGTCTTGTGCTGTATTTTGTTCACAGTTTGATAGTTTCCTCTTGTGTTGCTGCATTCCACGAGTTCACTTACGATCCTCTGTTGTAATAAGATGAAGCATGAATCAATATTCTTTACTTGTGTGTACTTTTAAGATTATTGAGAATATTAATAAAAGTTTGTGCCATTTTTCGATTATTCTTGAATGCTTATTTCAATATTACCAAGTGAAAACGATTACTTTTAAATGTGTAAATGTTGTACTATGTGTATTATACTAGTTTGTATATCTCAACCCTGCTCATCCTCTCACAGAATTGGAAAAAACTCATCAATAGTTTTTAAAAAACCAATTTTTTTCGCATTCCTATTATTTAGTGCTGCATTTTGCACTCTTTTAAGTACACCAAGTTTCAGTTTTCCAAATAAATGTATATGCAAACATGTTAGATGGGATTCATGAGGACAAAAATATTTAATAAAATATTTTTTTATGACAATAAATTATTAAAAAACCTAGATTATGACTATTGTAACTCATTGAGCTAAATATATCATACTATTTCAAAAAACAACTAAAATATATTCGAGAAAGAATTTATTTTTTTCTGACAATAAAATTTAGATTATGACTATCTTTTGCTTACATACTACAAAACAATTTGTTCGAGAGAGAATTATTTGGTTTCTGAATTGGCTAAATCTTTTGCTTTTTTTTTTTTTTTTTGAAAATATACAACAATTAATTCTTAATTTATGTCTATTATAGTTAAAAATTTCAATTTAGTTGGGCTGGACCGTGTTCACCCAGGCCCATAATCTTTATGTGGCTCACTATTCTCTGTTTCTTCTTCTACTCTTAGGAAATGCCAAAATTACTGAACAAGGATATTTCCGACATAACAAAACAGAGATTTTTATATTAAATTCAACTCTCCCGCATTCCGTTCGTAGATTAATTTCAATTTGCTAATTAATTCTTCGGAGATCGTAATTTATATTGCAATTATGGCTTTTGCATTGATTTCCTCGAAAACTTTCACTAATTTCTCCTCAACATCAACATCATCATCAAGTCCCAATTTTTATCCTTGGAAATTGTCCAAATTCCATTTCCATCAATCGAGCCGACGTGTGAATTACAGATGTAAGTGTGGATTATCTGAAGCAGATGAGCTCAAATTTGTGCTTCATGATGCGCTTGATTTATCTGGCATCAATACCGCCCACGCGAGGGTAATTCTTTTGTTTCCTTTAATATCTCTTTCTTGACGGTTTTTTTTTTTATCTAAATGATTTGGGTTTTGGATGGGCATGGTGAAAGGATTGACGGGAAGAAATCATATGTTTTATGCAGTATATTCTGTGATTATTAATGACACTTTGTTCAAATACTGATCAATTCAGTGGTGAAATCCAGGGAATTCCACTTTTTTCATGCGCATGATTGTGTGTTTGTCATCAGCGTGGAAAGCTTTTATGTTTTTGGTCCTTCCGAATTCGAATTTTTAATTTATCAAATGCCCCTTGACTATGCAGTTTTTATAATCTGGGAGTCAAATTGAATGTTGAATGCATAACTGCAGTTTATTTTGTAAATTTCGATGTGCTATTCATGTCCTGTGGTTGGGACTAGTTGTACAAAACATGCGTTACTTGAAATACCTTAACAAACATTGTCATGGAATTGATATCATAGAAAGAGAATTTAATTCATGAAAACCAGTGTAGATAGTTGGTATTGCTATCTAATTCATAGAAACTTTTCCATGTGGAGAGAAGGCCAAATAAATTTGATGTAATTTTATCTTCTCCAGTCTCTTCTATTATGCATTATCTGAAATGAAAAACATTCCTACTTGCATTTTATTGCATTAAGGTATGCTAGTAATGTGCCATGTTAATTCTTATCAATCAGGACGGAAAGACTGAAAAATACTGGAAGTTGTTGTAACAAGATTTATGGCAACAAGCTTCATTGATGGTGTCAGGTTGTTCTGACTGATTATTCTGAAAGTGATTACAAACTTACATCAATTGATGGCCAAGATGCCTCAAAATGTGTCATCATTCTTATTTAGAAATAATGCGGTGTGCCATATTATCCTTCTTTATATATGCATTCGGGTTGAAAATAATGACGAAGTGCCGAGGGCCATAAGATTGCTAGCTATTTATTGTCATTTATTTATTTAATTTTTCTTTAAAAGTAACTGCCTTTTGAAACCTTATATGTATCTGTTTAGTTTTGTTTTTTGTTTGCCTCCTCCTTTTCCCTTGTTTGAAACGTGGGAGTTTATTTGGGCTTTTCCCCACTGGCTTTAGGATTTTGTATCTTGATTGTTTCATATTGATTAATAAAAACTACAATTTCCTTCTTGTCAAAAAAAGGAAACCCCTTTTCTGGAGTAAAGTTTGACCAACAAAATGGCGGATGCACTAAATATGCTTTTGTTGGAACTTACAAATTACAAAGAAGGTTAATCTATATGAAGACTAACTAGTAACAATAGAATAATCTCAGTAGATTTTGTTTTCTTAAATCCCCTATCAGTGTTCAGGAGAACTAGTACATGTGTTTACAATTTGAAGTTGAAATTTGGGTATGACAAGAAATGCGCTATCTCATATATGTTTTCAGCTGTTGAAGTGAAGCAACTTTGTTCTGGAAAACTGCATGTGGTAGTGAATGGCTGGGGTTGTATTTTCACAACACTGATATAGTGTTTGGTAAACTAAAAGGATTTTATCTTTTTTTTTTTTTTTTCATTTTATTAGTGAGACCTGTTAACCGTGGCACGAAAAGATAAATTAATGGTGGGTGTTTATTGCAATTCTTTCATCCATGATTCTTTATCCTAGAGTGTTAATTCAGTGATTATCTTTACCTTTTTTTTCCTTGTTGAATAAACTAATGATATCTCATTCGACACTCTGTTGAACAGGCTGCAAGGGTTGGTTTCTGCTCGCAGATTGAAAAACTATCTGACATTGAGAGAGAAACAAGCATAAGTGTAAATAGAGGGGTTGATATGGGCAGAGCAGCTCTTCATATAGCGGCTGAGGATGACTCCATTATCTCTCATTCTTCTGTTCCACTTCCGGTAGATGATTTCATTGAAAGATTGGATAGCCTTTCCATGGGCTATTGTTCTCATTACAGCTCATCATTTAGATCCTCACCAGAGATTTTTCTTGAATGTTTAGAAAGATACCTTTATGTTAATAAAGTAAGTTAAGCTTCTCTTTATGTATAATCGCAGTTGATTTTTTATTGATTCATTATATTCCGTGTCATTATCAACATGCAATTTGGAGATTATATCTGATTATCTTTTGCATGATTGACAGAGTTGGTTAGAATTCTTGAACATCCCCTGTAGCATGTAAAAAAGTATGAGTGAACAGTTAAATAACAGCAAGTCAATGAAATTATCAGAAAGTGATCTTGGAAAATATTGGAAGGCGTTGCTGGTGCTGAAATTAGTATGAATTCTCTGGCTAAAGAAAAGAAGATGAATGCTTGAGTCCTTGTTTAGAACTAGAAACTTAATCTCTATATGTCATGCATATTTGTATTATGCTAGGGGTTAGAGTTAGATATTACGTGGCATCCACGGAGCTTCCATAAGATGCTAGAGTTGTGGGAAGGGTAAGTATTGCATTGTGACATTCGAAGTAGTAGTCATTCATATGCACCATATGCGTATTTGCTTTTGCAGAACACTGCAAAATAATACATGGTTACCTTATATATCTTTCTTCTCTTTTTGCTTTTAGACTCAAAATTTCTTGGCTCGCTAGTTTGGTTCATGCAAGAATAGTTGCTCCATAATGTTTTTTGAGTTCATATTTCCTCCCTCCCCCAGCTAGTTAAAGGGTTTTTTGGTTGCATCAATTTGAGTTTTTGTTTTTTTCCTCTTCATTATAAATTTGAAAAGCCTCCTTGGATGGAAACATAGTTTCTCTTCTTTCTGTTTCCTTTTCTGCTTGAAATCAGTTTGCTGTGACACAGAAATGAGCATGTGTTTAAAGAAATCTCTTTGTAAAGCTTATTTCTTAATGGTTGTAAATAGAATTTGTATATTTCACGCTTTATGAAGAATTACAACTGTAAAATGGCCTTATTCTTTTCAGGGTTTTCGGAGAACAAATGCCAGAAACCAAGTAGAGCAGCGTGCCTTGTATCTACATTCAGTATGCATCTCTTCAACTTCAACGACTAAGTTTTCTTATTGTTAATGTAAGCAATGATTAATTACTCCTGAAAATTACATTTTTTCCACAGGTCTTGACGCATCGTTCAGGTTCTGTTTCTATGCTCTGCCTTATTTACTCAGAGATTCTAAAGATGCTTCGAATGTGGGATGTCTTAAATTTTGACGTGGAGATCTTTTTCCCTCGTGACTCTTATAGTTCTCCGAGAGGGTATCAAAAGCAAAAGAGCAAAGAATCTGATCAAGCACATATTATGACGTCACAATCTTTATTGGTGGAGGTAATTTTTTACTTGTCTACTCGATTTTGTAGCATACTTGTGCTTCCTTCCATGAAGATCAGTTTATGGGTATTCTTTTGCTCAATAGATACATAACCTTGTTGTTCACTGTGGTTCATGTTTGTATTCGGTTCACTTTCTTCTCTTCCTATTTCCGATCACACTAGGAACAGCTTCTGGTGAGGTACTGGATGGGGAAATTAGGGCTATATCACTCCTTTTACTCAATGTTACTTCTTAATCCCATGTGTAAAAATGAAAACTAATTCGCTGAAATAAGCCTTGATATTGCATTTTTGTGGTCCTTATTCAACTAATAGTGTTGCCAGATTTCATTTTTGTTTCTGCTATAATAAGAGAGCCTCTGAACTTGAATTTAAAAACATAAATATTTTATGCCTTGCAATGGAGAACCTTGAATATGGCACATCTCAGTTTTCGAATTATGTGTTTGTACTTTTACAACTTTCGACCAGAGTAGCCGTTCACTATATGAGTCGGTGACCAATTTTATTTTTCATCAAGCCTGAGGAAATTTTCAGGAGCAAAACGACGGATTCAAAGGCTCAAATATGATAACCTTAGACGGCTTCAAAGGCTCAATGATAACCTTCGTCTTAAGTTATTCGTCATGGAAAGAAACTAGTTTTTCAACCTCTGTTCTCACATTTTTCTATCCTGTGAATCTATGATTCTTCGGTTTCTATAGCTATGATGCTCGGACTCTTCATTTCAGGCAAAGTACCCGTGTCGACATGACATGACACTGGACACAACATGGGGCGTGTCCGATCCTCCAAAAAAATTCGGACACTCCACTTTCATTATACTAAGTACTAAGCTGTACAGCACATGAAAGCTTTTTTTCTTTTTTCGCATAACTTGAAATGTCGTATTAAAAAGTGTAATATTATATATAACATATATTTCAAAAGATCTAATTTGTCGCCGTGTCCCTATGTCTGTGTCCAAATTTTGGATCCTTTTTAGCCGTGTCTACATATCCTAGATTTTAGACAAAAAAAGGTCTGGCACCCGGATATGTACCAGGGTCCGACACCCGTGTCTGAGTCCGAGCAACATAGTTCTATAGTACATGGTGTTTTTTGTTCTTTAAGGTTCATGGAGAATAAACTAAGTTTCATGCCATTTTCCATTATTCTTGAAGGTTTATTTTATTATTACCAAGTGAAAATGATAGGGCATGTATGGTTATGTTCCCATGGTCTATTTCTAGTTTCTAGTGTTTGAAAATGGATTTTGAGAATTTATTGGTTTTCGTGTGAAAACTGAGAATATGTTTGGTTATTAGTATGGAAATGATTTTTTATGTAGGTTTGGAAATGAAATTATGTTTGGATGAGTATTTTGTATTGATGTTTTTACATAGAAAAATCGTGATAGATGTGAGAAATTGTTTGGATATATTTTCAAAATGGAGTATTGTCCCCACTTTTACCATAAAAAATCATTTTTCGGCCTGATTGGTTGACCATCTCTCATTTAAAAAATCACTTCTTGGATGACTACACGTGTTGATATGAGAAGTTGTTTTTTTAATATTAGTTGATATCATTCATTTGTCCAGAAGAAGGTAAACCAACAAATGTGAAGTAGGCATCTGTCAAGGAAAAAAAAAACAAATGTGAAGTAGGCTTACTTTTTGCTGAGTAGGGTCTGGAAATTGATAATGAGTGTGCAGTGGAATTTCTAATGAAGTTGAGGATTGAAATAAGTCATTCCCAATGGAAATAAAGAGTAACAAACAACATCTCACTTCTATGAACAGTTAGAAACTGGAAATGGTGTCTTCGAAATAAAAACAAACACGCCCATAACTTTTGGGTGTAACGTGATACCATGTGTATTATAGGAGTACCGCTGAAGGTTTTTTTCTAGCCATATGAAGCTAAATGATGGCACATGAAATACAATTACATCAATTGTTGTACATTTAAAAGAAAAAAAGCAAAAAGCAAGAAGTGTTATTCGTTGAGCTATCTTTCTTGATTTATTATTTAAACTCTTAACCTTCAGTTCATATGGTTTATGAAGTTCTATTTTAACTGGTAATTTTCACATGCATCCGATATGCTTTATTTTAGTAATGGGGGTTTGCTGGTAATTTTTCTCCAATTAAGATAAAATATAATGAAGCGCATTAAGAAAGTAAGGCACCTCACCCTCAACTTGTTTCAGGTTACACGTACATGTGTATTACATTATTTTCCAGACATTTCATATACATTATAAAGGTATTACATGATCATCCTGTTATTTGTCAAGTTGTAATGTACATGCGTATACATTGTTGTCTGGTCATTTTACATACATTAGAACAGAATAGCTATCTTTGGTGATTTTATACACATTAAAAACGTAGTACATTGTTGTCGCATCATTACATATTCATTGGGAAGGTATTACAATTTATTCAAGGTAGTATCACGTTAAGGTAGTATCATTCCACTAACGTTAAGGTAGTGCAATTCCATTAACCTTTTACGGGTATATTAGTCTAATTCTTGTATTTTTACTGATCTTTCAAATACTCGTCCATGTATATTAATTTTCTTTTCTTTTCCTTCTTATACACACTAAAATGCTTTTAATCATTTCCATACATTATGCAAGATTAAAGTAATTTGCCGATATTTGTGAGCCATTCTAGCTTATGTTACGTATATAAATTTGCAAAGCTTCTTCCTTGGAACAAAAGTCAAGAATCCACAAACTGTACCTTCATAATGAAGTGGAAAATATTGCTCTGAGCCACGGTGGTGGACTGGTGGTTTTCCTGGCTGTGGCCTCAGCCCCTTTTCATTACAGATTCCACCACCACTATTTTTGAACCTCAGTTATACATTCTTTTTATCCTATGAATCTATGATCCTATGATTCATTCTGTAATGCATTGTGTTTTGGCTTGTAGTCTTTACTATTTTTTATCCTGTCATCATCTAGTTTGGGACCTCTTTGCTCATAAATTTGCATTCAAGCCATATCATCATGATTATAACCTACACATTTCCGTCTCTGTTTACATTACTATGAGTAATTCCACCGATGATTTATATCATCTGCAGATATTGAAAGATTTAAAGAATGCTTTCTGGCCATTTCAACTTGATCATGTTAGAAGTCCATTCCTAAGGGCAGCACAAGCTGCTCAATGTTTCACTGGATCCAACAACACTGAGGAAAGGTAGTACGAAAATCTTTTAGATAGTTATTTTTTTTTTTTTTTGTGTGTGCGCTCATAAAGAATGTTCTTTGTGTTCATGTGCTACCTTATTATACACTTCTTTGTCCAATGCAGTGCCTTGGAGCTTGCCTCTGCCAAGGCTGCTCGGCATAGGCTGCAACGAGGTGTTTGGACTAGTGTTCGTTTTGGGGATATGCGACGTGCACTATCAGGTATGTTAGTTATATGGATTCCACTTTCAGTCACTTTGATTGATTATCAGCTGCACTAATGGCTCGTTGAACAAGTTGCATGACAAAAATTCTCAAATAAATTTAGCAAAGGTATCATCATATCATTGACAGAACTCAGAAATAAGTTCTAGAATGTGACTAGAAAAATGATTTAATCTGCCTTTTTTTAAGAACTCCTTCCTATTGGGAAATTCACTGAGTTAATATAGTTTAGATTATTTGTACTCTTTTTATCTCACAAAGAATTTTGGTATGAACCATAAATGTATCTGCAACACGATGCTGGTCATTGTGTGTTTAAAACAGCTTTTCAGTGAAGTGTAAACAGAAGTGGTGCGAACCAGGGAAAATACAATTTTTAAGCAGGTTTCAAGTTTCAGTAACAAGTGATATCAAGTTTACTAAATAGTAAATACCAAATACAGGAATATCCACATACAAAATAACACCATCGTTGGTTTCATTGTTACAAATGCATTTATCTCTTAGGAGTAAAAATGTGTTTGGTAATTGTGTTAGAGGGAATACCGTTTTTGTTTACTGCCAATCCTTATTCTTTCCGAGATCATGGTTTCTAATCTTAGCGATAACCTATCATATCTTATGAGTTGCTCGTCTTCATTCTCATTTTAACATTCTGCTCCCTAGCAGCATGCGAGCGCCTTTATCTTACTCAAAACTGATCCGAAGGAACTAAGAGACTATGCTGTTCTCCTGTATCATTGTGGATTTTACGAGGAATCACTGCAGTACCTTAATTTTTACCAGGTTAAAAAGGTAGTGCTTCCAATTCTAGTCACTAGCACACTGTAATTGTTTTCTATAAAATTTACTGATAAATACTTAATCACTCACTGATATCTTCCCCGACTCAGCAGCAACCCCGTTCAACTAACGACTTGGAGGAAGTTGCCGTGGAGAAATTAATAATTCGGCTCAACCTCATTTTGATGGAGGAAGGTTGGTCTAGACATCCAGAGAACAAGAGTACCCTTTTCAACAATTCGAACCATGGTAGTCTTGATGTCTTTGCAGGTTTTGTATGAAACCGTGAATCTGGCACAAGGGAAAATGTTGTAAAGAACTGTAAAGACTTATAGAACTGATTATTTGGAGATTTTGATTGTATATAATGTACTTGTAAATATGACAAGAAAACTGAGCTTTAACTAGTTTGTATGCAAAATGTGAGGTTTATATATGATATTGTGGAGGGGAAAGTCTCGTTTGGTGCTAAGGATTGCTCAAAGGACTCAGGTTGAATAAGCTTCATATGTATTGTTTCATGTTACGTCATGTATTCAATAGATTTTATGAGTGACAAGGAAATTAAATATAATGGATTGTTCAAAGGACAAAGCTTTACTAGATCTTCATATTAATGGCATATAAATTGTATATCATAATAAAATATAGAACTTTTAATTGCAAGGAAGGAAATAGTGATGAACTTTTGCATTAAAAGATCAAAAATCCCGAAAAGGGATGGGAAAAAAAATTCCGTTGCCGGGACTTGAACCCGGGTCTCTCGGGTGAGAGCCGAGTATCCTAACCAACTAGACTACAACGGATACGTTGTGAATTTGTGACAACAACAAAATTTATGTAACATAGGGTTTCCAACAACACTATTGAATTCCCAAATTTAAAATGACGAATTCAAAACTTTTCAAATTTATAACTTCAAATTTCAATACCCATCAACCACACCTAGATCATTATTGTTTTAATTTTCTCATTAACATGCCTTGTAATTTCAATAATAATCGTTCTATTAGCCCACATGACCACCACAAGAAATTGTGGGGTGTAGGTCAGGGGTTCAAATCCCTACTCTATCAAATTGGTCCCCGGAGCATATGCGCAGACACCATCAGAATACTGGCTAGTGCGTGCACATCCCACGGTTTACCTTAACGACAACAATGAGGGGTCAAACTGTTGTCATCATGTGTAAGTCTAAAAGCTGAGTTATCAAAAAAAAAAAAAAAAAAATTTAATCATTCTATTAATATACTTGTTGAGATTCCAAAAAGCTTTTCAAACTATATCTATAATTCTAGTTTTTGGCATCTTTTGTAGGAATAAATTGAGGTGTACCCACCAGCGGATGGGGGGAGGCAAGTGGGGCTGCTCCCTCCCTCCATCCCCTACCCCCAAAAAAAAATCCAATTTTTCTTCTTCTCTAATTTAATTGCTATTAGTCTATATTTATGTATTTGTTAAAAGAATAAATATATTTGCCCCCCACCCCACACACCACCAATAATTAAAAAAACACAAAAAAAAAATCATGTAAATGTCTTCAAAAATAGGATTCGTCGACCTCCAAATCTCAAATCCTGCGTCCGCCAATGAGTGTATCTCTCCTCAATCCAAGTAACATCATTGATAAACCAACACACACAAATATTCTTTAGTAAAAGAATTCTGAACATGAATTAATAATAGGAAAATAAGAGGAGAATTATTAGGAATGCGAAATGTTGAAAAATGAAAAAAAAAAAGAAAAAGATGGGGCTTGACAAGGAAATGAAATACAAAGAAAAGAAATTATGAAAAGAAAATAATGGGAATAAAGATAAGAGGAAAATTAGAAAGTTTTATTGTAAGAGAGAAGTCTGTACCGCGAGTAATTCAAAGGTTTATGTCTGGCCTCTGCTAAGATTACATGACATTCTAAAAATCTCTATGTTCACTTGGTTTTTTACCATTGATTTGGGCTTCCTAAACTTGAGTTTTGTGTTGTTTTTTAGTATTTTGAATCGTTTTTGTTATATCTCATAGGTTAGACATTAATTTCCGTTGTTTCGAGTCATTTGAGTGGCCAAAACCATATTGTGGGCCAATTATATTGAGTCTAGAATCATATTAATGAGTCACATGTCAAAAGAAGCAAGGATGATCAAACAAGAAGGGGATTGATCTCAAGAAACGTCCACACGCGTCTAGAATTTCCAGCACTGACAGGGTTTAGTATTTTAGTCATAACTCTCTCCAAAAAATTGATATTGAGCTGATTCAAGTGGCTACGGAAAGCTAAGAGACAGGGCTACAACTCCTGTGAAGACACAAAAGGCAAATTCATGCATTTGGATGAGCGCATCACGGAGGCAAAAATCTGGCGTGGCCAAATTTTGGATGACATGAGCTGCAGAACCGAGAGTGTCATGTGCGCGCTGCAACACCCATTTTTGAGTGCTGCAGCGCAAGAAAAATCCGATTTTTGGATCTAAAAGGAGGGTACTATTGTGGTTTGTCAATCTCCCAATCTATTTGTGTTATTTGAATTTATTGCTTCTAAATTACTTGATCAATAATCTAGAGTGTTTGGTGTATTTGATTTGACACTTGAGAGATGTAATTGAATACATGGCCTTGAAATAGCATAACCGAGGATTTCATAGAATTGAGAGATTTGTGAATCATTTGAAGTCATCAACCAAGATTCATAGTTTTTATTGAGATTTCAATTGGTGATTTTTATAGAGATATTGATTTCCCAATTGTGATCTAAAATCATTTGGCACTCGAGAGAGGAAATGATTATTGTAGAAATCTTGACTTATAAATTGGTAATTTGTGATTGATAAATCATATTGTTAATATAAGGGAAAACTAGATTCATCACACCTCTAGAATTCATTCCCCCATAGATTTAGTTGTTTATATTTTGATTAGTTACATCTAGTTGTTTTTATTTATAAATTGAGACATCCACCTATTATTGATCTGTCAAATATAGCATAAGTAATTTATACTTGGTACTTATACACGCATTCCCTGTGGATACGGCAACCTTACTTTCACTATATTAAAACTTGACACCGTAGACTTGCAGTTAGAAAATTCTCTAACAAGTTTTTGGCGCCGTTGCCGGGGAATGTGTTTTGTGTGATATCAAGGTTCATTGCCTAGTTGTAATTTGACTATTTTTTTCTTTCTTTTATTGTTTTAATTTTGTGTAATTTTTTTTAGGCACATCGTTGGATGGAATTATAATGTATGCATATACGTGGCCAACCGATGATGCTACTGGGATTTTTGGAAGTCAAATTGTGAACCATTTTGTTCCTTATTATCCACCTCAAGAAAATGTATGGGCCCAAAATATGGCAAATCATGAAACCTTTCATCAGCCACAAGAACAATTGTCTAGCTTGGAAGAAACACTTTATCAATTTCTAGACGATTGTGAGCCAAGAAGACGACAAGATGAGATAAAACGCGTCGGTCCGAGTTGGAAAAAATCTTCCGAGTTTATTGAAGAGTGTAAGATAAGAAATCGAAAGTGATGATAGATTACTACAAACCGAGGCAATCATTCAACAAACCGAGATTACATGTCAAAATATGTCAAAATTACTCCAACAAATGATTGACCAACTTAATAATGAAGAGTCGTCATCATTCTTGGGACTCGTGAAATAGAAAATCATGAACATGAATTGCCCATTATGAAAAAGGTGGACACCCTTCAAAATTTGGAGGAGCCTTTTGAAGAGTGCAATCCGATCTTACAAGAGGAGGATCCACGTCAAATTAACTCAGGGAGTATCTCTATCTCTCACTCAATTGAAAATCCTCATATTGACAAAAATATGTGCACTCTAGATGTAAGCTTCAATACAAATGTATCAAATTTTAAGAAGCATACACTTGAAGGAACAATGTTTGAAAATGGTGATCAATTCACATGTTCTACATATTTCATGATATTTAATGTGAGTAAAGATAGAAATATCTTTACTATGATTGATAAACCATTTTTCATCATTAGGAACACATTTTTTGATTTCCAAAAGACCATCAACATTCTGATCCTTAATCATCCACGTCTTACATACACTGAAGGATCGCCTATATTGTTAGAAAATACAAAGGCGTGGTATGATTGACATTTATTTTTGGATCCCGGTTGAGTAAAATAAAAGTCTGGCTAAAGACATTAAATTTAGCGCTTCTTGGGAGGCAACCCAAGCTCATTTTACTTGCTTTCATAGTTTGATTAGTTAGAATGTTTGTGTTTTATTAGTAGTAGTCATGTTGCATCTCACCCCTACCCCTCTTGCATGCTCATTACGCGATTCTTGTAAAGTTATGTGCAAAAGGTGCTTATTGTGATAGAATTGGGATAGGTATTGAAATTTCGGGCGTAATTGGTTATATAAATTGCCTCCACATCCTTATTCTCTATCTATGCCCACAATGTATTTGATTAAATGCCTCAATGAGAAATTTAACACTTTTGCATACCCTTCTTGGTTTATTGTTGGGAGTTCACATATTGATTACAATTATATGACATTAATGTCTTTCCCATGGTCTTCGTATGATATTGTGCTACTTTACCCCATTGTTCGTTTCCACGCGTTTGGTTTTGTTTGTGAGTTGGTATTGTGCCTCCTAAATCATAGAAAGGCAAGGAAAAAGCCATCGACCCTATGGAGTGCTACCAATGGCCCTATTGCTTCTCTTTCACCCCACGATTTCGACGAGGTGTTGCACCTCTTCCATTGAGGACAATGGTTATATTAAGTTTGGGGGAGTGGTAATACCTTTTCGATTTGTGATCGTTTTTTTTGTCTTGTATATTTGCTTTGAGTTGAGTCGAAGTCGAGTCATTTGTTGAATCAGTAGAACTGTATGACTAAGTGAATTTGTGAATATGAGTTAAAATCAAAAAGAGCATGTGTTTGAGCGGTGATCTATGCTTCGTTCCATTAATTCCATCTACATGCATAATTCAATTGATTTATTTGAAAACGATTTATGAAGTTGAGTGTTTCTTGTATGATCTCACTGGATTCTAGAACTTGTCTGATCTCTAGTCGAGGCGAAATCCTAGGTGAAGTAACATTAAGGAAATGATTTAGGCCATCTTTGAACAAGCTAGAGCCAAAAATGCCTACCTTTATATTATATATTTTCACTAGTGTCCCCTTTGAGCCTGTTAAACCCATTCTTTGGCAACCAATCTTATACCCAACTGTTAGGAATTTTATCGTTTAGATTTTGATGAATGCCATGTAAAACTTAGAATAGAAAGTTGGCACCCCAATTTCTTGTTGTAAGATGTATTGTAACAATTAGAGCTGGCCAAGCTGAGTTAAGTCAGCTACGCCCTAACATGCAAGAAGACACCAAGACCGGAAAGAAGACTTTCTTTGTGAAACAATTTGAATATGGCAAAGAAGAGTAGACGGGAACTCTATCAAGAAGCGGTGAGATGCACGGTGAGTGGAGCATCGATCAAGTCAACTCAAGAAAAGCCAAGTCTCAAGTTGAAGTGGAAGAGTCATCCATGATTGGAAGTCGACTCTAAGTCACCTGGGGGAAAGCAAGGAAATGCAATCAAGTCGAGATAATCGTAAAAAGAACCGTTGCCACGTAAATCAAGAGATTTACTTAAACAAGTAATATCTCCATACCACCTTTCTTGGAGTGCTCCCCAGGAAGCGTGCAAAAGGAATGAACAATGGGAAGCACTACACCGTGTCGAACTCCGAAAAGGTGAAAGAACAATTCATACGAGGAAATGGCAATTCCAAGAATCGCAACAAGACAAGCCAACGATCGCAAGTGACTTTCAAAAATAAGCCTATCTCTTCAACGGGCAAATTTTTGAAAGTTCACTATAAAAGGCTGAGGAGTTTGTTTGAGAAGAAGAATGACACACACGTGAAATATACAAGCATATTAGAAAAACTGAAACATTCTCAATCCTCAAGCCTACATTACGAAGTACATCAATCCAACACTCACCTGTGAAGGAAAGAGAACTTCAATCAGTTGAAGAGGAAACTTTTGAAGAAAAGGGGTCTACATTCCAGGAAGGATTGTAGAAAGGTTCAAGGTTGAACCAAGTCTTAAGCTTTTGGAGGGCTTCGTGATCAAATCCAAAGAGCTTGAGCAAGTGAGCTGTAGTAGCAAGGCATTTTGCCTGTGAAGAAGCCGAGTCGCACGAGAAACCCACCGAGTGATCAAGGCGTCTCGCATCGAGTCCCAAAGGATCAAGTCAATTTGTTGTGATCAAGACTTGATCGGACTGTATTACCACTTTGTAAACCGATCATTACCTAGTGGATTCCTCCAGGAGTTGGAGAAGAGAGGAGTAGAAGAATTACCCCATCTTCGAACCTCTATAAAAACTTCATTGTGTCATTTACATTTCAAAGACTTAAATTCCCGCACTTTTAATCGCTTATATCTCCGATGAATTTGCTATCCATTTGATAATTTATAAGTACTAAATCAAGCTCTAAAATCTTGCTTAATCAAACTTAAGGGTGTTAAGTCTTCCGCTGAAAACAAAACCACGGTTGAGTCAAATTATAGCCAACAATGAGTTATCCCATCACAAAGACAAAGTGAGTCTGTTGAGAGATTAACTCTCTTGAGTGACTAATTCGTTTTGTCCATCAAGGACACATTGTGTAGAATCAACTCGTAGTTTTAAAAGGACTAAATCGAAAATTTGGTAAGGTTTATTCAACCCCCTTCTAAACCTTACACTTACACCCCTTGGGACCTACAAGTGTAATCAGAGCGGTTGGTTCATTGAACCCTCCGCACCGGTTCTTGAACTAGATCTCCAAACTTTTCAAAGTCGCTTTAGTACTTAAATTTTCAAAACTCTTTTCTATCATTAAAAGTTATTATCATGGAAGCAAATTTGACACGATCCCTATGTTCACTATTGAAGAATTTGATGATTGGAAAATACGTATGCGAGGCTCATCTATCAACATTACATGATGAGATGTGGATAGTGATAGAAGATGGGCCTCGCAAATATTAAAGGTGAACACAGCATTTATGCGAAGAGTTGCAAATGGAAGGAGAAGAAGATCTTTGCTCCCGCACGATCATGGTTGAAAAACCAAGAACCGAGTGGACAAATGATGACAAAAAAGATACAACACGGACAATGTAGCCAAGGACATCCTTTACAAAACCTCGACAAAGCCATGTTCAATAAAGTCAAATCATGCAAAACGGCTAAAGAAATCGGGGACAAGTTGACATTGATTTGTGAAGGCTCGTGAGCAAATCAAAGAAAACAAATTATCGATGGGTCGACAGTAAATTTGAAAACTTCAAAATGATCTCGGGAGAAAACCTGGATCAACCGGATGCTCGGTTCACGTAAATCACAAATGATGCTCGCACTTGGAAAGGAATATACACGAGAAGAAAATGTGTATGAAGATCCTAAAAAGTCTTCCAAATTTGAATGGGAAATGAAGGTCATGGCCTTTGAGACATTCCATGGACCTATCAAAGACATCCAACCATGAGTTATTCTCGGACCTCAAAGCTTACGAGTTTGAGTGAGAAGAAAAGACCGAGGAAGAGACATTTGTACCCAAAACAGCTGCTCTAATTGTTAAAGATGGGAAGAGAGCCGAGGTCAAAGAAGTCATTGACCCGGAAGAAATAAGCCTTGATGGTTAAAAGATTCAACAAGTTCTTTAATAAGAACTACAAGAGAGGAAAGGGTGAATCTTCCCGAGAAGACACTCGGCTCCTCCAAATCAAGGGAAGATAGGTCAACCAAGAGAACATATCATCAAAAAGTTGAGTATCGAGGGCCGACAACTCAAGAATGGAAAGAGCGATCAAAAAGTCAATATCTATGTTGAACCAGACAACCAGGTCACTATGCCATTGATCGGTCCATATCCCGTAGTCAACAAAACAGAGATGAAGAAGAAAGGAAGGTCTTGAGAGAAAGAAGACAAGAAAGGAAAAAAGCAATGATGGTCGCAGAGACGGGCCTGAAATAGCCAAGTCAAGAGAGACAGGTGATTCAGAGCAAAGCGATGAAGCCGACTATTCAAGTGACTCGAAGAAGAAGCCCGATCCGCTTGATGGCCAAAGAACAAGATCAACCGATCAAGAAGATGAGGTACAATCTAACTCAACAAACTCGACACTAGTGATAGTGATCGTGACACACACACTTCATCACCCACGATCTTTATGATTCACTAGGCAAAATGATGAAAGATTTTGAACACATTAAATCCTCACACACACTATTGAATGAGGAAAACACCTACTCAAAAGTCAAAACTCAAAGTCGACTAAGGAGCCGAGTACTCTAAGTCAAATAGCTGTTGAGAATGAAAGTTTAAAGGCTGAAAATGCTAAATTAATAGCAGAAATTGCTGCTATAGAAAAGAGGGAGAATGACCTCAAGAATGTTATTGCCTCATTTACTAAGGCATCTAAATCATTGGATGATCTTATTATGAGTCAAAGAGAATGTGGAGACAAGACAGGCTTAGGATTTAATTCCTCTGTGATATGTCAAACCTCAAAATTAATTTTGGAAAAAGGATCTTCAAGCCATGAAGAGTCTGAAAAATCCAAAACTCTAAATGTTGCACACACATTCACTCCAAAGCACAATAACAAGCAAACTGGCCTTGGTTACAAAGGAAAAGAAAAAACAACTTGATTGAGTGTCTTTGAAAAGGATACCGAGAAGAGATTCAATGAGTCCTCAAAGAAACTCCAAACAGAAAATACTCAGTAAAGAAGAAGCGGAGAGCCGCCAAAAATCTTAAAACCCATAAAAGAACTCGCATATGATGGGAATGGTAGAAAATATCCAAGCCAAGGTGATTGGAATAATGTGGAATCACAAGACAGGACTTATGGAATATAAGCCCAAATGGCAAAGGCCTAGAACTCAAGAAAGGCCATTCCAAAAGTATAAGAGCTTTCATCAAAGACACATATGCACCTAGGCACTACACTCAAAAACACCACAATTACCCAAGGAAGGCAATTGCTAAAACACATATGCAGCATACGACAAAAGAGACATTTGTATGAACCTAGAATCCCCAAGCAATTTGCCAGGATTAATTATGATTATGGCAATCGATAGATGGCAACCCCTTAGAGTCAAATCGTTTGGCTATAGGTTGGTTGGATCATCTTACAATTCTAACCCCTCGGGACCCGGACAAGTATGGGTACCTAAAACTTAATCTCCTTGATTGCGGAGTTCAAGGAACATCCGAGTGCCAAGGAACCTGGTACATGGATAGTGGTCATTCCGGACATATGACAGAAATAAGAGAAATCATCAAAATTCAAGGAAGTTAAAGGAGCAAAAGTCATATTTGGAGGAAATGAAGCTCTGGCGAAATAAGAGGCATTGGATCCATCAAGAGGAATGGATTAGAAATCACGAGATGTTGCATATGTTGAAGGACTCAACTTCAACTTATCGTATCGGCTACTGCGTGACAAGGGCTACAATGTTGGATTCAACATGGGTATATGCCAAATCAAAGATATTGAATCAAATGAAGTGGTCTTTGCGAGGATGTAGACAGAAAAATATGTATGTGGTGGATTGGTTAATCGCAACACCAAAGACTGTCTACTAGCAAAGAGTTCAAATTTGAATCAAGTTGGTGTGGCACAAAAACTCGAGTCACCCGAATTTCAAAACGATCAACAAACTTGCAAGAAGTCATCTTGTGGAAGGACTTCGGACTCAAGATGATACAAGAAGGAGAGTATATGTGACGCATGTCGAAGGAAAACAAATCAAGTCGTCATTCAAAGAAAAGACATGCCCATCCTCAACAAGAATATTGCATCCGCTTCATATGGATCTATTTGGCCCAGTGGAACCGGCCCAAAGATAAGTGGAAAGAAATACACCTTGGTGGTAGTAGATGACTACTCAAGATATACATGGACAATATTCATGTGTAAGAAGAAAGAAACTCTACAAAAACTACCACAATCGATGAAGAGAATTCAAAAACGAGAAGAGTCAAACCATTATCAAAATAAGATCGAGAGGAACCGAGTTTGTCAATGGAATAATAACTCGATTGTATTGAGAATGGTATTGGTCATGAACTATCGCCAGCAAGGACTCCACTGAGAATGGAGTTGCGAGAAAGAAGAAATAGAACTCTCAAAGAAGCAACAAGGACCATGTTAGTCAAGCAGAGTTACCAAAAAGATTTTGGATCAAGCAATCAACACATGACTTGCTACACTCAAAACGGATGTATGATAAATAGACGGTGACAAAGACTCCTATGAGATCCTGGTGGAAGAAAACCAAATGTTGCATATTTGAGAATATTTGGATGTAAATGCTTCATCCACAACAATGGCAACGACAATCTAAAGGCTTTTGATGCTAAAGGCGATGAAGGTATCTTCTTAGGATACTCAATTTGAAAGCAAAGCCTAGAATACTCAACAAAAGGACTATGGTTGCGAAGAATCCATTCATGTGGTATTTGATGAGCCAAATATAAATGGAGAAGACATTGGAGAGTCGGTGATAAGTGAATCATCCAACCATACGTAAGAGTCCCTATGTCAAGTCAATTTGGAATTATCAATTCGAGAAGAAGATGAGATAGTGAATTTCAAAAACAATTTGGAAAATTTGCGGCTAAGTGATTACGAGAGAGACGACCACAAAGAACACATTGCAAGTCGATCAATCCACTAACTTACTCCAACTCGATGTAAGATGGTCGAGAGACCATCCACGAACTTGTCATTGGAGATATAAGAGAAGGTGTCAAGACAAGATCCGAACTCAACAGAAGCAATGTTCACATGCTTCATCTCGCAAATAGAGCCCAAAGATGTGTCACAAGCATTGGACGACACACATTGGATTCAAGCTATGCAAGAAGAGTGAATCGGTTTGAGAGAAATAAAGTATGGGAATTAGTGCAAAGACCCATACATCAAAATGTTATTGGAACCAAATGGGTATTGAGAAATAAGATGAACGAGGAAGGTTCGTGGTAAGAAACAAAGCAAGACTAGTAGCCAAAGGATATTGCCAAGAAGAAGGGATAGATTTTGATGAAACATTTGCCCTCGTAGCAAGATTGGAAGCTATAAGGATGTTTCTTGCCTATACGCACTCACAAGAATTTCATTGTATATCGATGGATGTAAAAAGTGCATTCCTAAACGGTTTATTGGAAGAAGAAGTGTATGTTGAACAACCTCCAGGATTTGAGCGAGAAGACTCTTGGAGACAAGGTATACAAACTCAAGAAAGCCCTGTATGGATTGAAACAGCACCTGTGAGCATGGTATGATACCTGTCACAATTCCTAATCGAAAATGGATTCACAAAAGGAAAAGTAGATAGAACACTTTTTTTAATTCAAGACAAGAAGAGTATCTTGCTTGTTCAAATATATGTGGATGACATCATTTTTGGATCCACTAACAAAGAGTGTGTGAAAAATTTTCAAACCTCATGCAAAGTAAATTTGAAATGAGCATGATGGGGAGAGCCGACATTCTTCCTTGGACTCCAGTGATACGGTGAAGGATGGAACCTTCATAAGTCAAACAAAATACACCAGGAAGAGATTTAATGAAGAAGTTTGGTATGGAGGAGAAGTCTTCTCGTAAAAATACCAATGAACACATCATCAAAATGGACATGGATGCGGATGGTAAGTCCAGTAGATCAAACAAGATACTGAGCACTTATTGGATCATCTTTGCTCTATCTCACAAAGAAGCGGCCGTACATCACCTTTCTTTGTAGGTGTATGTGCAAGATTTCAATCTGCTCCAAAAGAGAGCCATATGACAAAGATGACTACTAAGAGAATATTGATATACTTGAAAGGAAGCCAAGAAAGTAGGCCTATGGTATCCAAAGGAAGGTGGATTCAAGCTAATTGGCTATTGGTCGACTATCTTTGGATGCAAAGTGGACAGGAAGAGTACTTGAGGCACATGTCAAATGCTAGGAAACATACTAATTTCCCGGTTTAGCAAGAAGCAAAACTCAATAGCCACCTCTACTGGTGAGGCGAGAATACATAGGCTGCGGGCGGCAATTGTTGTGCCAAGTCCTATGGATGAGACAAAGTGAGAGACTATGAAGTTGAGGAAAAAGAAATTCCAATCATGTGTGATAACACAAGTGCAATTGCAATCACTCAAAATCGTGTTGCACTCAAGAACAAAACATATTGATGTCGATATCACTTCATAAGAGATCATGTTGAAAAGAAGGACATCATCCTGGAATATATCTCAACCGATAAACAACTAGCCGACATCTTCACTAAACCATTATGTGAGTCAAGATTTGAAGAACTCAAACATGAGTTGGGATTAATTGAACTAAGCCGAGACACGAGAAGAACCAAAGAAAAGAAATGGAACAGAAAAGGAGGTGAAAAAGAGTCAAAAACAGAAAATCATTTCAAAAGAATCACCAGTTTATCGGAAGACAAACTACACCGAGATTGATAAATGAGTCGCTAAGAGAATCTGTGAGAAGTAGAGTTAAATCGGCTAAGAGATAAATTTGAATAACTTATGAGCAAAGTGACAAAAACGCAAATCGTTTTGACTAAGCGGGAATGTTTTAAGGAATACGTCAAAGATAATGATGATGTGTACGACATAAAGCCGCACACCAAGCTTATGATTGGATATAAATCTTGCCGCATTAAATACGAGACATGAAATGCTCAATAGGCGTGCGAAATCCAAGCCGTTGATTTCGATCACAATTCAAAAACCACCCGCACGTCCTTTCATAAACCATATTTAAACCATTTTCGTCCGTTTCTCTCTCACACTTCTAAAAACTGTTCATCTCTTTTTCTCAAAAGCAAAGGCAAAAAATACTCTCGAAACCCTATCAATCTTCAAATCATTTTTCGAGTTTTTCCTTGAAATAATCTGAGAAATGGCACCAACTTATGACTTTACCAAGTTAGAAAAGCAAATCCACACCGGCTCTATGGTGGATTTTGACGGAATGATGAAACAGGGGTCCGACGACACCCTAGTGAAGAAAATCGCTGAGAAGTTGGAAACGTCCGGGCTAAAACCGTTTCTAACGTTAGAATATCCGATGACATATGTGGAGGAAGTCGCACAATTCTACGTGAATGCCGAGATTCACGATGAAGGAATCAAGTCATCATTCACGGAAAGCGGTGACTATCACCGCCAAGGATTTGGTGAACATTGCTCACTACCGGCGAAGGAGCATCCGAGATCAAAGAAGTGATGTAAACTTGGCCGACGCTGGAAAGAAATAGCCAAGTCCGACTTTCTTTGATAAAATAATATACACAGCAAACAAGAGATGGCTGAAGGAGGATTATCACAAGTTGTTGGACATAGTTGCCAAATGTATCGATATCAAATTTGGCAGCTTTGACCAATCTTGTCAAAGGAAAAACGATTGTAATGGCTGCAATCATCGAAGAAAAGAAGATAAATCGGGCTGAGTTTGTCTCACACATGAGACTCGCGTAACGTGGGGAACAAGTCCTTCAAAGAAGATGGCTCATTTGGAGGATCCCTAGGATATGGCCTAGTGATTGGCGGCTATTGGAGGTGAAAAGAGTCCCTCTTAGACATGGGAAGGCTTTCCATGTTAACAAGAGGATGTTGAGCAAACCTCTCTGGCGCTCGAAGCGAGCTTATGCCAAGAGAGTCGACACGATGAGGGGGAATCGGTGACCAAGATACAAATTTTCTCTCGGCTAAGAAGAAAATTTCGCCCCTGCTGCTAAGAATCGCCCCCCGCAAAGAAAGAAAACAAACATGCTCCGCCGCAGCCAGAGTCACCGCCCCCAGCCGTGTCTCCCCGCCCTGCAGCAGCGGTCGAGAAGGACTCACAAATACCTTCTCCGATCGTCAAAAGGAGGAGAATCGACAAGCCAAGACGGCCGGCTCCTCGAAACAAACACCAAAGACCCCCCGCCGCACAAGACTCGAGAAGACAACATCTCTCAACGTAAATTCCCCTGGTGCAAACCAGGAGACGAAGACAATTATCAAGCGCTCCGAGTGGAGAAACCAGTGAGTCGCCCACTCACCTAGAGCAGATCACGGAGCTGGCCGGGAGAAGCAGAATCTCGGATGTAATTGATGAAACAACCAAGTCTTTCAAGGCGATCAGCAGAGGCAACCCGAAGACACAATCGTAGCTCACACACAAGCACAAGAAGAACTCGCGAGCGGATAGTGATGTAATGATCCTATCTCCACCTTACCCGGACATCCAAAATCGTCTGCGTGAGTGGAGGAAATGGAAGTTGAGTAAGTCAAGGAACAGTTCCAACGGCCCGAGTTCATAGAAGAAGAAGAGGAATCGCTAAATTTCCTTGGATTAACTCATCGTGCTCCTAGCTCTAGATGAAGACAATCGCACGAGACATCCCTGCAGATCTACAAGGACAAGGAGAGAGAAAAGCAAGTCAAGAAGCCAAGCACGTGAGAAGGCAAGCATCCGCCTATCTCCGGCACCACGTAACACACACATCCTCTTCTTGATGTCTTCTCCGACAGTGATGATGAGGATCGGGAGAATGTCCGCTACGTAAGAGTTGCAAATGCAGCAAGCATTGCACGAATCAAGAATCCTTCACGAGCAAAGACTAATGGAGGGACCAGGAGAGTCATCCGAACACACACCGAAATCGATCCAATGGGAGTGGTTCAAAGAAATAACCACCGTTGTTGCCGCTACCACTTCCCGATTCACTTAAGGAAGGCGATAAGGGAGATGGCGATGAAATCGGGATAGTGGGGACCCTGTCGAGCCAACCCCTATTGAAGGTGTGCTACCACCGCCCCAACTACTGAACAATCAATCGAAACAGCCGGGAGTTTGGAGACGAGTGACCCCATTACAAGTCACTCCGGTGCGCCACCGAGGGGGAAACTCCTCCACTGCGGCAAGGTCGGAGGATCTGAGATGACTCCACAACGAATCAAGGAGGCGAAGTAGAGAAAATACAAACACAAGAGGAACATCAAGTTGCCATCAACGAAGCTCGGGCATTGAGATCGTCTCGTTGAGTGCCAACCGCTCGAAGGCTAATGACGCGCGATGCATCGAGGCACGAGGAAGGAACAACCCGGGAGTTAACACTGCAGGCGATGAAAGTGCAATCCATGGGGTTGAGACTCCAATGGATGCCATTGTAGAAGACCCTAAGACATGACGACATGTCGAAAGGGAGGACCAATGCCTTGCGGTGAGAGAGCTGGTTGAAGGTAATGAAGGCCCACGGGAGGTTGAGACTTCCGGGGTAAAGAAAGTCGATGTAGAGAACATCCCTCCCGCCATCATCGACCCATCCGAGAAGGAGATAAGCGCACTTCATGATTCCCAGGATAACCCCGATGTCACTTTTTCGGGATCGGAAGGCGAAGAAGAAAGTTCGAGTCATCCCCATGACAAATCCAAATGACTCAATTGCGGATGTTCCAAGCACGAGCAAGTCGATCCCAAAACTACTCGTCAAACTTTTAACTTTGATGATGAGCCACCAATGGAAATCTCATCATCGTCCGATGACGCTCGATAAGGCCGAGGACCCATGAAATGGAAAAATTAGCTAAGACCAACGGCCATTAAGGCAAGTGAGGCTCAAGCAAGCCGGGTCTACTTCACAACAAAACCAGCCTAAACAAGAGACCATCGCTACGGCTCCTCAAGCGCAGCAGGATCGATTCCCAAAAGAACTTCACGCACACCGCTCATCATCGAACAGATCCCGGTTGGCGGTGATGAATCTCTTGTAGAATCTTTCCCTTTTTCACTAGAGATACTTAACTCCACGAAGAGTCGAAACGAACAAGCACGCTATCACAAACCAAACTCTTGTTCTTCCATCGACACCATTGTTCCGGTGATTATGATTTTGATGTTGCATGGCCATCACCGCAATGAAGAATCACCAAGTTCGAGAAGTGTTCAAGGCACTATTTGCCGAGGTTGAACGGATGGAGAGGCATCAGCCTCTTTGGACATGCGACCGACAACGAGAGATGCCACTATTACGGTGATTTAAAGAGGCATAATGATTCGGATAAGGGAATGGTGGCAACAAAGAAGAAACAATGCGTGTGGAACAGGTGAGATACTTCAGACATTGTTCAACAAGTTCGGTGTGGAGAGTCGAAAATGCCGATGCAAAACGAAGCCGAGAGAACACATTGAGCATATGCATGAAGCTCACACCGCCGAGATCAAGGCGCTGCGTGAGCAAAATACAAATGATCTACAACGTTTGGAAGAACACATGACAAGAAAATTCAGCCTTCTCATGGCCGAGATGAAGCGATTTCAGCAGAATCCAACGCTACTCGACCGAATTCGTGCCGCTTACAACGCAGCACTCGGGGCGAGTAACTCAACCATCAAGACTCGACTTCATGCTTGCCAACATGTTCCCTGGGGTTCCTCTATCCTTTGATGATGCCAAAAGGGGGAAGAGGAATACCTCAAAGCGCTAAAATCTGAGTCGAGAAGAAAGGAGCGGTGAGAAGGGAAAATCACCGTGAGGAAGTCTTGAAACGAAGAAGAAAGAAAGCTTGTTGAGGGGGAAGGATCAACGGATGTGACATTGATGATTGCACAAACCCTCAACAAGGTCCTCTCGGTGACATTATAAGCAACAAACTCCCCGTGACTCGCCACTCCAACACTGCTATATCCATGGCCGATAGAGAAAAACTATTGAAGCAGGGATGAAGGAAGTGGAAGGAAGAATGGATGCCAGGGTGATGAACATCTTGAAAGAACATGGAGGCATTCCGGTGAGAGCAGAGACACTTATGCCATCTCGGATGTCGGGACGAGCCACGATCGATCGTCGATGAATTTAAAACGCTCGAACCGAGGGATACTTTGCAAATATGTCTATGGCTCAAGCTTGGGACTTATCGGGAAAAGGGCCTCACGTTATGTGAAGAAGGCGACGAGCGGCAACTAGACACGGCGATCGCTCTGCTGGTCACTCCACCGGTCACTCGGTGGAAAGAAGAAAACCCCAAGACAAAGATACGCCCCAGGAGGTAGAGGAAGAAAGTGGAGGAAGAAGCTTGACCCAGGCCTCCGCCCAAAAACATTGAATACGTGGATCCGGGGAAAGAAAGGAGGGATCATCTGGGCTTGACCAAGTAGCGAATTTGCGAGTGGCTAAAACTAACGCCGAGTATGCAAAAATACTAGAAGAAGAAAACAAGAGACAAACTCAGCTATGGGAGGAGAGACAGAAAGAATAAGAAGAGATGAAGCTTCCGGGGAAGGCATATGAGAAGAAAAAGAAGGCGGTGACGACGAGAAAAAGAGAAAAAGAGAAGATCGATCAAGATGAAAGAAGGAGACAAATGAAGGAGATGAAGTGTTCTTTGCCCAACCCTTCGTGTATTTTATCATGTAAATACATACAATGTAAGTCTTACGTAATAAAGCTATAAATTCCTTATTTTCAAAGTGTAGACAAATATGTGCTCTCGATACACCTTGTAAATGATTGTGTAAAAGAACAGGAATGATATGATCAATAAAAGAATTGATTCTCGCGCATACATTCTATGTCAATACACTATCTCGTATGTATCTTTCTTTGTTTGCATTTTTGAATGATTTAAGTTTTGGCATCATCAAAAGGGGGAAATTGTTAGGAATTTTATCGCTTAGATTTTGATGAATGCCATGTAAAACTTAGAATAGAAAGTTGGCACCCCAATTTCTTGTTGTAAGATGTATTGTAACAATTAAGAGTGGCCAAGCCGAGTTAAGTCGCCTACGCCCTAACATGCAAGAAGACAACCAAGACCGGAAGGAAGACTTTTCTTTGTGAAACAATTTGAATATGGCAAAGAAGAGTAGACGGAACTCTATCTTGAAGAAGCGGTGAGATGCGGTGAGTGGAGCATCGGTCAAGTCAACTCAAGAAAAGCCAAGTCTCAAGTTGAAGTGATGAGAAGAGTCATCCAATGATTGGAAGGTCGACTCTAAGTCACCTGGGGGAAAGCAAGGAAATGCAATCAAGTCGAGATAATCAGTAAAAAGAACCGTTGTACGAGTAAATCAAGAGATTTACTTAAACAAGTAATATCTCCATACCACCTTTCTTGGAGTGCTCACCCGAAGCGTGCAAAAGGAATGAACCAATGGGAAGCACTACACCGTGTCGAACTACGAAAAGGTGAAAGAACAATTCATACGAGGAAATGGCAATTCCAAGAATCGCAACAAGACAAGCCAACGATCGCAAGTGACTTTCAAAAATAAGCCTATCTCTTCAACGGGCAAATTTTTGTAAGTTCACTATAAAAGGTCGAGGAGTTTGTTTGAGAAGAAGAATGACACACGTGAAATATACAAGCATATTAGAAAAATGAAACATTCTCAATCCTCAAACCTACATTACGAAGTACATCAATCCAACACTCACCGTGAAGGAAAGAGAACTTCAATCAGTTGAAGAGGAAACTTTTGAAGAAAAGGGGTCTACATTCCAGGAAGGATTGTAGAAAGGTTCAAGGTTGAACCAAGTCTTAAGCTTTTGGAGGGCTTCGTGATCAAATCCAAAGAGCTTGAGCAAGTGAGTTGTAGTAGCAAAGCGTTTTTGCCCGTGAAGAAGCCGAGTCGCACGAGAAGCCACCGGTGAGTGATCAAGGCGTCTCAGGCATCGAGTCCCAAAGGATCAAGTCATTTGTTGTGATCAAGACTTGTATCCGGATCAATTACCACTTTGTAAAACCGATCATTACCTAGTGGATTCCTCCAGGAGTTGGAGAAGAGAGGAGTAGAGGAATTACCCCATCTTCGAACCTCTATAAAAACTTCATTGTGTCATTTACATTTCAAAGACTTAAATTCTCGCACTTTTAATCGCTTATATCTCACGATGAATTTGCTATCCATATGATAATTTATGAGTACTAAATCAAGCTCTAAAATCTTGCTTAATCAAACTTAAGGGTGTTAAGTCTTCCATTGAAAACAAAACCACAGTTGAGTCAAATTATAGCCAACAAGTGAGTTATCCCATCAATAAAGACAAATTGAGTTGTTGAGAGATTAACTCTCTTGAGTGACTAATTCGATTGTCCATCAAGGACACAACTGTGTAGAATCAACTCGTAGTTTTAAAAGGACTAAATCGAAAATTTGGTAAGGTTTATTCAACCCCCCCTTCTAAACCTTACACTTACACCCCTTGGGACCTACACCAACCAATCTTATACCTTGAGCCTACATGTGAAAATCCTAATTACCCATCACTCATACACACAAAATGTTGAAGATTGAGGGTGGTATGATAAGTAGGGTATGTGTTCATTTGCATGAAGTTGCCGAGAAAAAGAAAATATGAACCCCCATGTGTAAAAATATGAAAAAGAATAAGTTTGGGGGTTTCGGAAAAAAAAATCAGTAAGTTTAGGCTCATAAAAGGAGAACAGTGGAGAATTCCAAAAGTGAAGGTAGCTATTTTGTTTGGCAATTGGTGATTTGAAGTGATAATTGTGTGTTTGGGTGAGTTGAGCTACTTAATCTTATATTTTCCTACCTTACCCTAAGCCCACATTACAAGCCTTGAAAATCCTATTGATTCTTGTGTTACATTAGCCTACATTAGTGGAGATTAGTGTGAATGACATGCTTATGGAATCCGGTAAATATTATTTCTTGATAATTAGAAGTGGATCATTTTGATAACACTTGATTGCATGGATCTATTTGAATGATGTAAACGGAATTGGCATGAACATTCAACTCATTTGATCACAATGTCAAAATACATGCTTGATTGATAGTGAAATGAGTAATGAGACAAATGATATTGGTTGTGAAGTTTTGCAGTTTGTTTATATTGTTGAGTCTTGTATTTTTCATTTTAGAGTTGTAATTGCTTGAGGACAAGCAATATTCTAAGTTTGGGGGTATTTGTTCACTTGGTTTTTTACCATTGATTTGGGCTTCCTAGACTTGAGTTTTGTGTTGTTTTTGAGTATTTTGAGTCGTTTTTGTTATATCTCATAGGTTATGCATTAATTTCCGTTGTTTCGAGTCATTTGAGTGGTCAAAACCATATTGTGGGCCAATTATTGAGTCTACAGTCATATTAATGAGTCACATGTCAAAAGAAGCAAGGATGATCAAACAAGAAGGGGATTGATCTCAGGAAACGTCCAAACGCGTCTAGAATTTCCAGCACTGACAGGGTTTAGTATTTTGGCCATAACTCTCTCCACAAAATTGATATTGAGCTGATTCAAGTGGCTACGGAAAGCTGAGAGATAGGGCTACAACTCCTGTGAAGACACAAAAGGCAAAATCAGACATTTGGATAGCGCTGCAGCGCCAAATCGAGGCGCTGCAGCGCGGAGGCGAAAATCTGGGCAGTGGCCAAATTTTGGATGGCGCTGCAGCGCCCGGGAGTGTCATGTGCACGCTGAAGCGCCCATTTTTAGCGCTGCAGCGCCCATGGGCGGACAAAACAAGAAAAGTCCGATTTTTGGATCTAAAAGGAGGGTACTATAAATGGATACTGGGGAGGCGTGAACTAGGGCATGGAGGACACTTGGGGATGAAAACCAACACCACCAAGACATAAGGAAAGAGTTGGGGAAGAAGATTGAAGACATTCATCATCTAGAAATAGATAAGATTCTTCTTTAATCTCTTTAATTCCTTCTTAATTCCTTCTTTGTTGTTTCTTGTATATCATTTGAGATGCATTCTCATTTGATTATGGGTATTTGTATTTTCATCATGAGCTAAACTTTATAATTCTAGAGGGATGATGTAATCTATGTTTGAACTTATGTTTTGATATTGTGGTTTGTCAATCTCCCAATCTATTTGTGCTATTTGGATTTATTGCTTCTAAATTACTTGATCAATAATTTAGAGTGTTTGGTGTATTTGATTTGACACTTGAGAGAGGTAATTGAATACATGGCCTTGAAATAGCATAACCTAGGATTTCATAGAATTGAGAGATTTGTGAATCCTCTGAAGTCATCAACCAAGATTTATAGTTTTTATTGAGATTTCAATTGGTGATTTTTATAGAGATATTGATTTCCCAATTGTGATCTAAAATCATTTGGCACTCGAGAGAGGAAATGATTATTGTAGAAATCTTGACTTAAAAATTGGTAATTTGTGATTGATAAATCATATTGATAATATAAGGGAAAACCAGATTCATCACACCTCTAGAATTCATTCTCCCATAGATTTAGTTGTTTATATTTTGATTAGTTACATCTAGTTGTTTTTATTTATAAATTGAGACATCCACCTATTATTGATCTGTCAAATATAGGATAAGTAATTTATACTTGGTACTTATACACGCATTCCCTGTGGATACGGCAACCTTACTTTCACTATATTAAAACCTGACACCGTAGACTTGCGGTTAGAAAATTCTCTAACACTCTACTTAGCTCCACCTAGGCGTTAGACCCACCTATGTTTTTCTTCCAATTAGGTATCGCCTAATCCTATCTATAGACCATCTAACCCCGACTAGACGTTAGGCCCAATCTACTTTATGCCTAACCTCCTATCGGTTTTATGAAGACTGGCTAAAAAACATCAATTTAATGAGAGCTTTAATATCCCGACTCGAATAACACATTGCATCACTTATATTTCCTATTTTTTAGGAAACATAATATATTATAGATTTTGTATCACCTAATCATCGACAATTGCAATTACAATAATAACTCGATAATTTGATACTTGGTTAATAATAACCTATTTAAATAATGCTTTTAGCCGATTCTGATTTTGGGACAATGTGTCAAATTAATAATTCACTAAATTCTTAAGATAAGAAGAACTCATGTAGACCCATGCAATAAATAAATTAGTAACTCCTTAATACATAGTACTTACATAGTACATTTGTGATTAATCTATAAAGACTTCATTGAAAATGACTTAAGTGTCATTTATTTCTTATTAAATTAATGTCATCTTTAAGCCGTATGATTTTTATTAACATATTAAGAAGTTTTTGTATAGTTTTTATATAACTCAATCAAAAATTATTTAATGTTGTCTTTTTTTTTAAATCCGGCCCTGTCATTGCAAAGACTCGAATTCGGGCCTCTTCACTAAAGAGTGATACCCGTGGCCATTGAGCTAACCCCATTAGTTTTCAATGTTATCTTTGTTTTAAGAGCTTCTTTCCAAAAGAGGGCTCTATAGTAGCGCTATCATCTACAACTTCTTTTATCAATTCGATCCAATGATGCTTCAATTATCTGCTCATCAACCGATATTTTTACAATTGTGCTATACATATTATTCAGAATATTTTAAGAGATATTCAATATTCATTCCATTAGATATTCAATATTCATTCCGTTACGATAATTTTGATTAGATTTGTTGTTCTTAAGTGTCTTCATCATCTAACAATTCACAATTTTTTTGAAGTCATCTTATCCGTTGACCGAAGTTTACAATGATTAAAGCAATTTGCATTTATATTTGCATAAATATCTAGTCCAAGTTAAAATTACATCTAAAACATTGATCTTATATTGATTTGGTTTCCTTGTTTCAAAATATATAAATTAATAAATTATTAATTTATCGTTATAGTACATTTTATGTTAAAATATAGTTCTACTTCTTTTTCCATAAAAAAATGTTAAATGTATAAACTATTACTATTATAAAAGTACAAATTTAATTTATGTCTGTGATATTTTGATGTAATGTATATATATATATATATGAATTGGATCAAATGAGACCACATAATTAGAGTGAGACAGTGTGGACTAATCATGTCCACAAATCTATAAATTTAGATGGTTGATGTTTACCCAATTTAATAATTTTTTTTGATTTATTTTAAATCTGAAAAGGGCAGCATTGTAATTGTGTAATTGCTTAATATCATTTAATTTGGTAACTGATAAACGTTAAAAAATATACAATTACTTTCGGTTTGTAATAATATTTTACCTTATTAATATTAGTAATAATATAAATTTATAGTATTATTATGTGTTATAAATAAAATAGGAAATCAATACAAAATTGTAGTTGGATGCATTTTTAATGCAGATTCGGATCAATGCGCATAACTTTCAATTCCGGCATGATTTAGGGATGATTCTTGAAGATATGGATTCACAATCTATTCTTATACAAATATTCAGAGATAGTAAAGCCTAAATCAAAGTTTGGAATGATATTTTCTTGGATCAAAAGTTCATCACAATTTGAAATTTGAAGAGACTCATTTTCTGTCAAGACTTGACCAAGGTTCGTATTTTGGACATCACTCGAAGACCACAAGTGCTATGGTGCTGAATTGTTTACTGAGTATTCCTATCTCATTTGTCTACAACTCTCATGAATACTCCAAAGTCTAATTCAGTCGGCAAGTATTTTTTAAAAATACAATACCTATTTCTTGTCATAATCCCATGAGCCAACCACTCCACACTTATTATATCATATCTTGGCCAATAATGCTTGGAATTCATTCAAATTAGTGGGAGAATACAGCCAAGACATGTGAGAATCGTTTTGTTAAAGAAAATCAAGATGAATCAGCAAGAATCCTCAAAAAGATCAGACAAATGAGGAGTTGAAATTGGTGTCAAATTTTCAGCATTTTCTCAATTATTTTGAAAATTAAAAATAAAATAATTCAAAAGGAATTATTGTGTTGCCTATAAATAGAGGTCATTTACATTTGCTAAACACACAAGTTTGTATAGAAAGTTAGTGTTTCAAAGAGAGTTTCACTGTTGTTTTCTTATATAACAGTAGATTTTCTAGTATTTCATAAAAAAATGCTTTCTTTAGTTTTCATGCAATATCTTGTTTTCTCTACTTAATTTATGTCTTTCTAAGTTTATTTTGTTGAGGAATAGAGTGAAACTCTTGATGGAGGAGAAGGAATAATTGTTGCTTTACACTAAATTTTATTGTTTTGATCATCAATTTATCTTTTAGATTATACCCTTCTTGTTTTGTGGTACTATTGATTTATGCATTCTATTGGCACAATAAATACTTGGTTCCATCTAGTTAAATGTCTGGTTTTACTTCAACCGACTACTAACGTGGATACCTTAATTTGTTGTAGACAAAAGAATGCATGAATACTGAGTCCATAAACAAGTATTGGCATTATGAGATGAATTATAATTGGTAATAAAACATGTTCACCTTATTACATGATTTATATTTAGAATATCTTTCTATTGGAACCTTCGTTGTGTATGGATTCTAATAGTAGTTATTGATAAGGTAAGAAAATATAATCATTCCTTTATCCAAAATCAAGAGTGAATCTCTATCCTCAACAATTTTATTAATCAAGTTTATCGTAAAAAAATATATTTCTTACTAGTTTAAAAATATCTATTTATTTCTCAAAGAAAATATTCCTGTAAACTTACATAATCTTCCTGTGGACCGACCTCGGACTCACGAGAAAATTATTACTTGAGACAACCCGCACTTGGGTTTTCAACCTTAAAGTTGTAGCAAGTTTTTGGCGCCGTTTCTTAGGGAAGGCAAGGTAGGTTTCAGGTTTGTATATATATCACTTTGTAAATATTGTGTGTTTATATGCTTACATGGTGTCGTAGTCCAAATTCTCGCCGTTTAATTAGATATAATTCAGAAAATTTGATAAAATTTTTGATTCACCTCCACACACACCAATTATGGCTGAAGAAGTAATTGTTCAAAATGAGATGGAAAGAGTGGAAAATCAAGAAGTGCATAATATGCGTTATTATTTGCAACCTCCTCGAAATTCTACTCCTTCTTGTTTCATTTTTCTACTAAATGCAAACAACTTTCGATTTAAGCCAGATATGATTCCTTTACTTCCTAATTTTTATGGTATGGATTCTGAAAGCCCATATTTATATTTAAAGGAATTTGAAGAAGTATGTGCCACATTTGATGATCAAAATTGCACGATTGAAATTGTTAAGCTCAAATTATTTCATTTTTCTTTAAAAGATAAACCAAAAACTTGGCTTAGCTCGTTAAAACCTAGATCAATTGGTACATGGCAAGAAATGCAAACTGAATTTCTGAAAAAATTCTTTCCAACTCATAAAACAAATTCTTTGAAAAGACAAATTCAGAATTTTTCTCAAAATCCTAAAGATGTTTTCTTTGAATGTTGGGAAAACTTTAAAGAGTTGTTGAATTCCTGCCCACATCATGGTTTTGAAAATTGGTGTATAATCAGTTTCTTTTATGTATGTTTAAATCCTGAAACTAAGCAATTTATTGAATCAATGTGTAACGGTCAATTTCTTGATAAAGAACCCGATGAAGCGCTAGAATATCTTGACTATCTGGCAGAAAATTCTCAATCTTGGCATAGTGTTGATGAAAATAAAGGAAAACTCAATCTTAATCAAGAAGATAGTTTAAGTTCTAGGCTTGCGCTTTTGGCTAAAAGAAAAGATGACATGGAAGTTAAAAAAGTAAAAGAAGTTAAATCTGTGCAAGATAAAAAAGTTTGTGAAATTTGTGGACTTAAAGAACACTCAACTAATGATTGTCCTCACATTTCTGTTGAAGCAAATGTCATGAATGGATTTAGAAAACCTTTTCAATCTCCATATTTAAAACTTACAATCCACAATGGAGAAATCATCCTAATTTAGGTTGGCGTGATAATAATCAAGCTCAACCAATAAATTCACAAAAACCACCAAATTTTCCTTCATATCCCCACATGTAAAATCAATTGAGGAGACTTTGCAAGCATTTATGAATGAACAAACAAACATCAATAATAAAACTTCTCAAGGCTATCAATAAGATCAAGAACTCACTTTCAACACTCACGGCTTCTTTGCGAATTCAAGAAAAGGGTAAGTTTCTTGCTCAACCTCAACCTAATCCTTCCACGAGTGTTTGCTTCTACTCGGTGAAAATCCAAATTAAATGAGGCCAATTCGGTCACAACACTTGAAGTGGAAAAATTGTTGATAAAACAATTCATCCTAAAAAAGTTCTAAATTCATCTTCAGGAATGAATAATGAAAATACTAATAATGAACAAGGTAAGTTGAATGAAGGTAAGTTTGAAAATGATAAAACATATTCACCTCCTGCCCCTTTTCCTCAAAGATTGCAACCAACTCAAAAATTGAACTCAACCAAATTTTTGAGCTTTTTAAACAAGTCAAAATTAACATTCCTTTATTGGATGCAATCAAACAAGTCCCACCTTATGCAAAATTTTTGAAAGATTTATGCACAATTAAAAGAAAACATCATGTGAAGAAAAAAGCATTCTTAACTGAAAGCGTGAGTTCAATTATACAACAATTAGCTCCACCTAAGTACAAAGATCCAGGATGTCCAACAATTTCATGCATTATAGGAGACACTAGAATTGAACGTGCTTTACTTGATCTTGGTGCTAGCGTAAATCTTCTACCTTTTTCAGTCTATGAACAACTAGATTTGGGTGAACTTAAAGAAACTCCAATTGTACTCCAACTAGCTGATCGATCAATTAAAATTCCAAAAGGAATAGTAGAAGATGTGTTGGTACAAATTGACAAGTTTTATTTTCCCGTTGATTTCATTGTTTTGGATACTCAACCGGTTATAGATACAAAAACTCAAATTCCTGTCATTTTAGGTCGTCCATTTCTTGCAACTTCAAATGCATTGATTAACTGTAGAAATGGTATTTTGAAATTATCTTTTGGAAATATGACTTTGGAATTAAATGTGTTTAATGTTTGCAAACAACCTCTTTGATGATACCGAACTACATGAAGTGGATTTAATTGAAGAAATTGTTCATGAAAATTTCAATATCAATAATTCTTTTGAATTTACTGAAACATCTTTTGAAAGTGAAAGAATTTGTGATAAGAAATGTTTTGATGTCTCCACTGAATTTTTGCAAGAACTAGAAAACCATTTTTGGAAACCAAAAATTGAGGAGTTGTTATCATCAGAAACGCAACCTATTTCTTCAAGCATAAAAGCTCCAAAAATTGATTTGAAACCTTTACCATCTGATTTGAAATACTCTTTTCTTGGTGAGAGTGAAACTTTGCCTGTAATAATTTCTTCCAAACTTGATGCATCTCAGGAAAATAAGTTGATCGAGATTTTAAAAATGCCTTAGGGTGGACCATTGATGATATTAAAGGTATTAGTCCTCTAATTTGCACACATAATATTTAATTAGAGGAAAATGCAAAACTATCTAGAGAAATGCAGCGAAGATTAAATCCTAATATGAAAGAAATAGTGAGAAATGAAATTATTAAACTCTTAGATAATGAAATAATTTATCCTATTTCTGACAGTAAATGGGTAAGTCCTATTCATGTTGTGCCTAAGAAGTCTGGAGTTACAGTGGTTAAAAATGAAAATAATGAATTGATTCCAACTAGAACCATTACTGGTTGGCGTGTGTGCATTAATTACAGAAAACTTAACTCGGTTACTCGAAAAGATCATTTTCCATTGCCCTTTATGGATCAAATTTTAGAAAGAGTTGCAGGTCATAAATTCTATTGTTTCTTAGATGGATATTCTGGATATAATCAAATTGAAATTGCACTTGAAGATCAAGAGAAAACAACATTTACATGTCCTTTTGGTACATTTGCATATAGAAGGATGCCTTTTGGATTATGTAATGCACCAACTACATTCCAACGATGCATGCTTAGCATTTTAGTGACATGGTTGAACGTTTTCTTGAAGTCTTTATGGATGATTTTTCAGTTTTTGGTGAATCATTTGAAGATTGTTTGTTGAACTTAGAAAAAGTGTTGATAAGATGTGAAAAAAAGAACCTTGTGCTTAATTGGGAAAAATGTCATTTTATGGTAACAATGGTATTGTTCTTGGACACATTACTTGATAAAGGCATTGAGGTAGATAAATCTAAAGTTGAATTAATTGCTAATCTACCGGTGCACAAAATCTGTGAAGGAGGTAAGATCATTTTTAGGGCATGCGGGTTTTTTCTGAGAAGATTTATCAAAGACTTTAGTATAATTTCTAAACCATTGTGTAATCTTCTTACAAAAGATGTTAGTTTTGAATGGTGAAAATTGTGAAAAAGCTTTTGTCAAACTTAAAAACATGCTTACATCACGCTGATAATCCAACCTCCCGATTGGACTTTACCTTTTGAAATAATGTGTGATGCTAGTGACTATGCCGTTGGAGTACATTTTTTAGGGCAAAGAAAAGAAAAAAACCATATGTGATATACTATGCAAGTAAAACTTTGAATGGTGCTCAAATCAATTATTCAACCACTGAAAAAGAATTACTTGCTGTAGTATTTGCATTGGAAAAATTTCGATCCTATCTTGTTGGTTCACCAATTGTTGTTTTCAGTGATCATGCAACTTTGAAATATCTTTTAAAAAAAAAAAAGATTCCAAACCAAGATTGATTAGGTGGATTCTCTTACTCCAAGAGTTTAATATTACCATTCGTGATAAGAAAGGTGTAGAAAACGTGGTAGCTGATCATTTATCAAGACTTATTTGTGATGATTCATTTCAAACTCCACCTATAAATGATACTTTTCCTGATGAACAACTATTCAATGTTACTGTAGTACCTTGGTTTGCAGATATTGTTAATTTTCTTGTGACAGGAATGATGCCATCAAATTGGAATTCACAAGATAAAAAGAAGTTTTTGACTGAGGTAAAAAAGTTTTACTAGGACGATCCCTACCTTTTCAAATATTGTCCAGATCAAATCTTTCGTAGATGTGTACCCGACAATGAGGTAGGTAGCATTATTCAATTTTGTCATTCTGAAGCATGTGGTGGTCACTTTTCAAAGAAAGAAAACCAAAGTCGTGCAAAGATCTTACAATGTGGATTTTATTGGCCAAATATTTTCAAAGATACTTATACTTTTTGCAAAAGTTGTAAAAATTGTCAAAAGTTAGGATCAATTTCAAAACGAAACATGATGCCTTTGAATCCTATTTTGGTGATTGAAATCTTTGATTTGTTGGGGTATTGATTTTATGGGGCCATTTCGGTATCATTTGGTTTTATTTACATTTTAGTCGCAATAGATTATGTTTCAAAATGGATCGAGGCAATTCCTTGTGAAACAATGATCATAAAACTATGATAAAATTTCTAAAAGAAAATATTTTGAGTCGATTTGGAGTTCCTCGAGTCATTATTAGTGATGGGGAACACATTTTTGCAACAAAGTTTTTGCATCTTTAATGAAAAAATATGGAATCACACATAAAGTTGCAACCCCTTATCACCCATGAGACAAATGGACAGGTTGAACTTGCAAATAGGGAGATAAAACAAATATTAGAAAAAACTGTTAACCCGGATCGTAAAGATTGGTCTTTTAGACTTATCGACGCACTTTGGGCATACATAACTGCTTTTAAAACATCATTGGGAATGTCTCCTTATAGAAAAGTTTATGGAAAACCTTGCCATTTACCAGTGGAACTTGAACATAAAGCTTATTGGGCAATTAAAATGTTTAACTTCAATCTTGATGATGCTTCGAAATTGAGAAAATTGCAAATCAATGAGCTTGAAGAATTGAGAAATGATGCATACGAGAATTCAAAAATTCATAAAGCACGAATCAAAGAATTTCATGATAATAAAATTACAAGAAAAACATTTGAGATTGGTCAAAAGGTTTTGCTTTATAATTCTATATTGCATTTATTTCCCAGAAAATTAAGGTCAAGGTGGACTGGTCCTTTTATTGTGAAAAATATATATCCGTATGGAGCTGTTGACATTGAGAATTCTAGAAATGGTAATGTATTCAAAGTTAATGGACAAAGACTCAAACTGTTTCTAGAAAATCAATTCCTTCCAGAGGAAGTTCTTTTTCTTTATAATCCTTGTTATAATTAGTGAACATATTTGTTTCTTATAAATGTGTGTGTTTTGTAGTGTTTAATTATTTGTTTTCCCGGTTAAATGGCGGATAACGGTACTCCGTGACGATTAAGTCGGACTCATCAGTTTCCCACAAACACTGATATTTGTACATAATTTTGTTTTCTCATTCTCTTTCATTTGGATTTTAAAAAAAATGGATAAAAGAATTCCCCCTACTCTAAAAAAGCGATTCTATTTTCTTCCCAAAACTGAAATTTTAGAAATATATGAAGCCAGGCTAGAAAGGTTAAGAATGTTTATGAATAAAGGCATTCCAGAAGACGTACGTTGGATAATTGAAGCAAAGGTAAGATTAGCAGGAGAATTTTCATTTTCTCCTACTAAATGCTTGCCTGGTGTTGGAAAAAGTTCATATTCAAAAAAACGAAGGGCCAAAAGAATGCAAGTTTGTCACAAATGTGCTAGATGGACTTGTGACACATGATGTCGTTCTTTAGGTATGGTTTCCAGAAATCGAGAGGACAAAATTCAATTCATAAATGATGGACTGAGTAAGGAGTCTTTAGATGACATTCTATGGACTTTTGATACGCATCCTTGTGGATTTGTGCATCGTGAAATTCTCCAATTATGGCTCCAATTTCGAGAAGAACGTGAACTTTGTCTTGGGAATCTGACGTTAAAAGACCCTGTTTGCCAATTTATAAGAAAATTGGATGGGAAGCATATCCCCGACCCATAGAGGGCATTTAAGCCGTTTCTGGACGTAAAACCAGAGGAAGATGTGAGCCACAATCACAACTACTTTTCTGTTCATTCACATGCTAGCATTTTATTTTGACTTTATTGTCTTTATTTTCAAACTTTCTGACAAAATAAAAGTTCCAATAATTATATCTACTGTTGCATTCCCTGTTCATACCTCAATAAATAGCGTTGCATTCACCCGTTCTTTTACACCATTCAGTTTGTATCAGAAAAAAAAAGAGAAAAAATATATATATATATAAAATGGAGAGTTCTTCTTCCCATAGAATTAACTGTGTTGCTATATTATGTGGTGCAAATCCTGGGAAAGACGGTTGTTTTCTTGAGGCAGCTGATAAGCTCGGTAAATGTTTAGCAGAAAAACACATTAACTTAGTATACGGGGGAGGTAGTTTTGAGTTGATGGGGCGTGTTGCTGGTTCTGCCTATTTGGGAGGAGTCAGAGTCTTAGGAGTTATCCCAAAACCATTAGTTGTTAGACAAATCACCGGTCAAACCATTGGAGATGAGTTAAGAGTATCAAATATGCAAGACCGAATGGTGAATGTGATGCATAATGCGGATGCCTTTATCACCCTACCTGGTGGTTTTGGTACCTTTGGAGGAATTATTCAAGTGATCTCTGGGCACAACTCAACATTCACGAAGCTTTATAGGTATTCTTAATGTTAATGGTTTCTTTGATGGTTTGTTGTCTTTCATAGATTATGCTGTAGAGAAAGGTTTTATTTCACCGTCTGCCAGACGAATCATAATTTGTGCAACAACACCAAGTGAACTAATTGATCAACTCCAAGCATTTGTTGTTGAACCTGATCCAAAAGTGGCTCATGTTGTTTGGTCCGGGGATAGAAGTAAAAAACGCAGATTGGATTTGTCTCTGACATTGTGAGATTTATCTTTCACGGGTATAACTACTACTGTATTTTTCCAGTTTCATTTCAATAAGCCATACATCAGGTAATATCTTCTAAACCTTACTTTCCTATTTATTTTTTTACATTGAGGACAATGTTTTAGATAAGTTGGGGGGAAGGGATAATTGATATTATTTTTGGTAATTTTTTTTTCTAGTTTGCAATGAGTGATTTTATTTAAAAAAAAAGCGATGGCGAGTAAAGAATGTCATTTTGATGTTCTTGAGACACGTCTCTATTATGATGTTGTTGTGTTCTTTTCTTTAGAAAAAAAAAACATGGCATGTTGTATTTGGTTTAAAAAAATTTGTGAATTGTCAAGCATGAAAATAGCTTTATTGTTGAATTTAATGATGCTATCTTGATTAAATAAAAACAAAAAAAAAGAGAAGAAATTGCTTTATGCACATTCTAGGCTTTGTGGAGAGATTGATTGTGATACATATAACTGAAAGTTTGATCATGATAAAGTGTTTTATTCTCAATATTCACACATCTTTTGTGAATAAGTGGTGAGTTTGAGAAAACAAGCATTCTGAACTTTAATTGGTCATTTGAAATTGTTATGTTGTGATCTGAAATACTTAAATATGTCTACCTACCATGTGGAGAAATGATTTGGTTAATATCTACATTTTCAATTTCTATTACAATACTCCATTACAAAATTTGTGATGAGTATTTCTCATTGATATATTATCATGTAAAGTATTGTTGTACAGATGGAAAAAAAAAGTGAAAAATGGAAAAAAAAAGAAAAAAAATGGATAAAAAAAAGAAAAAAATGGATAAAAAAAAGAAAAAAAGAGAAAAAAAGAAAAAAATGCATATTATTACTTTGTTTGCCATTACCACTACCTTATAGCTCAAGTGGTATTACTTACCCTTTATAAAGGTATTGACCGAAGTTCGAACCCGATATTTTTCAGCTTCTTTGAAATCTATCCCCTCATTCCAATCAGTACTCCCAACTTATTAAAAAAAACTTTGTTTACCATTCTAAACCAATGAAATTTCGAAACATATTTTGGGTATTTCAAATTTAGGTATTTCAAATTTTATAACTACCTATCTTATGCTCAATTTTGGTTTGAATGCTTGTCCTAAATTTTATTGGCCATTTCCTTGAGAGTTTAACTGTTTTCCAACTCCATGAGTGAACACCTTACCAGTTTAAATGATAAATACTAACCCGTGAAGATACGGAGTTGAGGCTTTTTCATGATTAAATTTGAAGTTTATGTATCCTGGTTTGCGGAATACAATGGTGGTTTTGTGCATATATATACAATAATTCTTCTCTATAAAAAATATATATAAAAAATTATATTTATTCTTGATAGCATCTATGATAATTGACAATAAACTTTGTGATTGTTAGACATTTTCACAAGTTTTTGTTAAAGAAATAATATCATGCCATGTTCATAAAAATTTCTTTTGTGCGCTTTAATTACTAGGGACTAGTAATAAGCTGGTTGGGGGGTGTGATAAACGTTAAAAAATATACAATTACTTTCGGTTTGTAATAATATTTTACCTTATTAATATTAGTAATAATATAAATTTCTAGTATTATTATGTGTTATAAATAAAATAGGAAATCAATACAAAATTGTAGTTGGATGCATTTTTAATGCAGGTTCGGATCAATGCGCGTAACTTTCAATTCCGGCATGATTTAGGGATGATTCTTGAAGATATGGATTCACAATCTATTCTTATACAAATATTCAGAGATAGTAAAGCCTAAATCAAAGTTTGGAATGATATTTTCTTGGATCAAAAGTTCATCACAATTTGAAATTTGAAGAGACTCATTTTCTGTCAAGACTTGACCAAGGTTCGTATTTTGGGCATCCCTCGAAGACCACAAGTGCTATGGTGCTGAATTATTTACTGAGTATTCCTATCTCATTTGTCTACAACTCTCATGAATACTCCAAGTCTAATTCAGTCGGCAAGTATTTTTTAAAAATACAATACCCTGCTTGTCATAATCCCGCAGGCCAACCACTCCACACTTATTATATCATATCTTGGCCAATAATGCTTGGAATTCATTCAAATTAGTGGGAGAATACAACCAAGACATGTGAGAATCGTTTTGTTAAAGAAAATCAAGATGAATCAGCAAGAATCCTTTCCAAAAATATCAGACAAATGAGGAGTTGAAATTGGTGTCAAATTTTCAACATTTTCTCAATTATTTTGAAAATTAAAAATAAAATAATTCCAAAAGAAATTATTGTGTTGCCTATAAATAGAGGTCATTTACACTTGCTAAACACACAAGTTTGTATAGAAAGTTAGAGTTTCAAAGAGAGTTTCATTGTTGTTTTCTTATATTATAGTAGATTTTCTAGTATTTCATAAAAAAAATGCTTTCTTTAGTTTTCATGCAATATCTTGTTTTCTCTACTTAATTTATGTCTTTCTAAGTTTATTTTGTTGAGGAATAGAGTGAAACTCTTGATGGAGGAGAATGAATAATTGTAGCTTTACACTAAATTTTATTGTTTTGATCATCAATTTATCTTTTAGATTATACCCTTCTTGTTTTGTGGTATTCTTGATTTATGCATTCTATTGGCACAATAAATACTTGGTTCCATTTAGTTAAATGTCTGGTTTTACTTCAACCGACTACTAACGTGGATACCTTAATTTGTTGTAGACAAAAGAATGCATGAATACTTGAGTCCATAAACAAGTATTGGCGTTATGAGATGAATTATAATTGGTAATAAAACATGTTCACCTTATTACATGATTTATATTTAGAATATCTTCCTATTGGAACCTTCGTTGTGTATGGATTCTAATAGTAGTTATTGATAAGGTAAGAAAATATAATCATTCCTTTATCCAAAATCAAGAGTGAGTCTCTATCCTCAATAATTTTATTAATCAAGTTTATCGTAAAAAATTATATTTCTTACTAGTTTTAAAAATATCTATTTATTTCTCAAAGAAAAATATTCCCTGTAAACTTACATAATCTTCCCTGTGGATCGACCTCGGACTCACGAGAAAATTATTACTTAAGACAACCTGCACTTGGGTTTGCAACCTTAAAGTTGTAGCAGTAACTAAGAACCGCATAGAATCAAATTAACTCTCTGCAATGCCAAACCCATGGAGCTATTCGCGGGGTTCATGTGCCAAGACGGCGATTTCACCACCGGGAATGGTACCGGAGGAGAATCAATCTACGAATTGAAATTCACCGACAAGAATCTCATCAAGAAGCACACCGGGCTGGGTATTCTGTCGATGGCGAACGCGGGCCTGAACATGAACATGTCGCAGTTCTTTATCTGCACCACCAAAATGGCGTGGCTCGATGGAAATCACGTGGTGTCAGGGGCGGAGGTTGTTGAGGGCTTGGCGTTGTGAAGGTTGTGGAGAAATTCGGGTCATCTTGGTAGGATTGTGAAGCCCGTTGTGGTTCTTGATTGTGGCCAGTTGGCTTAGAGTTGAATGGCCTTTTTGTTTGTTGTCACATTTCGGCACCCGCCCGACGAGCTCGAGTTTGGGCTTTCTGATCTTAGGATTGTAGGATTGGTGAAGAAGACGATGCTGACATGGAGAAAACGAGGGCCTACTAGGAGGCAATGATGATTACTGTACACTTATATGTGTTTCGATGTATACTTATATGTATTTTGCTGTATAAGTAGTTAATTTTTGATGTATGTATTTATGTTGATGTATACTTATATTTTTTGATGTATACTTATAAGTGTTTTACTGTATACTTATATGTGTTTTGTTGTACACTTATATTTTTGTTTGACAATTGTAATATGCAGTAAAAATATGTTAAATATACAACATAATAGTGTTAAATATATGTTAAATATACAGTACAATAATGAGTGTGAATTTGTTTTTCTCTCTCTCTCTCTCTCTCTCTATAACTGATTTACTTAATTCACGGTCTCCACATGTTAATGAGTGTAATTCTTTCTCTCTCTCTCTCTCTCTATCTCTCTCTCTCTCTCTCTCTAACCGATTCCTTAATTCACGGTCTCCACATATTTTTGTTTGACCATTTTAATATGCAGTAAAATTATGTTAAACATACATTAAAATAGTGTTAAGTATATATCAAATATATGATAAATGTACAACATATTGCATGACAGAGCACATGCATGATTTTCTCTCTCCCCACGTGATTCTTTCTATTGCAATAATTGATTCCATATATTAGAACGGTCCCCACATATTTTGTTTTGACAATTATACCCTTATTTTGGCTTAATTAAATATTTAATGTAATTTTAACCCCTATTTATCTTAGCCATTTATATAGATAAAAGTGGGTTGAAATGAGTCCATATTGTCTCACTATAATATGTCGTCTCATTGGATTCTCCCTATATATATATATATATAGGGAGGGGATCCTGTGAGACCACCCTCCTAGGTAAGACCATATGACCAAATTTACACCATCAAAAATATAAATCAATGGCCAAGATATAAATAAATCTATACAACTTTTCATATGAAAATATACATTGTAGGGGGTAAAATAGAAATCCAAACCAAATTATATATATATAGTAACCGCTTCCTAAAAATTAAGGATGTGATCTTGTACTGACCACGTCCCCATAATCAAGCGATCCACCTTTCCTTTCTCTCCCTCCCCATTCGAATCTGCAAATTATTCAAATATGGCAATAGAATCATGCAACAATATATTACAATTACACTAAACTAACTATACATTAAAGCATTACTAAGTATACATAAATAATTAACTAAGTATACGATTACACTAAACTATCTGTACATTAAAATATTACTAAGTATACAATTATATTGAACTAACTATACATTAAAATATTACTAAGTATACAGAAACATTTAACTACGTATACAATTACACTTTGAACTAAATACACAATTCATTTGAATTACTTATATAACTAAGTATACAATTCCATTGAACTAAGTATACAAATCCATATAATGAATATACAAATTCACTAAACTACTTATTAAACTACTTATATAACTAAGAATACGATTCCACTTAACCAAGTATACAAATCCATTTGAACTATATACAATAAAAACATGACTAAGTATACAAGTTCACTTTAACTAAGTATACAATAAACGATTCACAAATATGGCGGAAAAAGTATCAATTTTGAAAAAAAACGCTTGAAGTTGATGATTTTTCCTCCCTAAAAATCGGTAATGGCTGAAAAAGTAGGATTATGTTTCCTTAAAAATAGCTAATAACCATTCAATTAACAAAAGCGATTAAATATAAAAGTACAATTATACCCTTATAAGTCAAAATTTTAAATTAACTAAAATGATCTACAACATCCAAAATTTTAAATCAAGAGTCTATATGTGTTCTTATAGACTACCTTATTCTTAATTAAATAAATCAATTATTTTAAGTGAAAGGGATTGGTCTCATTTTAACTAAAAATCTACCCATCCAAAATTTTAAATATATATATATATATATATATATATATATATATATGCAAAAATGGGGGCATAATTAAACTTCATGAGCTTAAGTTGTAGTTTTGGTTTGAATGTGTAACACCAAATTTCCTTTTAATATGACTCTTCTTTACTACTAAATACTTATTGTTAATTAAATAAATCAATTATTTTAAGTGGAAATGGGTTAAATTGGCCATTTCCAACTTGAAAAGATTAAAAGTAGCCAACTTTTTCAAATACATCTTTTTTAGCCATTTTGGGGTGTGAAATGACATTCACATACCCATTAAGCATATTACACTAGGTCTTATTCCTCTCTTTCTCCAACCTCTCTTTCTCCTTTTCTCTTTTACTTTCACTTTCTCTCTTCAAATTTCAAAGACAAAATTTTCCAGCTAATTTTCGGTAACCCATTTTCCCGATCGAAATCTCGAAATAATGTAAGTATTTTGTTCTCTATCTCATTCTTTATTCATTTCACTATGTATTTAGTTTGAGGTTGGGTGTAGAATAGATCTGAAAACCATAGACATGAAAAAAAATCAGTTCGAAATAAGCTCGAACAACAGCCTGCAAAGGTAACTCGATTCGAGTTACAGCTGACTCAAATCGAGTTATAGCTGACTCGAATCGAGTTCTGATTGACTTCAATTCGAGTTCTGGTGACTCGATAACTCAATTCGAGTCATTGAATAAGAATACATGTTACGATTTGATATTTTTTTTGGTCTATTTTTGTTGGTTTCAGATGGAGGATGATAAAGTGATAATTGTCCATAGTGGTTTTTGGGATGGTAGTTTCTATAGGAATGGTGAAGAAATACTCGTTTTTACGTCGTTGTGGACAATATTATATAGTAGGTTTGTGGATATTGTTCATAACGTTGTAAATGGTGATCGGCGTTTGTGTGAATACAAATTACACTGTTTAATGCCAACTGGGGGTGGTTCTGAGGTTAAGTCTTTGATTATGTGTGAACGGGATCTTCGACGAGTAACTGAGATTTTCAAAGATCCCCGAATATTTGTGACCTTGCAACCAAAAGATCATGAGATGGTGGGGACTTCGTACACCTGAAATAGCAATCCACATGGTTTTATGAACCTAATGGCTGCTCAATCGTATTCATATGGTATCGGCAGTCAATTTATGCCCTTAAATCCATATAATTCTCAGTACGACATGAATTATATACATGGTCCACCATAGTGTATGCCAACCTATATGCAACATGTTGCGCCTCAACCAACATATGTGCAACATGTAGTGCCCGATAATTGTCCAAATAAATCTCCTATCTTGGAGCATCAACCGAGAATCAGTATAGTGATCATATGGATGGGGATGATGATGATGATGATGATGGTGGTGGTGGTGGATTTAATGATGATTTTGGGTGGTATGATGATGTTGGGCAGTATGATGATTTCGGTGGTGGTGGCCATTATGATGACCAGGATTTTGTTGGTGATCAACATAACCAACAAGATGCACAATTTGTTCCCAATGACCGTGAAGGGAATGACGGTGACACATCCGATGAAGAAGATGACGATCCAGAGTACAATGTTGACAGTGAACTAGTCCGTCGATTGATTTATGATCACTTTGGATGTGAAAAAGATGACTATTTTGTTCCCGATGACCGTGAAGAGAATGATGTGAACAATGATATCATAGGATACAATGACGAGCATGTTCTTTGGAATAGACGATTTCTAATCCATAAGGTACCTCATGTTGATGCCAACAAAGTAGATAATGAGAACGTTGATACGGAGCTCCCAATGGTTAGGTCTAAATATGCTTGGATGGCTCCTGGAACGTCTTATCAGTATCCCGACCCTGATTCCATTCTACAAGAACCACCTAACATTGAGCGTGACTTATTCAAAGGTGCAGTGCTTGAAAGCAAGAAAGAAATGGTAACAAAGTTGGGCTTCTACCATCTGTACCATCGTGTTGAGTATAGAACAACTCGGTCTTCGACTTCACGTTATGAGGCTGTTTGCAAACATAAAGGATGCACCTTCTTACTTCGTGCAAACGCTATCCAAGGAGGAAGTTGGAAGGTGACTAAATTCGAGCAACCTCATACATGTGAAGCCAACTTAAGTAGACATGCTCCTCAACAATTGCCTTCAAAGATTATTGGAGCCCTGTTTGCGCCAAAACTACTAAAGGAGGGACGATACCTTAAACCTAGGGATATTATTGCTGATTTGTCTGCTGAACATGGGATAGACATTTTGTACAACAAAGCACTAAAATCACAGCATCGTCCGTACAACTACAAATACTCAGTGTCAGGCTTGCTGTCGCATAACTCGATTCGAGCTACACATAACTCGAATCCAGTCGTCTTCTTCGCCCCTCTCACTTCTGCCATTAACAACATCCAAAGCTCTACTCAAACACAAAATTCCCTATAAAATCCTACATTTTCTACAAAAACTACAACAAATCCTAGCCTAAAACAACTATAGACCAACTAAATCAACCAAAAAACATGAAATTAAACAAAAGTGGAGTTGAAGGTTACCTGGTTACTAGTCGAATCGGTCGCTGTCGTCATCTGTATCGCCGTTCAAATCTAGGGTTTCGACGATTTGGGGGTTTGTGTCGCCGTTCGAGTAATGGATTTGGGGTGGTCGCCGTTCGAGTTTTGGGGAGATCGCCGTTCGAGTTTTGGTTTAGATTGGAATGGTTTTGGGGTTGTTGGCCGTTCGAGTAATAGTTTGGAATGGAGTTGTTTCACTCGAAAATGTGAAGTAAAACTACAAAAGGGCACTTATGTCTTTTCGCACCTCAAAATGGCTTAAAAAAAAGATGTGTTTGAAAAATATGGGCTAAACAAGATTTTCAATTGGCCTAAAAGAGGCTTAAAAAAAAAAACCACATTTATTTTAAACTACCTAAAAGTAGGCTTACCAAAATATAAGGAGTACTTCGATAAACTATTCAACTTAAGGAGACATGAAATGATGAAATAAATCCTTAATAGACCAATTATTTGACCCTTCAGTTAATATAAACAAATTAGTCATGAGTTTATGTCTTGGCCGACCATATTATGGTCCCTCTGGAATTCATATTGAATGTCTATTTTTATGCCTCTGGGTTGGACAGACATGCAAGCACGTAAAAACTTCTCTTGCATACAAATTTTTTGCCTGAGATCAAAGGAAATGGAGTTATGGACCCCACCTGCTCAAAGTCAACAGACAACGACTTTTTATTGTTTTTGGTTTTTTTATCATCTACTCTAAGTTGATATTTTATTTTTATAAATACATTCTACTTCTACATATATATTAAAAGTAATGTACAAATAAATGCGTTACATATATAGACACGCTGCACGCTTAACACATGATAATTTGGAACAAACTAAAATATCATTTTGGAACTTTAGGGACATGATATTGCTCCGACTTGTTTTAATTCCGAGCTTTGAAATTGTACTTAAATTTGATCTGATTATTAATTAGTCGAACTTTAACGAGCTTTAGTTGACCGAACACAAATCCAAATCGAGTACCTTAATATTTTTCTTTACGTATTTTTATTATTTTTAATAACCAAGTCGAACTCGAGCTGAGCTTCGTTTAACGAGAAAATTGTGTTTTTGGTTTGTCATGTTTACAAATCAAGCTCAAATGAGTTTTTAATGATTAATCTTAAGTCTAGTATTGAATGGTTTAATTTATTTTCGGCCGTCGAAACTGATTTTTTTTTTCATTTGCTTGTTCACTTTTAGCATTCTTGTTTTAATTTATGCTTATTTTTTCTCTTTTTTTTTCCGGGTTAGATTTGACTTTTGAGGCAATTGATGAATTGGGACAACGGAAATTGCCAGTAATAGAAACAGCCGAAGAATTAACAGTAGAACTTGTTTTCTGCAATGTTAGTGTTTCAGTTCAGCAGGTCAATGCAACATGTATAAGAAAAATGTCAGTATTGTAAACATGGTATTCACCTGGTGATTTAAAAGTTAAAATACCAGAATTAAGAGATTCGAACTGGTTTTTTTTTGAATAATTATTCTTTAGTTAAAAATTCTGTATCTAGAAATTTAAGATGGAAATTAGGGATAACTACAAAAACACTCCTGAGGTTTAGGCTAATTACAAAAAAAAAAAAAAAACAGAGATGTTTCAAAATTACAAAAAATCCCTCAAGGTTTGATTCCATCTTACATGTTCTCCCTTCATTACAGACAAATATTTCAAAACGCCCATCATATTTCTAAAAATATTACAATTAACCCCTTATATTTAAGGCATAATCAAATCTGAGGGAGCTTTTTGTAATTTGAAACATCTTTGGGTTTTTCTGTAATTAGCCCAAACCTTAGAGGGTCTTTTGTAATTATTCCTGGAAATTATGCAGCTAATGATGAACTTTGCAACATGCAGATAAAACTATAATTTACAACAATATCTTAAAAGAAAATATACAAAGGAGGCCATATTTTCTGTTTGAATGTGTATATCAGTATATTATTGCCATTTTTCAGCTTTCTGTACAAGCTTATTCACTGTTGTAATCCCAGAAACATCTCATCTTCTGGGACCAAAAAAATGGTTACAAAAAAATAAGTCGTACCGCCTCAAGCTTTCGCGCGTTCTGTTCCCTTTACAATTTTGCCGCAGCATTGGTTGCCTCAGCTCATATTGCTGTTCTGTAACTAAACAAAAATGTGTGTACCTATTTGTACCTATAAATACAATAAAATGAAAAAGATAACTATAGCAGCATTCGATATTGGAGGCACCACCATCCGAAAAAAGCCAACAAAAACACGTCTTTTTCTTTCTTGCCCGGTCAGCAATGGTCGTCTCGCCATGAACCAACAGTACACTAAGGCCAACCAGATGCAAGTGGAATTAATATATATCGGTTAGTGTGTAAATTTTTAAATATCTTCTGTGAAAACTCTGAATATGAAATCACGAAAACGCTTGGAGTACTGTCTGGGGTCGACAGCAGAAATTGAACTCGGATCGTATTGGAACGACTTGTATGCGTGTTCGAGCTTCTTGCTAATATCGTAATCTTGTAGTATGTCTATTATGCCAAATACGAGGGTGACATCATAGTACTCCCCGGTTGGTTCTCCCACCAGCTGAGCCTCACCATTGTTTCTCACGGTGAGTTCAGCTCGCGCAGGAACGTACGAACCTAATCTATTTGATGCCCGCCTGCCAACACTCGATTAAATTAGCAATGTCAACCAATCAGTAAGTCAATTTTTGAATTTTAGAAACATCTGATTATGTTTCGTATATGATGGACAAGTATGAGTTATGAAAACTACAAGTCTTAAAAAAGTGATGGTTAGCTTTTGCCTGAAACAAAAAGTAGTTTTTAGTGTTTTTAAGTGCCAATTTCTGCTTTTGATTCTGCATGAGTTAATCAGAACTTAAAAGTTGGGGAAGTAATCTGCTTTAGATTTCTTATTCCGCTTTTGGTTTGACATTTAAACACAAATAGAGCATTTTTACAACTTATTCACCAAACACTCTATGTTAACTCATTCAACTTTTAGCTTCTATTTGAAAAAAATACCAAATTCTGATTCTCAACTACTTTTCGCTTTTGCTACAATTAAATCAATTCCACTAAAAGCATAAGTTTTTGCAAACATTTCTTAAGATCGGGGAGTTTGGACATTATAATAAGCATAGCTTACCGATTAGTATCATTGACATCCAAATCTGTGGTGGATGATCGGCCTCCAATAACTTGGTCTCTATTCCCTACATAATTTGTTGGAAAGTTTCCAATGTAAGAAAATATACTGTGGAAATGAGAAAGATGCAAAGAAAGGGGAGTGGTAATGAAAGGTTCACGCGTATATACCAGTGGGTGTTTGGACATTAGGCTCAGAACTTAGAGGTCCACCAGAATGAGACATATCTCTGAAGTGAACGCCAACCAGGAGACTGTAATCCATAATTCTCTCCTGTTCAAGGAAGTCACAGTCTTTGTCCACCTGACTGCACATTCAAACTTTCATTTTATGGAAACATGTATAAGGGGCTAACGATAAACTTTTCTTAACCAAAATTTGGAACCTGCGAAATTTCTACTAAAAACTCATTTTATTCTAACATAACTTAGGGAGTGTTTGCACAAACTTGTGCTTTAAGAAGAAGTGATTTGTTGTAGTATAAGTAAAAGTAGTTGAGAATCAGAAGTTGAGTGTATGGTGAAAAAGTTGTAAGAATGCTTATTTGGTTGTAAAAGTTAAACCAGAAGCAGAATAAAAATCTAAAACACCCATCTCCCTACATTTAGATTTAATCAGAAGCAAAAGTTGGCAATTACAAACACTAAAAAGTGACTTTTTTCAGCCAAAGGTGAGAAGCACTATTTTTAGTGATTACAAACACTCCCTTAATCTCTTGCATGCCAACTTAATCATTTCAGACGATTTCTGCTTTTCCCTTCAAAGATAAAAGCTCCTTTCTTCTTTTAGGTGCATTAGGCAAAACAGCATTTGTTGAAAGAGCAATCGAAGAAAGTTTTTATTTTCCTTGTCTATTACACCAGGATTTCATAAGCTGGGGCCTAGGAGAAATTTTTTGCCAGTATATATGCCGCAACAAGACTATATAGTTTGATTACCTGCAGAACTCTTGGAACAAGGACTTGTGCAATCGGAATATGAAATTCAAATCAAGATCCTTGAGTGTGGTTGTCGATTCAATCTCAGATTCAGGTTTGTGAGTTAAGCGACCGTGGGAAGAACCTTTCAAGTCAAAACGTCTGTGGATGGCAACTTCAGTGCAAAACAAATTTCCCATTATAACAAACCGCACCTGCGTATAAATGGCATAATAATGAAGTAGAGGTTTTTATGTCACGAAAAATTTGTGATGATTCAAATTGATAAATGGAATGCATTTGTTCTCACTACCTTTTTCTGTGCAGGACCAGTCAGCTTCACACAATGAAGGCCGAAAAATTTGGTTACCAGGGTGTTTTCAAAGGCCCGGACATGATTATAATAAGCTGAAAGCATTCTTATAAGCACCTGCTATGTCATGATTTTAAAGTAAGCTTTTATACAACAGAACTTTTGAGTAAAATGTCTAAATAAATCACATTTGGAAAAATAAAAAATAAAAATTGCACATGGATGAAAATGTAATCAGCACAAAAAAAAAAAAGAAAAATATAAATCTGGTTTCAATGATCTTAGGTAAGAACCAAGAAGAAATATTTCATTTTCAAAACTGAATTGGGACTCACTTTTACTTCTGACTTCTTCATGGTTTTAATCATGTATCTGTCATCGTTGGTCAAGTAAAAGAAGCTTCCACTCTTTCCCGGTGACGAAAGCTCCCGAAGGGCATCATTTCCACATATGGATATCATGTAATCTGCTGGGTCCACCTTAAATAATTTTCTAAGCGTCCTGAAAGCAAATTATCACCTCTAATCAGGTAACACAACCATCTTTAATAAATGAAAGAACAAGCCTGTTTCTACTTAAAACTCAACATTTGCAGTTAAAACACACACACACACACACACACACGAATGTCAAGCACAACACAAGTCAAGAAGTGTCAAATTGGTGCAAGACAATCATGTATGAAGCGAAACATTTTATTGGCTTGCAATCTAATGTGACAGTACCTCACCTAAATACTGATGGGCAGTAATCCTTCCATCTAAATTCACACGATTGGTGGGGTGGAGTATGTTTCGATCCTTCCGGAGGAAATCGCGTCCATTTTTTATCCCGGGGATCAAAAGCTGAAGCTTTTAGATCAAGGGATGTAGCTGGAGCAGGTCTTCCAACCGAATGCCTGAATAATGGTAGAAATGAGCTACGAGCAGAAAATAATAAACAAAACGGAAATAAAGTTCCAGCACAATAATTATATACAACCAGTTGAATCCAATATGATGGATAATCATGTCTTTCAAGTTTTATGTATAACGTCTCAAGGGCAACCAAAGTGCGGACACTATCTATGGGAAGTTTCAAGATCCAAAAAAGATTTTGTCGGGAAACCTAAGTGTCTAGCAGAGTCCTCCATTCAGCTTCTTTTTAAGTGTAACATGGACTATAGAGTGTGTTATGAACAAAAAGATCAAACATTGCAAGTGCTACCTTCATGTTATACCGGGTTGTAGAGAATGTAGATATCGAGAAAACCATGTGGACCAGAAAGCTGCATTCAAACTTCTTACCTCACAAATAATGAAATGAAATCATAAGAAAATATTACATTCTACATAATTTTGAAGTGTCATCTTAATTTAGCTTTGGTTTGCATCATTAATGCTCAAGATACTAGCAACAACCATCTGAAATGTTTCAAGAGTGGTGAATGGACTACAAAACAATCCAAAAATGCTTATATGAATGAAAAGTATCCATCATCATACTCTACACACAGCATTGAGATTAAACACGAAAAACGCTTCGTGAAGAAAACATCGATACCTTATTCCTAGCTGCAAATTCAGCATGAGATCATAATTCTTATGGCCTTTCGATATCGTGAGCCCCTGCTTTCGTGATGGCTTAATCACGATATGTGGCCGTGCCTTCCCTCTCGCCACATCCACTTCTTTCGTCCCCAACCCTTCGTCTACTTCTCTTCCCGTCTCTAAACATTCAGCACTACAATTAAAACTAAATTCCGATTCCGACCCCAAACTACACCCGGCATCACTCATCCCCCATCCACGGACGCTCTCCTCACCCTCGCATCATTCTCTTTCCCATCCTTCCCCGTGTCGTCCCCTTCACAACGCCAATTAACGGCTTTCTGCAAAGGGAACACCAATATCTCCTCACTCGAACTAATCCTACAATCACTCAAACTCACCAAGTACACTTCCTGAGGATCCCAATCCAAATTACCCGACTGAGAACCCGAACCAGACGGATAATAAGTCCCACTCTGCTCCCTCTGGTCCTTACACCACACACCTACGTAAAAACTCCCGTCCACCCAACGAAACGTCCCGTTTCCTCTAGGCAACCCGTTCTCCCAATTACCGTCATAACGGTTCCCGTTAGCCCAAATCAAAGTCCCGTTCCCATTTATCCGTCCACGCCTCCAATGTCCAATGTACTGATTTTCATTTTTCCACTTATACCTCCCCTTACCATCGGGCTGCCCACGACGAAAATACCCCTCGTAATAATCCCCATTAGCGTAATGCTGCACCCCTTTACCGTGCTTCATGTTACACACCCAAGCGCCTCTATAGGTTTCGTCCGATGATCCTATATAAACACCCTCGCCGTCTAAGGAACCGTTCTTGAATTGGCCGTCGTACGTGGCGCCATTGGGCCAAGTGAACTTCCCCTGCCCGGTGATCTTGCCTCTGTACCAATCGCCGACGTACAAATAGCCGTCGGCCCATAAGTACTTGCCGTGGCCATGGGGGTAGTTTTCGGCCCATTGGCCCATGTAAATGTCACCATTGGGGAAAACCTTCTCAACGTGGGAAATCTCAGTAGAGTTGTGAATTTCATCGTCATCGTCGTCCACGTGGGCAACTGACATTGCTGTGAATATGCTGTTCGCCCTTCTCTTTGCTGCTGCTCCTGATTTTTTCAATTTTGCTTCCCAGGCCTTGACAATGCCATTTAATCCGTTGTTCATTCTCTCTCAAAGAACCCACCTTTTTCAATCTTTTTGACCCTTTCGCCCTTAGCCCAGATCAAAATTTCGTTGTATCAAGGAAATGAGCTCCGATAGCAAATCAACATTCATGTTTCCGACAACCCAAATTAAATCTAAGACGATGGGCCGCTTCTGTTTAGCTTGGTTTGTGGCTCATTTGCTCGATTGGATAACTTTTTTCATGAAAATTTTGAAATGGCGGTTTGATTTTCAGAAAAATAAGGTGGCTGAAGGAATAAAGAAAATGGGATAAAAAACAATCACGAATCGGAGAATCAAATATCAAGAACAACATGAACCTTCTTTTCTTTTCATATGTTGAAAATGGTTGGCTTGTCTCCGAATGATTTTCTTCCTGAAAATGGGTGTCAAAGATTTTCGGGAAACAGGAGCTGTTTGATTGACAAGAAAATTATAAGACAAGAACAAACCAATGACAACATTTTTTCCGTTTCTCGCTGGAATTTACTCCTTTTCTTTTTCTAATTAAAAAAAATATATAATATTTCTTCCTACTTTTTTCCCCTTTTCTTTAATATTTTTTTTTATTTTTTTTTTAAATTTTGAAATAAAAGATTCAGTATTCTTGGTTTCGGTTTTGACTCCTAAATCTGCTTACAGACCTAACAAATGGAAGGATGAGAGGGACAGTGGTGGGTATAAAGTGTTTGCCATTGTTTGGTGGGCCTTGCCAGACAAGACTTATTAATGCCCATCCTAAATTTAGTTTGTATTACCAACTGAAACAAATTATCCTTATCGTTAAGATATGACTTAAAGACAGGGGTGTGCGCGGTTCGGTTCAGTTCGGTCAAAGATTTATAAATCTCCAAAACTGTCCCAAAGTTCGAAATCTCATAATTAACTTCTCTCTCTAAAGGGTAAAACCGAACCATAAAGAAAAGGGCAAAATACAGGAACACCCTCTGAACTTGGTCCTATATCACATTTAACCCCATAAACTTATCAATGTAACACTTACCCCCCTCAATTAAAATAGAATTTAATGTATGGACAAAACTACCCTTAATAACAATTATTTTTAGCATGTTTTAATAATTGTATCTCAATTTTGATTTTATGTTCTTTATTTAAATCCTATTTTTATTAGAAAACGCAATTAGTAACTTAACTAATTCAAATATTAAAAATATTTTTATAATAGATGAGTATAACAAATATACGAAAATATTGAATATATGATTATTTGGATTATTCGAGTTTAAAGTAAAAATAAATTTTAATTTTTAAACTCTTTCAAATAACACGAATAAATATTTTTATGTACTGAATATACATATATATTAATTTAAATTAATTATAATTTATATTTATAATATAATGATATATGTAATAGTTTAGCAAGAAAGAAGAAATAAAATATATCTCCTTTGGTAATATTTATGTATTATGAATAATCTTTGCTCAAATAACAAGATTTCATGTCTAAAATATTTTAAGAAACTTACTGGGTGTGCTTTCATTCGTTTTATTAATAAAATCGATTATTCATTAAAAATAATAATTTATTAATGCTATATTTTGGACTACAAATCATATTGAATAAACAAAAAATTAAATAAATGAATAAGTGTGAAACATATAACTGTTTAAGAAAATATATTTATTCATTATTTTGTATTATTTAAAGTCTATTTAGATTGAATAGTTAATACTTTGTTTTTTTCATTCATCTTTCATTTTTTTTTTGGTATTTGTTGTACACTACTTTAGATTTCTAAAGTTTAGATTACTTAATGTACAATTAAAAAATCACCTTTTGAATTTATTAAGAATGTAAATCAAATAGGGAAAAAAATCCTAAATTTACTAAAAATTATGTAGGTTCATTTTTATTAAGGGTAGTTTTGTTTATACAATATTTTAATTTGATTGGGGGGGATAAGTGTTACATTTGCAAGTTCAGGGGGTAATGAGACATATGGTCAAGTTCAGGCTAATTGCCATGTGGATCATAATGTTGAGCCCGAAATACCCAAACTTAAGCTAATTGCATATTTGCCAAAAATAATTACTTATGTCAAGTAAAATAAATCTAAAAATTATTTTAAATTTTTACAAATAAATCTGAAAATCTAAAAATTAATTTAAAAATGTACAAATTAACAAGTAGAGTCTAATATATGACAATAAATTTGATAATTATTTTAAGAATTTACAAATTAACAATTGAAATTGTAAATATAAGAAAATAAATACGGAAAATACAAAAAATATAATTTTAAAACTTATTTAATAAATCTAAAAATAACTAAATGAAGTTTAAAATTTGAAATAAGATTTTAAATATAATTTATTATATATAAAAATTTCCAAATAAATTATGAAATTATTTGAATAAATCCAAATAAACATTATTTATTAAATCTAAAATTTATTTAAAATTTTAAACATCAATTAAAATAATTTAAATTAAAATTTAAAACTTGAAAATACGTAATATATTTGAAAACTATAATTGAAATCTAAAAATTATTTTAGTTACATTTAAAAATGATTTTTTTTTATTTCTTTATGTATTTTTTAAATTTTATTATGTGATTTGACATTACTTTAAATAATGTTTACATTTTTAAACAAATTTTAGATTTTATACTAATAGTTCTTGGATTAATTCAAATAATTTCAAAATTTATTCGGTATAAGATATATTAAATCATTTTTTAAATATTATTTCACATTTTAGATTTCATTTAGTTATTTTAAGATTTAATAACTAATTTTTTACGATTCAATTTTTGTATTTTCCATATTTATTTTCATTTATTTATATTTTAATTTATAAATTATTAAAATAATTATCACATTTATTTTCATATTACTCTACTTGTTGATTTGTAAAATTTCAAATTGGCTTTAAGTTTTTTAGATTTATTTATAAAATTTTAAAATAATGTTTAGACTTATTACATGTAATTAGTTTTGGCGCATAATCGATAAACCTAAATTTGGGTAATCGGGCTCAACATTGAGGTGCACGTGACAATTAGCCAAATTTTGACAATTCGAGCTCAATTGTCCTCAATTCGCTAAAATTTTAAAGTTATTGTCCTAAACTGAAAGCCTAGAAATTTAGTGTCCTTCTTTGCCACTGGGGTATAGTTAGCGTCCTCATTTTGTAATTAAATATATATATAAAATATATATATAAAGAGAGAGAGAGAGAGAGAGAGAGAGAGAGAGAGAGAGAGAGAGAGGCTGCAATTGGATATGAAAGGAGATTCATTTTCGTTCCGCTGGAGAATTATTTTTTAACCAAAAATACAATTGTTTATGAAAACTTTCAGAAAAATATACTATTGTCTCACTTTCACCTTTTCTCTTATCAATCACATTTACACATTTTTTCAAAAAAAATAAAAAAAAACTAATCATTATCACACATTATCCCACAAATTTCCCTGCTCACATATTTCTAACTACCAATCATATTCAATCATTATTTACTATTTTTAAATCAAATCAACTTTAATCATTAAATTTTCATCTCACATCCAATCACACTATCAAAATTCAACTTTTTTCTTCCAAAAATCATTTTTATCACTATTCTCTAGCAAAAAATAAAAAGAATTCAAAATGAAAGCATATCCAATCGCACCCGCACCCTAAACGTCTAAACTCAATATTATAGGAATAAGATCAAACACGCATTTTTAACTCAACAAAGTACATATACCTCAATTTACATATAAAATTAATAGAAAATTAAAATAAAATATAAATATTGTACGTACTCTGTACTCACATCATGTGATGATCACATAATTAATTTTTTCAGTAAATAGTTCATATATATAATGTATAAAAAAGAAGAAGAAAAAGTAACGTCACATTATAATTAAACCACTTCAATAATATTCATTTGAATGATGTAAATAATAATTAATTATACTGTAACAATAAATAGCAGTTGCATGCATGATACCACAAACTCTAGGTATTTGAGTTAATTAGAGGCACCATAGACTCATGAGCTATTTTCTTTTCTTTATTTTAATTTTTTTTTCTTGTGGTGGGTGGTTGGAATTGTAATTTCTTGTTTACTGCATTACTTGATTTTAATAATTAACTTAAAGATTTAGATGTTTATAATCAGATATGTTTTTAAGTATGCATATGATTTAACTCTTGATATCATGCATAGTAATAATTCAAGAAGCAGCATTTGACTTGTTCCAAGTCCAACAACAATTTCTTCTTCTTTTTCTTTTCTTGTTTAAGTTTCCATTTACCACAAAATATATATTTTCTATTTAAAATTTGTGTTCACCAGGATTGTAATAATAATCTATTCATAATCTACTATTGCTTAAAAAAATAAAAAATAATTGATGAAATAAAACCAATGGAACCCACAACAAGAAAACTGATTAGAGTTATAACATATTAACATGTAATGGTTGGATAGAAAAAGATCATGGTTGTCCTTTTGGAGACAGCCCCATTCATTACTCATTAGTGCATAGTGATGATGATGGCTACATATTTCTAAAAGTGCACCACTTATTAGTCATAAAAATGAGATAGAGAAATTAAACTATAATTTATTGTTTTGTAACATTTAATTGCGTGCACCTCTTAGTGACATTATTATAAATTAGTACAGTGAATTCACCTCATTGCGATCTCAATTTCTTATCGGAGTAAATTGCTGCTATATAATTAGATAGATAAATTATAATTCTTAATAAATTCCATAACAATCATATACACTTAGCAGGTTTCAGGGGCGTAGCTAGCGCGCATATTCGACTATCCCTAACTGAACTATTTTTTTCCTTAAAAAAACATATAATTTTTTATCTATCCTTCCTCTTAGAAAAACAGAAAAAAAAATTAGGCTGCGCCGGAGGGGGAGGCCCCCTTAATCCGCCCGCCCCAGCTAAGTTTCAAAACAACCTTAATTATACATTCGAGCACTTGATAAATCAGTAATTATGATCACAAACTTAAGCAAGAATGCAAAATTTCATCATTAATGGAAACAAAGCATCTCATAACATTTTTTTTAAATATTAAAAGCTTATACAATATAGTTGGAAAGAACTCCACAATTGACTTTTAGGAGATCGTGCAATGGCAACAACTACATATAAGCTGATTAATACCTTTTTATTTCTAAATATCGTACAATTGCAACGACTATATATAAGCTGATTAATACATTTTTTATGAGTCTTGGGGTCAATACCAATTAATTCAGATATATTAAAAATGGGTAGGTTTATGCAAGGGTGTTGACCGTTCGGGTCTATTTCATGTCACCCAAGTGGGTGGCCACCCACATGGGGTTTATTTCATGTCACCCAAGTGGGTGGCCACCCACATGGGGTTATAACCCTTGGATCATCATACACACATACACATCCACATGGGCGTGTGTTTGATCTAAAGACCATATATAGGGATGGCAATGAGGCGGGTTAAAATCCGCTTACGCATCAAACCGCCCCATTAGGGGCGGGTCTAAACCCGATCAAATGGGTCCGGGTCCGTTTTCTCAAAACCGTCGGGTCTAAGGCGGGTCCCGGGTCCAATTGAACCCGCCCCACATAGCATATGTATTTAACTTTTTATTTTATAAATAAAATATTATAACAAGGACTCGTGTCAACTATGGCTTGTGAATGTGATAACCTTGTTAATAAACCTTTAAAATTGCTAATGAATCTGCAACTAGAGCTTTCTTATTGCTCTTTTCTTTTCCATAAAGTTACTGTATTGCTTATTAAGGCTTTAAAATTTCTCAATGGGCATTTACTACACTGAACCTTAAGTCATGAATCATGATAAAAGATTACTGCAATCCAGTTTCGCATTTTCAGTTTCCAATTTATTATTTCAGTCTACCGTATTTCAGATTTATGTTTTCGAATGATCAATTATTGGGGCTTGAAACTAATTCAGCTAGCAACTCGAGTCCAGTGAAATTATAAGTCATTAATTTTCTGTTTAGACGGGTCAGGCAGATTGGACCCGGCGGGTCCCAAATCCATGGCGGGGTGGGTCCTGGGTCCAGAATTTCCTTGGCGGGGCGGGTCCTGGGTTTAGCCAAACTTGTCCCAGACCCGCCCCGTTACCAACCCTAGCCGTACATCCAGTGGGTAGCTACCCACTTGGGTGACATGGAATTTACCGTTCGAATCATGTAACTTTCATCCTATAACTTTCAGTTCCTTTAAAATTTATCCACTGCTCTCAACTTATTAAAAAAATTAGGATAAGTTGTATACAGTGGCGGAGGGAGGGGGCCAACTGGGGCGGCCCCCCCAATTTAAAAAGAAAAATTACAAAGTAAATTCTTTTTTTTTAAAAAAAAATAGTTAAAGTTTGTATGATTTTTTTTTAGTTTTTTGTTTGGCCCACCTAGATTTCGTGTATCGGCCCACCCCGTAATATTTCCTAGCTACCCCACTGGTTTGTATATATACTGCAAGAAAAAAATTATATAATAATATCAAAATCATTGCAATTGATTGGGTCATCCAAACAAACTCTAACAAGGCTTTGTTTGGCTCCAAATTCTAGATGACAAATTCATATTCAAAAAGCAAAAGTGGATTGTGTATTTTTCACAACAGTTTCTTGGTTACAAACTCAAGACACAAATTCATTCTTTAAAAATCACGGTTTGTCAACAAACCCACTCTCTTTTCTTGTTTACACGACTTTCTTTTTTTTTTTTTTTTTTTATAACTCAGCTTTCAAGCTTACGCCTGACTATGCGTGAGGACAACAGCTCCGGCTCCTCATTGCTGCCGCCAAGGTAAACCGCGGGATGTGCACGCATGGTCAGTGTTTCGACGGGTCTGGCGACGTACAACCAGATCCTCCAGGTAAAGAGAACAATTATGTTCGACCCCCAATCTACTAATAACGATCTCTCCCCGAATCGAACCCACACGGATGCTATTCAGTATGAGTTCCCACCAAATCTTCACCAGCTCGCATATGTCCCGGGGAGCAATTTGATGGAGCAGGGATATGAACCCCTGACCTCCACCCCACAAACAATTTGATGAAGCAGAGATTTGAACCCCTAACCTCCACCCCACACGACTTTCTCTCTTTGTTTCTTCATGGTCAATCTTCCATTCACCACATATTCTATTATTATTTCTTTCAAACATAATATGTAATAAAGTACCACAATACAAAATAATTATTTTATTTCATCATCCACATAACCATTTATTACATTTTGTACTATAATACATAATTGTGGAAATGGGTCAAAATGACCCCTTTCAAATAGAAAAATGAAAAATAGGAATCTTTTGAAAACACATGTTTTTTAGTTATTTTGACCAAGCAAATGATATTAATACCCTTTAAACATATTACATCAGGTTACTTTCCTCTCTTTCTCATTATCTCTCTCTCTCTCTCTCTCTCTCTCTCTCTCTCTCTCTCTCTCTCTCTCTCTCTCTCTCTCTCTAGTTTCAAATAAATTTTTTTGGCGGCCATTTTTTTCGACAAAATCTCGAAACAATGTAAGTATTTTTCTGTAGCTCATTCTTTATTCATTTCAGTATCGTAGTTAGTTTGGGGTTGTGTATGTACTAGATTTAAAAATCATAGACTTGAAAAACCAGATCGAAATAATTTCGAAAACCAGTCTGCTGTGTAAAATGTAACTCGATGTCAAGTCACATGTAACTCGATGGCAAGTTACATGTGTCTTGACATCAAGTTACAGGTCTTTCGAGTTATATGTCAGCCTTTTATATTTTTATTTTTTTTTCTATTCTTTTATGTGATAATCTGTTGTTGTTGGTTTCAGATGGAGGATGATAAAGTCATAATTATCCATAGTAGTTTTTGGGATGGTAGTTTCTATAGAAATGGTGAAGAAGTACTCGTTTTTACATCGTTGTAGACAATATCATAAAGTGGGTTTGTGGATATTGTTCATAACGTTATATATGGTGATCGACGATTGTGTGAATACAAATTATATTGTTTAATGCTAACTAGGGTAGTTCTGAGGTTAAGTCTTTGATTATGTGTGAACGAGATCTTCGACGAGTAGCTGAAATTTTCAAAGATCATCGAATATTTGTTACCTTGCAACCAAAAGATTATGGGATGGTGGAGACCTCGTACATCGGAAATCACAATCCAAATGATTTTATGAACATCATGGTTGCTCAATCTTATGCTTATGGTATCAACACTCAATTCATGCCCTTAAATCCATATAGTTCACATACGATATGGAGTAGGGATAATTTCAGTATTGGTACCCCAAGTTTACCTACCTTTTTGCTTTTAGTACCCCATGTTCTCAACTCATCAAATGTGGTACCCGTTGTTACACTTTCTCATCAGCGTCACTACTGACTATTAGTTGACCGTAAACTATGACCTGAAAATCTGTTATAACATGTAAATATAGGTAAAAGAAACTGGTAATTTTCTTTTCTTCCTAATTTTCACTTTTGTCTTCATTTCTAAAGCCTCAAATCTTCAAGAATGTGGGAATTATTGAGAATAATACTTTTAACTTTTAATTAATATATTAAATTATAGTAATACTTTTGATTAATATAATTATAAAATATATTAGATTGGGGAGAAAATCAAAATTAATTGTTTCAAAAATTCAAAATTATAGTAAAAATAATTTGTACTGCGGTACAAGCTTTAAATATATTTTTTTCTTTTGCTAATTGGTGTACCGCAGTATATACACCAATTTGTGTATTGAGGTACACAAATGTTATTTTTTTTTATTTTCTTTTTCTTTTCTTTTCCGTTCTTTCACCGCCATAATTTATTTTTCATCATCTTCCGCCCGTTTCTTGATTTCTTGGTACTTTGATACCTATTACAACTCGATGTACAATTTCAACGATAATCTGGACTCAATCTACTTAAAAACAATACAACTTTTAAGTCTTAGGATACCTATTTTGTTGGTAAAATTCCAACTTAACATCTCCCCTAATGAAAGTGCGAGTGGAATTGAATGCCTGGCCAGGGCAGTAGGACACTACACAATAGTGATAAGTGCAGCCAATGTAGGGAAGCATAAAGTTGGATGGGGAGGTTGGCTTTGTGATGATGGAGATGGTTTGGTTCGAGAATGGGTGACTTCTAGAGATACTATACAACATCCAGTTGAAGCAACCTTGCTTGAAATCACACAAGCTCTTTGTGCTGCAAAATCGAATGCTAGATCATTAACTATACAAGTAAATGACAAGGATATGGTGCACAACCTGAACAACAAAGCTCAATTTGAAAGAATGAATGCAGAATTAGCTGATGACATCTACTTGTTAAGTTTTATTTTCGATTTTGTTGTCTTGTGGATCAAGACCATAAGAATTTTTTGTCTTGTAATAGATTAGCTCCCATGGTCTTGGTTAGTGATAGTGATTTGGATTGGGTTGACCAATTCCCCCGTTGTCTTTTGTAACGGCCAAGGTGGTTCTTAGCCAGTTGATTATGATATAATGTTAACGGTGACTGAGTTTCTTAATAATATTCTTATCTTTTGAAAAAAAAATTAGGGGTGGGCATTGGGTCGGATAGTCGGGTTTTGCCTGGGTACATGAAAAAAATAGGTGGCATATATAGGTACCGACACTTACCCCAAATTATCGGGTATCCACTAATCGTGTTTGGGTTTTATTAATTTGTTTTTGAAAAAAATGTCTGTTATATATTTTTAAATTATATATATATATCTCTAAAATATACATTTACAGTCTACCTGCCACAGGACATCTACTCTGTGCAACCTTCGACCTTAATAGAGATTTCAATGACAATATCTGGTTTAGGCTGACTAAGCTTTCACTAAATAACAACCATGAATATGATGGGCTTTTGAGGTTTCAATATTTTAAGGAATGAGACAAGAGGGCATAAAGCACCAGAAAGAAATTAGCCAAGTGAATTTATCGTCACACTTCAAAACATGTTAAGAAATGAAATGCTAGCTGGTACCATGTTTTAATGAAGCCAGATGAGAGGAATTATAATTCATTATCAAAAACTTGCCGCCTAATTTATGATGTTTAATATTCAGCTTTTCATGGAATGAAGGGGTAATACTAGTATAGTTAAGGACATAGGCAGCTCTGGCAACATAATTTGCTCGATTTAGATGGGAATCAAGGAGCTTCTAAAGGAATAGAAAATCATGACAAAATCCTAGTTCCTGATAATTGTCCGCTTATGTGGATAGATGATATAACCCGATTACAATTCAAAGAAGAGAAACCTCGTGAGATAGCTTGAACCTAAATGGAAGTCCTTCATAAAAATTGAGAAAAATCCTTAAATGCACAACTTAAAACTCTTCTTGAATGTCCATCAAATTCTCCAGATGTAATAAATAGGAGCTAGTCTCCTGTCAGACCGTCTAACGGATCTAGATCTATTGGAGAAGTATAAGCAGCACAGTGTTTCTGTTAGTTAGTTAGCTTTTGTAACTAACTTTGTAACAGAATAACCGCCGCTCATCTCACCTCATTCAGCTGTATATATATAACTCTCAGCATGCATTTGTAACTCAATTTTACATAATGAAATATACACTTTACCTTCTATCTAAAATGCAATATGGTATCAATTACAATTACAATTACTGGAAGCTTCAAGTTCTTTCGGTGGTGCGTGCGCATGTTTTCGATGGCTTTCTCCTCGGTACTGAACCAATGCCTCCTAAGTTTCTTCCCTGTGAAACATGTTCTACAACTTTGATCTCAAATCCAGATTATCTTCTATGGATGCGAAAGGATCAACTTTTATTCAGCTGGTTACTACCTTCTGTTCGCCTATTTTTATAGCTTCACCGCAAGTGTACGGATCAGTTTATAGAATAGGGTTTGCAAGGTCGAATCCACAGGGATTAATAAATTAATGTACTAAGTATTGGATTATAATAATCCTATTTTTATCTAAACTATCGAAATTTGAAGGTTTGGTTTTATTACTACTACAACAGAAATTAATCCTAAAATAGCAAAGCAAAGAGCGATTAAAAGATCAAGTATGAATGGATAGATTCCTGGGTTATGGTTTCAATTAATATCCCACTTTTATGCTCAGGTTAAGCAAACCAAGGTTAAACACATTCTTCTCTATAGACCAATCACCAAAGTAATTTACCCTCTCTCTCGAGATGTATGTAAAAGCGTTGATTGGAATATCTATGCTAGCATCTCTACTCAACATGAGATATCCAACTCCCAAAAGTTCAAAAGATTAAAATATCTCACAAATATTCACAGACTTCTCAATCATGCAATCTATTTGTGTCAAGTACTCAAGATCTAGTATTGAAACTCATCGGTTAGAATTATGAATCAATACATCAAACAAGTTTAGATCAAAGTCCTTTTGATAAAACAAGAATTAAAGCAAAGTACTTGAATAGAGAAAGAAAACATTAACTTCAATTATCCTTAATCATCACATAAAAATGTTTATTAATCTACTCCCAAACCCGGGAATCACAAGAGTTTTAGCCAGACATTGAAAATAAACAATTCATAGACAAATTATCCATAATCAAAATCTAACTAATTGAAATACGATACGATGGAATGAGTGACTCGGGGGACGACGATCGATCTCTCAATCTATCTTCAATCCTCGAAGGTGTGGTTGCGGTCTTGATCAATCTCTCGAAGTTTCCGATGGAAAACTCGCTCTTTTCTCTGGTTTCTAGGGTAAAATCGGCGTGTCCTGTTTGTGGCCGCCCGGTCTATTTGTACTTTGTTTGGGTGAAACCTAGTTGAAAACGGATCAGACTCTGTTTTCCCAAGATAGAGCACGGCCGTGCCCCTTTGGCATGGGCTGCCGTGCGGTGCCGCACAAATTGTCCAATCCGCTGAAAGGAGCACGGGCGTGCGTATGCGCACGACCAGCCCGTGCTCCACCCAAACGTCCGAATTTGCTTATGGGGTCTTCATAAGAGTTGTAACTCTCTCTCTTAGCTTTCCGTAGCCACTTGAATTAGCTCAATATCAATTTTGTAGAGAGAGTTATGGAATAATTACTAAACCCCTGCCCGATCTTTGGAAATTCCGGACGCGTTTGGACGTTCCTTGAGATAAATCCCTCGTTGTTTGATCATCCATGCTTCTTTTGACACACGAATCATTACTATGACTCTAGACTCAATATAATTGGCTTCCAATTGGGTGTAATCGCTCGATTCTTGATGCTTCTAGTCGCAATGCTCGTAATTGTCACAAAATCACTCCAAATATCGTTAAATTCCTACAAAACGAGCAAAGCGTAATATCTTTTCCACAAAGAGCGAATATACACCATTTCATATGAGTTATTGCATGTTTATAAACAATTATAGCCATAAATATGCCCTAAAATACATGCAAAATACATGTCAATCAAACCCCAAACTTAAATCATTGGATCATCCTTTCGGTCAACACTTTATAAACAAGACAACACAAATGGGGTAAAGAAGAGCAACTCAAGAGCACCGCATCACAATTCATGTCATCTATCCATAGACATCAAACATAAACTAACCAAGTTTCAAATAGCTAACACGGAGCACAAGTCTATTAAAATCATGGTAGAACACTTCAAATCACGCTTCTCAGGGATAAAGTGTAAACTCTACTCACTAGAATAATAAGGGCCGTGTATTCGCTCAAATCATATCAATGTTGAAAAATTACCATATGCTTGCAAATCGTCTCACATCTCCGCCACTCGTTTGTATGCAATTCACAAATCAGAAAGGACTTTGTTTATGGTTGTAATGAAGGCTCTTTGGTTAAGGTAGGGAAATATGGATAAAGTGACTCAACTTAACCGTATAGATTAGTAAGCACGTCGTTTTTCTCTAACAGTTAGCTTAATACCAACCAACTATGTACTCCTAATCGCCTTATATCTTATCACCTCTCTATTTCTCCTTTCTTTTTCATACACATCAATCTCTTTCGCCTTACATCACAATTTCCAGCCTTATTTCTAGTACATGCCGATTCACTTTTTGATCACGTTTTTTTTTTTGTTTTGTGAGTATCCTCATTTTTCTCCTTTTATTCCCAATCACCAATCATACAAACTATTTTCTAATTTCTCGATATCCCTTCATTCAATCATTTATTCTATCCTTTACTCAATGCTATACGCTCAAGTTTAGGATAACAGATATATCAATTTAAGTTCTAAGGCTTGAAATGTGGCTATCAAAAAATCAGGCAATAAGCTCAAGTTGGCTAACTAGGGACATCAAATATCATAAGGTAGGCAAAAAGGCTTAACAAAAATGGCCTAAAATCATTTTCATGAATGCATACAACATGTGGCTTTTTGGGATATGCAGAGCAAGTTCTAGAATTTAAATCAACATGAATGACACACTCAATCACAAACAAGATCGCATATGATGAAAGCAGTAAAGGCTCAAAAGCTCACAGGCTTGTAAGTGCATAATTCAAAGCATTTTAACCATGATCCCAATAAGCACATGCTCCATATTAATTATTCTCAACCCGATCAACTCACACTCAACATCCAATTCAAAACAACACGAACTAATCCGCAAATGCTCCCAAGATCAAGATCTCAATCAAAACACAACAAACACACAATAGCGGTCAACTCACTCCCTAACTACTAGGAAAGCAATAAACGTGCTAAAGCGATAAACATGCTAAAACCATAAAAAAAAATCAAACATCTAATGCATCGCACCCTATACGATATGCTCTACATGCAACTAAATGAATGCAAACGCCACACCCATCAATAAAATTACTACCTCTCCCCCCAAACTTGAATGAACTTATAGCGCATAAAAGAGAAGGTAGAATTTCAAAGAAAAGTGTGGATAGGACCTGGATTACTGTGGGGGTGGCGGCGGAAAGTGGCCCCGGGAGATATGCCACATTCGTATCGATGCATCGTCTCCGCAATATCTCCAACTCCCCGCTCTTGGGGTTTTGTGAAGAAAAGTGACCCCCAAGGCGTCTTATCTTGATTCAGCCTACCCACGCACGGGCCGTGCTCTAGCGCCCGTGCTGCCCGTGCTGGGGGTCGAACATCAGTTTTTTTTTTTCTCGATTTTTTTTTCGATTTTTTTTCGTTTTTTTTTATTTTCTTTTTTCGTTTTTTTTTAAACAAGGAAAAAATCCTAACCTATGGAAGCAAATAAATCCTATCTTAGAAAAGGGAAAACAAACCAAGAAAACATGAGAAGAAATAAAAAAAGAAACCTTTGGGTTCTTCCTCCCAACAAGCGCTTCATTTAACGCCTGAGCTTGACGCCCGTAACGCTCATGAATTTGTGCCTCCTTTGAATGCATATATTAACCGCTTGCTTTGGGTCATGGTCAAGTGCCAAATTTGCATTGTTTGCACCTAATATTGCATACTTGGGATTTCAAGCAAGGATTGGAGTCCTGGTGTTGGAACTTTTTGATTTGAGTTACGCGCGTGTTGTCCGTGTGCGACGCATAGTCCGAGCTCGTCTCATTCGGAATAGTTTTATTATGGCATCTCGCACGCACGCCCGAGCGCACACGCACGGTTCGTCATTTCTTTATCCCATTTTTTGCTCCTTTCGGTACACACGGGTTGAAAGTGCATAAACACACGATCCGTGTTTGGTTCCGAATTTTCCCTTTCCGGGATCTCCGGCTCCTCGTGTTCGGTACCACTCCTTAGATGAATGGCACTACATTGTTCCTTCGTGTTGACTTGATGTTGCTCGGAACCTGGCACTCTTGATGTTGTCCACCAACGATCGTGGCTAATTGGCTAATCGGGTTCCAAGATTTTCCAATTGTGTGCCCAGAGTGTTAGCCAATTGTACTATTTTGTCCAGCTTAGCCTCATGTTTGTTGAACCGGTTCCTTGTTTCATTCATAAATGCAGTGAGGACGTCCTCCATAGATGGCTTTGCCTCCGTATAATAGTACGTAGGAGTAGGATTATTCCAGTAATTGTAGGAATTCCAGTTATTGTAATAATTGGCTTCCTCCATCAGAGCGGATGTTCGTGCACTACCTGAACCAACTCAAAGAAACAAATCAAATACCACAGGAGGAGAATTAACCAACAAATAAAAAGAAAAAAAATGTCCAGATTAAGAATAGTTCTATTTATCGCAATATTAGTACTAAAAATTTGATTAATCCCCGGCAACGGCGCCAAAAACTTGTTCGCCTATTTTTATAGCTTCACCGCAAGTGTACGGATCAGTTTATAGAATAGGGTTTGCAAGGTCGAATCCACAGGGATTAATAAATTAATGTACTAAGTATTGGATTATAATAGTCCTATTTTTATCTAAACTATCGAAATTTGAAGGTTTGGTTTTATTACTACTACAACAGAAATTAATCCTAAAATAGCAAAGCAAAGAGCGATTAAAAGATCAAGTATGAATGGATAGATTCCTGGGTTATGGTTTCAATTAATATCCCACTTTTATGCTCAGGTTAAGCAAACTAAGGTTAAACACATTCTTCTCTATAGACCAATCACCAAAGTAATTTACCCTCTCTCTCGAGATGTATGTAAAAGCGTTGATTGGAATATCTATGTTAAGCATCTCTACTCAACATGAGATATCCAACTCCCAAAAGTTCAAAAGATTAAAAGATCTCACAAATATTCACAGGACTTCTCAATCATGCAATCTATTTGTGTCAAGTACTCAAGATCTAGTATTGAAACTCATCAGTTAGAATTATGAATCAATACATCAAACAAGTTTAGATCAAAGTCCTTTTGATAAAACAAGAATTAAAGCAAAGTACTTGAATAGAGAAAGAAAACATTAACTTCAATTATCCTTAATCATCACATAAAAATGTTTATTAATCTACTCCCAAACAGGGAATCACAAGAGTTTTAGCCGGACATTGAAAATAAACAATTCATAGACAAATTATCCATAATCAAAATCTAACTAATTGAAATACGATACGATGGAATGAGTGACTCGGGGGATGACGACGATCTCTCGATCTATCTTCAATCCTCAAGGTGTGGTTGCGGTCTTGATCAATCTCTCGAAGTTTCCGATGGAAAAGCGCTCTTTTCTCTCGGTTTTAGGGTAAAAATCAGCGTGTCCCCTGTTTGTGGCCGCCCGGGTCTATTTGTACTTTGTTTGGGTCGAAACCTAGTTGAAAACGGATCAAACTCTGTTTTTTCCCGCGATAGAGCACGGCCGTGCCCCTTTGGCACTGTTTGCTGCCCGTCTTGCCGGGTGCCGCCACAAATTGTCCAATCTCCGTGAAGGGAGCACGGGCGTGCGTATGCGCACGACCAGCCCGTGCTCCACCCAAACGTCCGAATTTGCTTATGGGGTCTTCATAAGAGTTGTAGCTCTCTCTTAGCTTTCGTAGCCACTTGAATTAGCTCAATATCAATTTTTTATAGAGAGTTATGGCCAAATTACTAAACCCCCCGTCTTTGGAAATTCCGCACGCGTTTGGGACGTTCCTTCGAGATAAATCCCCTCGTTGTTTGATCATCCATGCTTCTTTTGACACACTAATCATTACTATGATTCTAGACTCAATATAATTGGCTTCCAATTGGGTGTAATCGCCGATTCTTGATGCTTCTAGGTCGCAATGCTCGTAATTGTCACAAAATCACTCCAAATATCGTTAAATTCCTACAAAACGAGCAAAGCGTAATATCCTTTCCACAAAGAGCAAATATATACCATTTCATATGAGTTATTGCATGTTTATAAACAATTATAACCATAAATATGCCCTAAAATACATGCAAAATACATGTCAATCACCTTCTATTACGAAGTCAATGTTAGGGCATCTCACTAGATGCATTACTTCATCCGATGTGTGGAGTGTTCTTGATAAATTGTTTCATACCCACCAAAAGCCAGAGTTCTTCAACTTAGAATGATGT